>CM060871.1:9079329-9589576 GCA_030737845.1 Acorus calamus | reverse complement strand
TAATTCTAGTTGAGAATGAAATTCTTCTTTTTAAATAATTCAGTTCAGATAGATTTTGTAGAATTAAAAATTTTAATTGATATATTTAGAATGAACACATGAATGAATAATTTCAAATACAATTTTTTCTGAGTACTATGATAGATTTTTATGAAAATTTCTGTTTAAAATTAATTTTATATCAGAGATATGTTATATATATAATAGATTTTTTGTACTTCGTGTAAAGCCCCCCCTCAGAGAAATTTCTGACTCCGCCACTGCTTCCCGCGAGCGGTGGTTAGGCGAGGAGCCTCACGAGTGGCATGTCTTATGCACTGTGTGTGTTTTCTTCTACTAGACTGCTCCTTTAATTTTGCTCTCTTTTTGTTCTTTTATTTTCACCCCCTCTCCCTTGTTATCCCCATGTATGCTCTTTTGTATTATTCTAATGAATATAAAGGGACAAATATTTTGTCTAAAAAATGATAGATAAAAACAGATAATCTCCCTAGCTTTGTCGGTGGGCCATATATACAGATGATAAAAAAAATATTAATATTGAGAATGAGTTTTTTGTTTTAATGTTAATTAAAGCGGTGACATTTTAGATTTTGGACAATTTCCGAAAACCACGGTTTTTTTTTTGTTGCATAAATATCCTGGGTCTCCGGACCGGATTTTATTCCAAATCACATCTTTATTTTGACCATATTTTTTTTTATAAGAAAAACTATAACTACGTTGAAGAATTTTATTTTTATATATTTGTATAATGTTTAAGTTTTATTATAGGATTGTCACATCATTGCACTGGAATCAGATTATTATAAATGCATGTGATTTAAAAAATAAAAAATATTTATTTCACTTGATAAATTTACAATCACATGATTAATCAAATAAGATATATCTATTATTAAAACAAGCAGCGAGATCTGAATTAGGGTGAAAGGGACCGGATCCCATTAGCACCCAAATTTATTAGTCCAACAGTGTCCAATAACTACTTGGCACGTGTACAAAAAAAAAGTGGGGTCAATCTTAATAGATAATAGCAGACATTAACACCATTCGGGCCCCCTTTTATATGTTTCCCTTTTTTTTTTTCTTTTTCTTTCCCTCCATCTCTCCTTTGTGGAGGCTCCAATAATTGTTTTAAGGCCCTTTCTTTATGCCGAATGATGGGGAACTTGATGCAATTGTACAGCCACGTTGTCTGTGTATATTTTGAATAGTCCTGTAATTTTTTTACCTATATTACAATTATAAAAGTGCATAATTTTTTTATAAATATTTAAAATACAAATAAATAAAATAATTAATCACATAATTAAACATATAATAAGGATAATCTTCTTAAATAAGTTAAATATATGAACTCTCTTAAAAACTTTAAACGACATGATATTAATAACTCAATATTGAACCATGAGAAAAAAAGGAAAATCAGAATGTTTTATTAAGATGTAATTAATTTATAAGGGGTATAACAGTCATTAGACAAATCAATGGCATAAATCACTTGGATTTTCATAGTCCTACCAAATTGTGGGATTCAAATTTCACTTTATTCCCACATGAATTTTGAAATCTCTGGAGCCTGGCCACAATTTCTTTCAAGATAACTACGAACCAATTTAAATAGTGGATTTTAACACTTCCCAATAATCCCACTGTGGAATCAGAATCCTATGGGGCCTCAGTCTAAAAATATTATTAAAATGTAACATTGAACACGGTAAGTACTAATACATTAACATTGATTGAGTTAATTCTTTTAAAAACAAGGCATAATTTAAATCACTTCAACATATATATCATGTTTCAAAGGTTATTTTAGTGAATATTTTTGGGGTAGAGTTATTATTCTTTATTAAAAATAATTTTTTTTATTATTTATAATAGAATGTAATTTGCTCCTATAACAAAAAATTCAAATAATGCAAGAATATTATTTTTCACGTGTAACAACAATTGTTTATTTTTATTTTATATATGGGGGCATTTCGGTCATGTATTCGGCTATATAAACTCCTTTTGTAAGTAAGGACTTCGTTGTAGGCCTGTCAATGGGTCGGGTCCAGACCCGGATCCGACCCGATCCGAACCCGATTACACGTGTAATATACCCGACCCGATTTGGATCCGACCCGGTGGACCCGAACATACAAACTGGTCGGGTCCGGGTCCACCCGCCCGACCCGTTGGACCCGAGACCCGACTGTTTTATTAATATACACTCATATATTACAAGAATATTAGTATTAGTTGACCCATAATTTTATTTCTTATTTATCAAGTTACAAGTATAAATGTTTATTGTTTACTTTGTGACACAAATAACTATGAGTTCTCCATTTTAATTCATTGTTATATTGTTTAGACTTATATTTACTTTGAATGTTATTTAGTAATTCATTCACTTCTTTTGAATTGTACAAAAATATGTTCAAACATAGTATTATAATATCAATTTAGAAAGTTTAATAATAATTAATGCTTTATTACAAATTTTTTCTAGAATGATAAGACAAACAAATTCATGAGTTTAAATTTTTTTTGTTTTTATTAACTTTCCTCGGGTCGGGTCCGGACATGGACCCGACCCGGACCTGACGGGTCCGGGTCCACATTTCCCCGGACCCGCCGGGTCCTGTCGCTGGTCGGGTCCGGGTCCACCCCGACCCGACACAGACCCGATCCGTTGACAGACCTACTTCATTGCCCCCTCCATCTCCCTGTTGGTTATGGTGGTTTCTTTGTGTTAACAGGGGATGTTGGGAGTAAGTTTACAAACCTCTTGTGATTCCCTCCATCCCCTGTTATTTTATTCTATCTTGTTGTACTTTTTTACCATTATAACTTCTTATTTCTTACGTTATAAATGGACAATTTTTTTTAAAAAAAATTGTCCATTTATCATCAAATTAGAGTTTCGGAGAAAGAGTCAAATTTATAGCCATCACACTAAGCCTATCAATTATCCGAAAAAATATCCGCATCCGATCCGAATCCGTATCCGAAAATGCAGAAAATATCCGATATCCGAAAAATCCGTATCCGTATCCGAAAAAATAATCCGTATCCGAAAATTTTCGGATCGGATACGGATATACCCCTATCCGATCCGAAAAATATCCGTATCCGATGGCATTTAAAAATATTAATATTAGTATTTAATATCTACCATTGGATTTTGATCAAGTGGCTCACATTCTTTCTAATAGTTGTAAAATTAGGACTTGTGTTTGTGAATTTTTAATTTTAAGTCAATTTTTGAACTTTAAATGAAAATTTGTTATGTTTAATTATTTATTTATTCTTTCTAATAGTTGTAAAGTTAGGACTTGTGTTTGTGAATTTTTAATTTTAAGTCAATTTTTAAACTTTAAATAAAAATTGTTATATTTAATTATTTATTTATTTATTTCGGATATTTCGGATAATTATCCGAATCCGTCGGATACGGATACGGATACGCTTTTTAAATATCCGTCGGATACGGATACGGATACGGATATAAAAAAAAATTTCAGATACGGATACGGATATGACCATATCCGCTCCGTATCCGGTCCGTTGACAGGCTTACATCACACAATGTTAATTTATATTTCATAAAATTAAGAAAAAAAAATTCTTCTCCCTGTGCGGATGCAGACGTCCTTTGCGAAAATACAAAAATATCTTATTTATTGTTGTGTATATTTTTTCATGCTTCCGTCACTTACACGACTTTTTTTTTTTTTTTTTGTTGGCAAACGAATCATTTGAGAAAATTAAAATAAACAATTTAATGAAAATAATATAGTATTGTTATAAATTAAGCCAACTTAGAGTACCCTTTTTTCCAAATAACTAAACTTAAAAATATCTATCTATTATATTAACTAAAAGCGTTTAAATTATCATATTTATTCCTTTGTGTGTGTGTAACATTTTCATTTCTCAATTTTAGCCTTAACTATTTATGATATTTGATTTTATATTAAACGGTAAGAATGGTAAATATATATTATAATATTTTTATGGATAATATGAGATTTTCATTAAATCTATCTTTTTAATATCTATTTATATAATATATTGAAAGAATGGTGGTGATTATGTCACATATTCAAATTTAATAATAATAATAATTTTTTATTAGATTTAGATTGAGAGGTTGATAAATAAATAATTTCAAATTAAATATAAGTTTTAACATTTGAGTTCATTTTTCATCATGAAATAGTCATTTTTTAGAAAAATTCATTTTATATATATATAAAACATCTCTTTCCAAATAGCTATTGATCGCCCTAATCAGAATTATATTTTTTTATCTGTTCGAGTAATATTTTTAGTTTTAGAGTTTCAAATGATATTTTTATAATATGGGGTTAGTTGAAGGATATACATACAAAATATTAATTTTATGTAATAATATATATATTTTTATGTATAATTTCATAATTAATTTTATAAATAATTTATTTAATCATTATTAAAATTTTCATTATATATTATATATATATGGGAAGTGATATCGTGCGGCGTGAGGACGGGTGCGGCGTCGATCACGGGTCCATCGCATCCGACGGTCGGGTGCAATTCACATCGACCGTCGGATGCGATGGACCCGTAATCGGACGGCCCGTGGTCGACGCCGCACCCGTCGGCACGCCGCACCTAATCGTTTCACTCTATATATATATATATATATATATATATATATATATATATAATATATCATATCGCATATAAATGAATTGAAAAAATTTAAGGTATTAATTGTGAGCAACTTTTTTAAAATATTTTTTTTAAATTTTACAAGTACATCGAATGTGATGGAAAACTAGTTAAACTCTAATCAAATCCGTATGCCTTTTCATCACACCCATGTGATATTTATAGACAATAATGGGTGAAAGAAGGGTAAGAGATTTAAAATTATTAAATGGGTGACTTGAGGACCCGAGATTTTTTTTTTTTTTTTATTAAAATGGTGCTCTCCTGGTTTTGATACCTTGACCTAATAAAAGGGGAGCTGCTAAACAATAACTAAAACTTGATTCTCAATATCTTTAATATTTTTTTATGTTATTTTATTTTAAAATATTTGTATTTTTTTATATCTATTCAACAATAGTTGTTTTCAAGGATTAAAAATGATTTTTTTTTCCTTTAAAGACTATTTTTTTTTTTTTAATTTTATCCCCCCCCCCCCCCCCCCCTTTTTTTTTTTTTTTTTTTAACATAAACAGAGCGTTGGGGCTATGAGAGGTCGAGAGTCCAGGCAGAGGAGAAAGTGGAGACAGAAAGGTCTTGGAACTTAAATCTTTAAATGTTTAGATTTGATTTGATTTGTTTGCCCAAAAAGAAAGTACTATCAACCAAGAAAAAAGAGTGTACGTGTCACTGAAAAAGCAAGTCACAAACAGCTCTTGCATTCACAACAGTGCAATAGTCACATGCATCACCTTGTTCGAGGTACTTGTAAAATCTTATCGCAAACTATCGAATAAAATACACGCATTTACATTGACCTTCTTAAAATTAAATGCAATCCATTCTTCGCGGAAATTATAGAATTTATAATTTCATATGAAATTATGATGTTAATACTATTCTTAAATAGCGGCGGCTCTAAGAATATTCTTATAGAAGGAGTTATTAAAAAATATTTTTTATAAAATATTTAGAAAACATATTTTTATTATACATTTATCAAAAACATAATTATTTTTACAAAAAAAACAACTTATATATAAAAAAACTTTCAAATAAAGAAGCATTTGATACACAAACAGTTGAAAGAAAGAAGATTATAATGTTGAAGGATTTTATGTATTTATTATGCATGATTATATAAAAATGGAAGAGATACAAATTAACATACAAAAGTGATGAAAAAAAATGAACCAACAAATCAAAACCAGAACCATAATTAGATACATAAAACAGAGTAAAAAGAAGAGATCAGTTATGTGACCAGCGGCAATTGAGGAGTCTGTCCATCCATCAGTGATACCCGTCTACAAATAACTGGCTAACGAGTCGTAATGTGTCAACCCATTATTTGTAGATGGGCTATGTGATGGGTGTGTTTGCCCCTCCATAGGTGAATGGTGAATATGCAAATGGGTCTCTGTCCCACATTTTTTTTTTTTTTGGGGTTAAAATGGGTAGTATTTTAAAGTATTATTTTATTGTTTTAGAGTTCCATTGTATGGGATGTAAGGTGTTAATGAATAAAATTTTTTGGATGGAGCTAAACTGATATGGTTTTTAATAGTTTCACGAATTTGGTTTATTTTCTTTAAACAAACGGGGTCAATTCACCCATCAGTTGGAAGGAGGCGCCGCCCCTGCCCAAGTACTCACAAATGGAAGTATTCAATTCCATGAACCAATCTGAAATACGTGTGTGGATGAATCAAATTGAACAATTATTGAATCAAATTGAATAAAGGTTGAATTGAATGGAGCAAATGCATTAATTGATTGAAGTACCTGTAAATTAAATTAAATAATATATGAATGGAACTGAATTATCGATTGATTGAACTTAAACATTTATGAATATTCAAACTAGATAATTATCAAATTGAACTAAACTGCGATATAAATCAAATTGAAGTACTCATAAATTAAATCAAATAACAAACAAATTGACCTTAAATATATACTCAATATTAATTGTACAGTATACTCGAAACTGTTGGTGACTAAATCCAACATTAAAAATCTGTTTGGTAACACGATTGAAGAGTTATTCTGATTTTAATTAAGTAGAAAAAGCAAACGTGTTACCAAATGAGTTTCAGGAAGCTGAATTAATTAAAAAATTATTATACCGCTTTTAGTGCAAAAACATTGTTTTTTAAAAAGCTCAGAAAATATGTTTTTTTATGAATCAAAGTCTATTTTAGTCATTTTATTCAAAATCTTATTTTTCAAACGTGTTTTCAAATGGATCCAAAAAGAGCTCTGCCAACTTTTAATGAGGACCCATAGCTGATATTATGGATTTAAAATAGTCAAAATAGCTCTCCATATGAAATTTTTTGAGGCTTTTCAATAATGCCAATGTTCACATACAGTGATTATTTTCTTTTTATATATACTTTTTATCATTATTTTTGGGTAAGTAAACATTTTCTTATTAGCTTGATTTTGTAGTTACAAAAATAATTACATTTAAAAAATGGCAAGTTAACTAGTTGGCATATCAACCACCTTGATGAGGTCAAATGATGGGGTGCCCAAAGTGAACTGATATGCTGTCATAAAACATAAAGCGATGATAGTGGGATGGAATAAATGGGAAATCCATTCCGATCTGATTTTATTGGGACGAGTTTGATTTTCTAAATTTAAAACCCGAACCTGTTAAGACTGTGTCACTTTTAAAGGTCAAATATCGCGTTTTATTTATTTTAATAGTTCGAGCATTCAGTTTCAAAATCTAACTGCATATTTGTGGTTCTGGTGTTCACTTGGGTTTAGATGGAAATTTTTGTAGCATTTCGAGGTCTTTTTAGAAATTATGCAGTTTGGATTGATGTTTGGATTTAATTTTGTTAATGCCCAAGATGAAGAGGTAAAAATCCGATATCATCACGAGATGTTCAGTTTTGAGATAGCTTCCATATAGAAGTGAAATTAGATCAACTGGATTCATGTATCAAAAGTTATGGGTGTTTTTCCAATTATACCCTGGGGATATGAAATCCAGGCAGCAGCCCTGTATGATGTTTAGCCTAGATTTTGAAATATCTGGAGAGGTTATTTGATCTGGGTGTAAACATGAAAGCTGTAGATAATCTTCTTATCTTTCCAATGCCATTGGAATCGTGCAATTCGGAGCTGTATTGAGGAAGTTATGGCCGTTTAAGTGAAGGCTGTCCAGAGTTTTTTAAGTCCGAGGACAGCTCGGTCATTCAGTCCGACCTTGCCTATTTAAGCTCCCCAAATGCACGACCTTAGCATATTTTTCCCCTCTTTTGCTCTGGTCCAGCCCCTCTTTGGGTGGAGGAAGTGGTGGTGATGGTGGGGAAGGAGCACAAAAGGAGAAGAAAGGTGTGTATACTTTTAGTTGTGTGGTTGTGTTGTTGTTTCTCTTCCTTCTCCTCCTCCCCCCATAGCTGATTCCCCCCCCCCCTTATGTTTTTCCCTCCCCTTTGGACCAGCAGCCCCCCCCCCCACATGTTTGATGAAATGCCAAAGAGAAGGTGTGCTTGGATTGGGTGCATGTAGATCAAGCAAGGTTTGTGTGTTTGAGCTTGGCTTCCCTCTTCTCCACCCTCCCAAGGTATATTCACTTCCCCTTTTGTGCCATATAGGTATTTGTGTTAATGCTTCAAAGAAGTATAAGTTTTGCTATCTATTGCTTTTGGTGGTCAGCAATGATGTCCAAGTCTTGTTGTAGGTGTTTTTCCCTTTTCTTGTTGTTGGGAGCTTTATGTTGTTGTAGGACAGATTTATGACTTCTTAAGATCCTTGTATAACTAATACTTGGAAACATATTTTGAGCCTTGTGTCTTCATTTCATATGATCATCTATGTGTCTAGATGTTATATATGAAATTTGGTGTCATTATGATATATGTGTTGTAAGTTATAGCCTGATTCTCATGGTCTGTCCAGATTCGCGCAGAAATTAACCAGTTTCGGAAAATAATTTATTTCGTGCATTTAGAGATTTTATCAAGTTATTATGTCTTCACGGAATATGATCCCAACATATTATAGAATGTGTGTAATTTATTAGAGAATTTTTGGATGTGTATTGTGTGCTGTGGAGACCAATGTTTGGGGCTGGTTGCAGTAGATGGACTAATCTTGTATAAATATGTGTCAAAAAGTTATTATGCATGGTGTGGGCAATATCAGGAGTTGTTGTCTTCATGAAGAAGGCTTGTATATGTGTCAAGATGCTTTATATTTAATGGAGCATCATTGGTTGTTCTTGCAGATCTCGTAGACCGGACGCGCGGCGATCCAAGTACTAGTGAGTGGTTCGATCCAAGCCCTCGGGATGCGCTCGATGCACGTAGTCATGCATCGCGCATCCATGGGGCTTCTTTGCACCCCTATTGTGTTAGATATTGCATGCTAGGGCTGTATAGCTAAGTATATTGTATAGAACCCCCTTTTCTACCATATATTGCATATGTATCATATTCATGTGTGAAGGTATTTCTTTTATGTTAGATAATTTATTTAGCCTCTACTTGTCCTAATTTTAGGTGGTGATAGTTGAGCCACTTTAGATGTTTATTTGATGCTTAAGCATGCTTAGTGGTGACCTTAGATAGCCAAAGAATCTTAAATATAGTTAAGTCCTCATGTATAAGCTACTAGCATAATATGATGTTTGGTCTGTATGTAAGGTTTGCATGTATGTGTTTAAATACCAGGAATTGGTTTGGATACATGGACTTTATGTTGTGATTAAAGGATGACGTTTATGCTTGTTAATGTTTAAGCACATTATGTGGTAGTTATACAAATGTGAATGAGCATACATGCCTTATTTATAGTGTGTACAAGCTAAACTATCAATGGTAGAACTCGTGATGAACGGGTCTTTGGTTAGTGGTTTGATCAACGCACTAGAGGAGCTCATATTATGGCTATGCGTGTTTTGTAGTACTTATAAAATGACATAGTTGTATCATTTATTACTGTCTTGTGGAATGATTGCTAGTCTAGGACTTGTATTGCTTAACTTTCATTCTACTCACTTGTTCTATGTGAGAGGCTTGGAAGCCTAGAGTGTACTATATTTTGCTTGTTTATTCAATTAATTGCACTCCTATATGTGGGTAGTCTTCAGTGTTAGTAGATGCTTAGCGGGATTTAATCATTGGTTGATGCATATAATTCCATGAGTATTGGTTTTGTTCAACTGTTACATGCTAGGTTATTTGGACATGTGGTCCATGCATCTCATTTTGAGACTGAATATTCTCCTATAATAATTGCGCTTGTTTCATTAATAGGACCTATATGTGATAGGTGTTGGTATGATCTATTGTTAGGATTATATGTTATTTTCAATGTGCAAGCGTAGTAGTTGATTGTTCGACATCCATGTGATACACTCGCATTAGAATTCAGGAGAATTCATTAGCATTGTTAATTACTAGATGACTATAGTTGATCCTTGATGATCGTATTGTGAGCGTGGAATGCTTCTCCCTTACCTCGTATCCGCGTTGAAGCTACCCGGCGTTGGAGCTATCCTGGATTCTGCTCCTACATCATAGGAGGCCCAATGTGTATTTCGATACCCTTGTGGCTTCGTACCTATCTTGGAAGGCCGTCAGGAAGAGGGCTACCCGGGAGAGGGCTACCGGAAGGTTAAGGGAGTTAGCGAGTTGATTTCCTTTCTAATAGTCCCATGTCACCCTAGGGGTGAGGATGGGGACGAGGTTGGAGTGCTTCCTCCCGCATCGTCGTGCGTCGAAGTTTTCGAGCGTTGAATGCTTCTCCCCTACCTCGTATCCGCGTTGAAGCTACCCGGTGTTGAAGCTATCCTGGACTATGCCTCCACATCGTAGGATGCCCAAGGTATATTTTAACACTGTTTTGGCATCGGACCTACCATGGATGGTTGCTAGGAAGAGGGCTACCCGGGAGAGGGCTACCGGAAGGTTAAAGGAGTTAGCGAGTTGGCTTCTGATTTCAATAGTCCCATTTCACCCCCTAGAGGTGAGGGTTAGGGTAAGTTTGGGTCACGTTGTCGCGTGACATTTATATTGGGAATGCCCAAAGTATAATACATCTGCTGAATGGTGTGAGGCATTGCGATTAGACTTAAGGTACTATGTTATCTAATAATGATATGCATTATGGTTAACCGTTTGGTTCCTCTCCAAGAGTTCTAAGAGATTCCCCCCTACGGGTCGAGGGTTAGGGTGAGGTGAGATCGCGCCTTCACGTGACATTTATATATGTTGAGTTTCATCCCATATTCCTTTTTCTTAGAAAGAAAAACAAAGATGATGAACTAATATCATATGATTATTATAGAGCTTGGATCCTTGCCACTCACTGAGCTTGTAGCTCACCCCTCGTGTGTTATTTTTTCACCAGGGATTGGGTTGGCGTGGAGCTAGAGCATCTATCTGGCGTGGTTCGTGCGTGGAGTGTTCCATCTTCCAGTTGGCGAGTGCGAGGCTGTCAGCAATCCTATTTTCTTGTATATGTATTAGTAATCGTGCGTGTTGCACATATGGCTGTATTGGACTAGACTTGGACTCTCACAGGACAGTGTTTGTGTATTCAGGTCTGTAATAATGTTTTTGATTTACAGACTTATTTATATTTTATACTTCCGCATTATTTTTTTTATTGGCTATCGCTTCCATGTAGTCTTGTTACCTTATTCGATCCTTGTCAGTTTTTGTGTGATTGGTATGTTTCCGGGGCGTAACAGAACCCGACTTGTTCCAACTCGATAAAGAAATGATATGAGTTTGAGGTTTTAAAGAAAACCTGCCTCACCCCGTTTATTATGTGTAAATCACTTACATCATTCAAAAATATTATAATACATAAAATAAACCCATCATATATTATTATTATTGTTACAATTAACATAATATATAATATATAAACATGTAAAATAATGATCGAACAAAGATAATTATTTAGCTTATAAGGTAAAAAAATTAAAAAATTAATATTTGAAAAATCGTGTTTCTTAAACAACTTTCTTTCTAAATTGGATGGGACCGGACAATTTTGGTTTATTTGTTTATTTATTTTATAAGATAATTGTGTACATATATTTTAATTGAATTCATGATAGAAAATAGATGAGTGGGGGTAAAAAAAGAAAAAAGAAAAAAAAAAGAGTAGGACCACACACGACTGACAAGATCTGGCAGAAAAAGACAAAAACACATCTTTTTTTTTAATGTCAATTATTAGTTACTCACTGTATTTTTTATTTTTAGGATGCATTTCTTAAATTCGTCTCGTCTCATTGCAATTGGACGAATATGAAGCGCGGACATTCACAAAAATATTCACGTTTCGGTTCTAATCCACTGTCCTAACTAACATATAATATATATATATATATATAATAATATTTAAAATAGTCTCGACCTCTACTGGTCATTTACATAGTCGGGATCATCCAACTTATCCTACCCAATATTTTTACCTATAAATACACCCAACTCGATCAAAGAAACCACAAACCATATCAAACAAACCTACCTCCACCACCAACAGCAATGGCAACACCACTGTCCCTAGGCCTTCTAATCCTCTCGGCCTTGCTCCTCGGCCTCTTCGGGCCGCCTTGCGAGGCCAAAAACATCCTATACAGGGAAGACAATACCCTCTATGCGGGCTACTCCCTCACCCAAGGCAACTACAGACTCACCATGCAAATCGACTGCAACCTCGTCTTGTACGACAACGGCGAATACGTCTGGAGCACACAAACCTCGAACCTGGCCCACGATTGCCACGCCACATTGAAGAATGACGGGAGACTCGTCCTCTACCCCGACACCGGCGGTAACAGCATTTGGGATAACGGAAAACCCGGCGGCAACCTTGACGCAGACTACGCTCTGGTCCTTCAGGTGTGCTGGAATCGCTCTGATATCACTTGTTGGATCTCTTAATGAGGGTCAATATTAATATACATGATAACTCACTCTCCAAGTAAAGGAGATGTTGAAGAAGATTGTAATATGTGAAGTGGATACTTAATGAATAGTCCCACATCGGAAAATTAGAAGAGAATTTTCCAATTCATAAGTGAACCCACTTCTACAAGGGTGTCTTGGAAAAGACAAAGGGGGACCACACATGCTACACATGCTACATGTGTACGCGCTTACGCGCGCGTGTAGGCACATTTTGGCGCATTGTGTGAACAAAAAATAATAATAATAATATGATTTTATTTTTGCTGGATTTCATAATTTTGAAATCCAGCTTAATGACTGCATCCTTTCAACTGTTCACAACAGTTATCTACAGGTGATAACTGACATAAATGAAGAGATGCAAATGCACCCCTTTGTCTTGTAACAGAATTTTGAAAGGTTGCAAAGGCAACCCTTCAAACCCTATTAAGTCTGTTCATTGAACAGATCAGTAAGTTGGTTTTAGTTCGAGAGTGTAGTGAGAGAGTTCCTCAGAGTTGCTATCTGCAGAACTCTAAGTTTGTTGTATCCTGGAAGTGAGTTGCTTGTGAACCCATTAGCAAACTCTCAACGAGTGGGGGCAATTATCACAAGCATAGCGATCCTTCTTCGCGCCTCAAACTCAATTATTTGTCCCTGTCCACCAAAATCTTTTACAGGAGAATCATTAACATACGTTAAAAAATAAATGTGATATGATTTTTCTAATTATTCTCTTAATTATTCTATGTCAAACATAATATCAAATATATTATATTTTTTTCTTTTGATTTGAAACATCCAATAAGGCGGACCGCAACGTGGTCATCTACGGCCCGGCTAAGTGGTCGACCAACACGAAGTCAACCGCCGCTAACGACGCAAACCCCAACAACATCCTGGGCACGGACGAGATCCTCTACGCAGAACACTCACTGACCTACGCCCAGTACACACTGGCCATGCAAGTCGACTGCAACCTGGTCGTGTATGATAATGGGAATCCTGTCTGGCACACAAACACTGCTGGAAAGGGGTATCGGGACTGCTACCTGAAGATGCAGAGCGACGGGGACCTCGTCGTCTACAGCAAAGATGGAAGCCATCGGCTATGGTCGTCCAACACAGGCGACGGTGGCCACAAAAACTATGAACTGATCCTTCAGCCAAACCGGAACGTGGTCATCTATGGCCCGGCTATTTGGCAAGCCAACACGCATGCTGTGAGCAGTCATACCAATGACATCGTAATGGTGACTGAGGTTTGAGTGGAAGGAATGGATATGGCCAGCCGCCGCAAAATATTCCGTATGTGTGTGTTGTAGTGTTCTTGTTGGGTATGTATTAAGAATAATTGCGGCATATCCTTTTCTGTTTGGTCGACTATATATGAACGTCGTCCCTCTTGCTAGCTAGCTAGTTTTAATGATCATGGGTTTTGTTGATGCGTTGTGAATGTTCATTTATTAGTACCATGTTTTAAGCCAACAATAAATAATCTATATGTGACTATGAATAATTTAGTAATGATTTAATATTTTTTTTTAAATTCATAATTTTCCTGTCTCAAAATTCAATAAATAAAATATAAATAGAAACTTTAATTCATAAGATATGAGAATATTCTATTGTATGATATTTGAATTTAAATATATTTGAAAAAAATATTTTTTAATTTTAAAAAATTATGTTTAAAAGATTCTAAATTACAATCAATGAAAAATGTCATCCACTTATATATATATATATATATATATATATATATATATATATATATATATATATATATATATATATATATTGAAGTGATTAGGTCCGGCGAACGGCTGGTGCGGCGGCGACACGGGCCGTCCGATCACGGGTTCATCGCATCCGACCGTCGGATGCGATGGACCCGTGATCGACGGTGCGTGATCGCTGCCGCACTCGCCGTTCGCCGCATGTAATCGGCACTCATATATTCATATATATATATATATATATATATATATATATATATATATATATATATATATGAGGAATGATATCGTGCGGGTCGTGCGGTGGTGCGACATCGACCACGGGCCGTCGATCACGGGTCCATTGCTGGTCCATCGCATCAGACGGTCGAGGGCGATTCACATCGACCATTGGATGCGATGGACCCACGATCGGACGACGCATGTCGGATCCGCACGACCGCACCTTATC
Source organism: Acorus calamus (assembly GCA_030737845.1). NCBI lineage: Eukaryota > Viridiplantae > Streptophyta > Magnoliopsida > Acorales > Acoraceae > Acorus > Acorus calamus. The sequence goes on along the minus strand of CM060871.1, from coordinate 9,574,763 downwards.
ATCCGAATATATATATATATATATATATATATATATATATATATATATATATATATATATATATATATATATATATGATTACGTGCGGCGAACGGCGGGTGCGGCGACGATCACGGAACCATCGCATTGGACGATCGGGTGCGATTCACGTCGACCGTTGAATAAGATGGACCCGCGATCGAACGGCTCACGTCGCGGCCGCACCCGTCATTCGTCATACCTAATCGCTCGTTTGTGTGTGTATATATATATATATATATATATATATATATATATATATATATATATATATATATATATATATATTATACCATGTGATTTTAGGAAAGATATTTTATTTTATTACTGAAATACATTGATTTCAACAGTTAAAAATGTGAATGTATAATATTTTGTGGAATCTTGTCAATTTAATTATTTTTCCAAACTTTATTGTGATACTATATATTTAATGTTAAAATAAATTTTATCGGTTAGTTTCTTAAATTGATGACACAATTAATGATCCTTAATTAGCAAGCTTCCAGAGGGCAGTACTCTTTATTATACAAAACCCTCTAATCATATATGAGCGTAGTGGAATTGTATTTCAAATGTTCAATCCGAGCAAAAAAAAAGTTCATCCCAATTTCAGGGGTACATTTGATTTTTCCTTGTGTACTTTTATCATTATTTGATAATACATTAGAAACAATTTGATTGTTTTTTTGTATTTTTACACATAGTTAAAGAATAATATGTTTTTCACACTTTTAGACCCTTTTTGACAACAAAGAAAAACAGCTTGTAGCTTTTTAATTAGTTAAAGTTAAAAGCTGTTATTAAACATATCAATTTAAATACCTCATCATTAATAGATTTTATCTCTGAAATGTGCTTCAAAATCTGTGTTTTATAAAACAGTTATCATCATTACACTATTAAAATGTGAACATAAAATATGAAAAATTTAAAAGCTGTATTTGAATACGTTGTTTCTCAACGTGTTGAACCTAAAGTGATACTGCAAACATTGAAAATTATGGCTTACTTTTCTTATGTAATTTGGACCATTTGTACTATTCCTGATTTGTACTACTTTTTCTCTATAAAAATATGTAATTTGGACCATTTGAATTATTCCTAGTTGTACTACTTTTGCCCTAAAAAAACATTGAAAATTATGAAGATAAGATATACATAATGAAAATAATACAAATATTGGACCAATGCATGACTTCATCGTGTCTTTCTAATATATATATATATAGGGACGTGATTGCGTGCGGCGAACGGCGGGTGCGGCAGTGATCACGGATCGTCGATCACGGGTCCATCGCATCGGACTGTCGGAGGCGATTCATCTCGACCGTTGGATGCGATGGACCCGCGATCGAACGGCCCACGTCGCAGCCGCACCTGCCGTTCGCTGCACGCAATCATTTATATATATATATATATATATATATATATATATATATATATATATATATATATATATATATATATATATATATATAGGGAACCGATTACGTGCGGTGTGCGGTCGGTGCGGTGCGCGATCACGGGCCGTCGATCACAGATCCATCGCATCGGATGGTCGGGTGCGATTCACGTCGACCGTTGGATGCGATGCACCCGCGATCGGACGGCCCACGTCGCACACCGCACCTAATCGTCGGCATATATATATATATATATATATATATATATATATATATATAGGGACGTGCTTACGTGCGGTCGGTACGCCCGCGATCACGGGCCGTCGATCACGGGTCCATCGCATCGGACGGTCGGGTGCGAATCACGTCGACCGTTGGATACGATGGACCCGCGATCGGACGGCTCACGACCGCGGGCGCACGACCGCACGACCGCACGTAAGTATTTCTATATATATATATATATATATATATATATATATATATATATATATATATATATATATAACCGATTAGGTGCGGCGAACGGTGGGTGCAACAATGATCATGGTCGTCGATCACGGGTCCATCGTATCGAACAGTCGGGTGTGATTCACGTCGACCGTTGGATGCGATGGACCCGCGATCGCACGGCCCACATCGCGGCCGCACCCGCCGTTCGCAGCACCTAATCGCTCACGTGTATATATATATATATATATATATATATATATATATATATATATATATATATATATAGGGACGTGATTAGGTGCGGTCGTGGGGTCGGTGCGACCGCGATCACGTTCCGTCGATCACGGGTCCATCGCATCGGACGGTCGGGTGCGAATCACGTCGACCGTTGGATTCGATGGACCCGCGATCGGACAGCTCGCGATCGCGACTGCACGAGCGCACCTCATCGGTCGCGTGTATATATATATATATATATAGAGGAATGATACGGTGCGCGATACGGGAACGTGCGCGAACGACCACGGGCCGTCGATCATGGGTCCATCGCATCGGACGGTCAGGTGCGATTCACATCGACCGTTGGATACGATGGACCCGCGATCGGACAAACGACGTCGTTCCGCACGTTCCCTCACGCCGCATATTATCATCGATATATATATATATATATATAGTTGGGTGATTACGTGCGGTGAATAGCGGGTGCGGCGTCGATCACGGGTCCATCGCATCGGACGGTCGGGTGCGATTCACGTCGACCGTCGGATGCGATGGACCCCGATCGGACGGCCCACGTCGCGGCCGCACCCACCGTTTGCCGCACCTAATCGCTCGGCTATATATATATATACAGTGAAATGATTGGGTGCGGCGAACGGCGGGTGCGACCATGACATGGGCCGTCCGATCATGGGTTCATCGCATCCGACGGTGATGAACGATTCACATCGGACCGTCGGATGCGATGGACTCGTGATCAACGGCCCGTAATCGCTGCCGCACCCGCTGTTCGCCTCTTTTAATCGCTCCCCTATATATATATATATATATATATATATATATAGACGATGGACCCGTGATCGGACGGCTCGCGACTGCGGGCGCACGACCGCACGTAAGTATTTATATATATATATATATATATATATATATATGAATCACGTGTTTAGAGGAGTCGATATTCAAGCATCGCCGCGTCCATCGATCTTTATGAAATGATTAAAATAGGGAGGCAGTGAAAAAGGTTTATTTTAATCTGAGCTCACTAAGTTTGTCGAATTGTCGCGTAGCAACCATTTGAATAAAGTCCGTTTTTGCATGTGCCATCCATTGTTTGATGGGTAGAAAGTTGATATAAGGAAATTTTAATTCAGCTCTTTTAATGGCCTCGGCGTGGTTATATATGTATATTGGAAGAATCACTTGTAAACAGTGAACAATATTTACCAAAAAATTCCTTATCAAAAAAAAATGATAACGTGTTATAAAATAAAAGAGAAAGAGATAGAAACACAAAACAAACATAAGATAATTTGGAGCACAAGAGGGGTAGAGAAAGTATTATTCAAGAACTTCTCATTTCATTTTCCATGCCTTTGATATTTGACAAACTCTCTATTTATAGGGATTACAACCATAATATCTCATTCATGTATTTACAATATACATTAATTTACAATTAATATCACACACTAATGTATACATGCACCAAGAGGTCATCCACAATTACATGCACCTATAATTACATGCACATTCATATGCATGTATGTACAACTCCCCTATATGCATGTATTTATAACACTCCCCCTTGATGACCTTTACACAAGAATATGCCTCGTTAAAACCTTGCTAAGAAAAACCCTGTGGAATAAAAACTTAGCGAAGAAAAAAGAGTACAATATTCTAATGTATGTTTTCTTACTGCCTCATTAAAACCTTACCAGAAAAACCCAGTGGGAAAAATCTGGTCGAAGGAAAAAGAGTACAATACACAAATATTTTGAATTAAATTACCCCCATGTTTTTAGCATGAAGATCTTCGAGTCGACGCATTCCAATGTTTTGCTTCAATTTCTTGAACGTCGCGGTTGGTAATGCTTTGGTGAATAGATCTTTGATAAAGCCTCCTTTAAATCATGTTATACATGTAATATTATCTTCATGATGAATGTTGAATTATATTTAACCAATAGAAAATCATTTTAAATAGAATAAACCCATATTTGTTGTTTTACAAAAAAATATGCTTTTCACAATACCAACGTCTTCATGTAGAATAAAACCTGACCAATTAATTGATCAAAAAATACAATATCAAGTCTAATACCTAGTGTGAAATATAATAAAGCACATGTCATACTTATATATGTTTTTTGTACTAAGATATAGTATTTCAAAAACAAGAAGATATTCGTTATTTCATTTGGATGAAAAAGAATAGCCCTTATTTGGGATACATGATCTCACATTTATAAGAAAACTTAAATGATGAATATATGTTCATATTATAGTACTTCAGAACTTTTCTGTACTATACATTGTCTTGGGTTTTGCTTGATCTGCAGGTTGAGAGAATGTCTTTTTTCCAAGATTTTTCATTTCAAATTCTTTCATTTAGAGCAATTTTATAAGCTCTTCTATAATCCCTAACAGATTCAAATCATCCATATATACTACAATAATATCAAATCTGGATTCTGATTTCTCGATGAAAATACAAAAGCAAAATGGATAATTCTCATATCCTTCTTTCAATAAATATTCACTTAGGTGATTGCGCCACATGCGCCCAGATTACTTTAACCCGATCTTTATAATTTGATAGAATACATGCTTCGGGATGAGTTATTTGCTTCATGCATTTTAAATCCTTCAAATATCATATATACATCACTATATTGTGTTCCGTATAAGTATACTTCATTTGCATATCTACTCCTTCTGAGACTGTCAAAGTAATAAAATAAAATGTGATTGCATCCTTTGCAATAGAATATGTCTCTTCATTATATACCAGGTCACCGTGAGAAACTTTTTTTTTCACAAGACATGTTTATATATCGAATTTTCATTTTTTTCATTAAGCATTCTTACAAATAATTATTTGTATCATGTAGACTTTACATCTTCAGGTGTTTGGACTACAGGTCCTAATACTTCATGTTTCGCTTGCGAATTTAATTTAGCAAGTATTGCCTCTTTCTAATTTGGTCAATCATTTCTACGTTTATATTCTTCGACGTTTTACAATTTAAGATCCTCATAATATCAAGAGCAACATCATATGAATGTACATTGTCGACAATGATTTTATTATATCTCATCTTTCTTCTTTATGATTTAATGAGATCTCATATTTACGTTTGCCTCCTCAGGGGCTACCTCTTCTGGGGTTACATCTTTAATTAGAAATATGAGATCGATCAATTTGCTTTTATTGCTTGTATTGAGGTCTCTTTGTGAGCACTACTCTCTTTATTTACATTTTCTTATGCGTTTCTCTTTTTGCTTCGATCGATCGGTCATATTTCTGGCATTCCTTATATTCATTCTGTGAATGTGATTCTCAATCTTCATCTTTAATGATTTCAGTAGCTACTGTAAATGAAAATATATCATCTATTATCACTTGCTTGCGATCCCACAAGATCTTTGTATTTATTTGAATAATGAAATTTTTTTTTCATTATCATGTATTTGTCCTTCGGGGACATGTCTCTTCGGGGACATGTATTTTTTCTAGGATTTTACTTTCTGCAGAATTTAATAATGTGGATCTTACAAGTGCTTCAGGCTCTTATAGAGCATATTATTTTTCTCATTCGAAAAGCTGATCTTTTGAATTTATAAGTCTGTCACACTTCAAGCGTGCCTTTGATGATTTACTAGCCAATGCAATGATAATTTTTTCAATTGGAACATCAATTTGAGATAGAGTATTTACAGCTTAAATATGTGATCTTCTCATTTTTGCTGTATCAATAATTGCATCTGGTAACTAATGCACAATTCTCTAAAGATGAGAGATCATTTGTACTTCAATATCACATTGAGAAGTGTATCAAAATGAGACAAAAAATCTTTCACGAAATTTTGCGTCGTTCTACCAATGATGGATTTTCTCCCCCTAACGACGGGAATATTGTCTCATTATAATGATAGAACACAAATCGTGTGGTAAAAACATCATTATCACTCAACGAAAGAAACTTCTGATTTTTTGTAATTGAGTATTCAACTGTTTGAAACATCCTCATTGTCATATAATATTTGCTCTTCAGAAGCCTTTAATCAAATTTAGTACTAAAAATAATACTAACATTTGAATCAACTAATATTAAACTCAAAATAATATGATAAATATGAAAATAAGAAAATGTGTTTGAGATTATAAAATAAAAAATATAAATACATAAATGACAAAAGTATGATCGTACATTAGATACTTAACCATGTTTTTCAGCACCCCGGAACAACAATCATTTTTCTTGATTTTAGGGGTTTGTTCTGCAAACATGTTCCCTTTTATTCTAATTTTGTACAATAGCAATCCACTTCTAGTGGTTTGAGATGTTTTACAATCTCTATGATTGTTGTGCTTCCAATTGTATAAAACATGATCTCATCATTCAACTTCCATGACTAAATAAATACATTTGCTTCGGGCAGAGATGCTGAGCCATTGAATTGTTATATATTTGATTTTTCATCAAAAGTTCGTTGTTGAGCAACGATAATACATGAAATTGATTAATAATTATTGCTTTCATTATTGCTACTGCTGGAGCACATATTGAATTGAAGCATGATGGTCAATTGACCTTTCATAATGAGGTATTTCTTTTTAAATCCTCTTATTACAATAGTGAAAATTAACCATAATTTTTACATGTTTCTGCTGGGATACATGAATTTTTTTTAATGATCTTTCAAGGACCTAAAAAATATCATCATTTTTCTTTGTGTCTACAGGGGCAGAAGTAGCGACCATGTATTATATAGTCCTTTAGGGACAAATTTTTATTTTTAATATATGGTCCTTCAGGGACACATTTTAATCATATCTTTCACACGATCCTTAAGGAATTCATGTTATCTGAAATTTTGAATGATTGGTCTTGTAAGGATATATCTTTCACATGATCCTTTAGGGATCCATGTTATTATACTTTTTTTTTATGGTCTTTACAATATCCCAAAAAAAATTTCATACTTTTTGTATGGTCATACAAAACATTGTTAATCATAATTTTCACATGGTCCTTCAGAGATACATGTTACCATAATATTTGCTTAGTCTTATAGGGACATATATAGTCTTCATTTTTACATGGTTCTACTGGGACACATGTTAATCATAACTTTTGCATGGTCCTTCACGGACTCATGAAATTAAAAAAATTGTATGGTCCTCCTGCATGGTCCTTCAGAGACCCATGAATAATTCTTAAATATCAAAATTGATATGATAAATAACTAAATAAAAACGATGTTAACACAAGTATTGTTAATTAAGAAATAGCAAAACAAAATGCAATTAAATCTTTCTCATTCGACAATCACCAAATTTAAGCAAGGAAGAGTTCTAACAGAACACCACTAAAACAACATTGGTTCTAAATGATGAAACATTTCCTTCAATGATTTAATTTAACAGATGAGGAGAGTAAATAAAACATGATGACATACCTCCTGTAGATGTTGGACCTTTATTAAAAAAAATTGCATTATCAAAATAAATCTCTAATATTATATTATAGATGTAAACAATTGCATGATTCCAGTAGAAGCCAACACCTATTTTGTAATCTTTACATATGAAACTTACAGTAGTTCTTCTAAAAAAAATTCAATTCATGGATATAATTACATATAACATACAAAATTCAATATTTATACAAACGCATGCATGATATACATACCACAGGAATAACCAAAGAATTTATTGGAAAGATAAAACTAAATTGTAATGAGGTTGCATATAAATCATTCATGATGCTCTATCAATCCGGTTGCAAATAAAATCACTTGGCAAAAAATACAGTAATTTGGAGACATGTTTTTCATAATTGACAAAAACTAAGATTGATGCACAACAGCACAAAATAAATTTTTTTTAACTGCAAATTATGATCATCTAAATCATTTCAGCAAAATACACATCTAGTACTCTATCTTTGCTTCATGAATATACAAATTTTTATTCAGCATATCTATACAACATGTACTTCTATCGGCATATTAAAATTATTTCTTTATACTGCTAGAGATTCAAATTATCAATTCTATGTGAAGAATAAATACACAAATACCTTATAATTTAAGGAAATTTTAATCCAACTCTTTTAATGGCCTCGGAGTGGTTATATATATATATATTGGAAGAACCACTTGTAAACAGTGAACAATATTTACCAAAAAAAAAATCTTTATTTGGTGATCTTCAAGAAGTTTTTTTTTTTTTTTTTTTTTTTTTTTTACTGTTTTATATATATACTGAGGGGGGAAATCTTGATTACTTTGGAAACCATTATGCAATAGTAATTCAGTATGCTTTACATTATCATCTTAACACAAGTATATAGCATGCATCTATATATCAAACACAAATATGGACTATATATCATTATGCAATAGTAAATTTTATTATCATCACCTTATGCATGGATATTAAACAATAACGTGGACTATTACCCCAGTGTATATATGTATATATATATAACACAAACACAGATATGGAAATATTATGTTATATATATAACATGATTTGTTTAGTAGATTATCATAAACGTACCAAACATACAAACCTATCTTGTTGAGAGTCTTCTCGTGCAGATAACGTGTTATAAAATAAAAGAGAAAGAGATGGAACACAAAACAAACATAAGATAATTTATAGCACAAGAAGGGTAGAGAAAGTATTATTCAAGAACTTCTCATTTCATTTTCCATGCTTTTGATGTTTGACAAACCCTCCATTTTTAGGGATTACAACCATAATATCTCATTCATGTATTTACAATATACATGAATTTACAATTAATATCACATACTAATGTATACATGCACCAAGAGGTCATCCACAATTACATGCACCTATAATTACATGCACATTCATACGCATGTCTGTACAACTCCCCTATATGCATGTATTTATAACAATATGAGCATAGTAGAATTGTATTTCAAATGTTCAATCCGAGCAAAAAAAAAAGTGTCACATCCCAATTTTGGGGGGGGGGGGGGTGCGAAGAGGGTAGAGGTCACATATGTTGACATACATTTGATTTTTACTTATATACTTTTATCATTATTTGATAATACGTTAGAAACACATTGGTTGTTTTTTGTATTTTTACACATAGTTAAAAGAATCATATGTTTTTCACACTTTTAGGCCCCGCTTGACAACAAAGAAAAAACATGTAGATTTTTATAAGTTAAAAGCTATTGCTAAACATGTCAATTTAAATACATTATCATTACTAGCTTTTATCTTTAAAGTGTACCTCGAAATCTGTGTTCAATAAAACTGCTATATATCATCATTACACTCTTAAAAGATGTGCATAAAACATAAAAAATTAAAAGCTGTTTTTCAATTGGTGTTTCTCAACGTGTTTAACCTAAAATGAGATTGCTAACATTGAAAATTATGGCTTATTTTTCTTATTATGTAATTTGCACCATTCGTACTATTCCTGGTTTGTACTACTTTTTCCTTATAAAAATATGTAATTTGGACCATTTGAATTATTCATAGTTGTACTACTACTGCCCTAAAAAAACATTAAAAATTATGAAGATAAGATATACATCATGAAAATAATACAAATATTGGACCAATGCATGACTTCATCATGTCTTTCTAATATATATATACTAGTTTACATGCACGCGTTAATGCACGTGTTAATTACTAATCGTAGATACGTAATGAATAATGAAATAAAAATTCATGTTGCTAAAAAGAAAGTTTTTTAAAAATAAGCTCATAATTTTTCTTTGTAATGAAAAATAAATGGTAGTAATTATATCTTAATTGAATTCTAATATGACAACATAAATAAAAATCCGCTCCGCGGGATGATAAATTTGAGAGTTCCCTACAAAATAAAAACAAATTACTTTTCAATCGAATGACTATTGAAAATGTTTATAAATTGTATTTCAACATAAAGGAATCCCTATACATGAGCAATATATACAAAAAAATATATAAGCAATACATACGTGAACAATATATAAAAACATACGTCACTAATACATCCAATACAAAAAATATATAAGCGATACATACGTGAACGATATATAAAAACATACATCACTAATACATCCAAAAAATATGAAAACTAAAATTTCTATATGAAAATAAATAAAATCATTGTAGATGAACAATACATACATAATCTAATATTCCTATATATAAAAACATACATCACAAATACATCAAAAAAACTAAAATCCCTATATGAAAATAAATAAAATCCCTTAAACAAATGAATCCATATACATGAACAATGCTTACACAACCTATAACCAATTATACATGAGCAATACATAAAAAAAATCTAAAATCCTTATACATGAGCAATACATACATAACCTATAAGTCTATAACCAATATTAGTGGTTAAAAAAAGTGGATTTTAGAGGGACCTGATCATAAATATCTGAGACCTTGGAGACCTATCCACAAATAACCAAACAAGTGGATAAAATTGGCTGATTTTTTAGAGATCTAGGGGCTGATCTGTAAATAACCCAGATTGTCCTCGAATAGGTCAAAATTTTTTGTCTTCTTGTGTTGCTTTTAGGGACCCACTAAGAAATATTATTTACTCGGGGGGCTATATGTAAATAACCGGAGGCCTATATGCAAATATAAATATTTACTCGGGGGTTATCTGTAAATAACCGGGGGCCTATCTGCAAATATCAAGAGTGTCAACCTTGTCTTATTCGACACCGATCCTTTTAATAGACTCTGGTATAGATATTCATATAACAATCACGTGTTTGGAGGAGTCGATATTCAAGCATCGTCGCGTTCATCGATCTTTATGAAATGATTAAAAAGGATTATTTTAATCTGAGCTCACTATGTTTGTCGAATTGTCGCGTAGCAACCATTTGAATAAAGTCCTTTATTGTTGTATACGTTTTCATATGTATATATGAATTACTCATAAATGTATAGGTTTCAAATGGGTCATTTACCTCTAAACGTTATTGAATTAATAATGTGTGAATTCAATGTATAGGGCTGTTACACCTATTCAATTCCCACTATATATATATCACCTATATATGTCTCTGTGTGATAGAGTGTAATATTCAATCCCTTCATCATCAACCCATGAGTATGGAAGAGAGAGAAAAATAAAATGAAGCACCTTATCTACTCCCTCGAGAGCTTCATTTTTCTATTGATCTTGATCAAGCCTTATCTATTCCATTCCGGGCATCGACAATATAATGATTCGGTTCAATGACTCCACTTGATCGCACCACGAGGAGTCGACGGAATCTTGCGGGTCGAGTTGTATCTCGGAAACGTTATGTCGATAAAACTCCATGCATATGGAGAACATATTCGTTTCAAGGATAGGATTTCCTATGTGCCTCTCAACCAGGCGATTCCAACCATTTTTCTCCCCATCTTATTATTTTTATATCATCAATAATATTATATATGAGTTCTTATTATTTACTCATTGAGACACAACATAATTTATTATTTCTGATAATTAGTTCTAATGTTCGCCCTCAATCACGCGACGCCTAATTTAAGGTGGTTACAAATCGCATCACCCTAATCACGGCGGTTACAGTTCTTCACGACTGTTACGATTGAAATGAGATTCTCTCTCTATCTCTGTTGCCTCTTCTTGACCTGGACCCGTGCCCGTGCCCAAAGCCCAACGAAAAAATACAAAATGCAAAATAAAAATGCAAATGCAATCCACAAGCTTTTGCCCTCCCTTGGAACCCTACCCAAGTACCAACTCTCTTCCTTATAAGGAGGATTGAAAATATAAAATAACCAATATGGGACTATGTTTTGAAGTCCCAAACCAATAAAAACATATAGGGGGAACACATTTTTCCTCCAAAACATTTTAAAACATTTGAAACTTATTTGAAACATTTTGAAAACAGAATGGAGAAACTCAAACTTTCATCCAAAAGTTTCTAACAATAACATCATGAGTGGTCCCCTGTGCATGCACAATAACTCATACATAACAATATGATGATAAATAATGCATGGGATATGGCTGCAACTCGGGCGTGTTGGGTTCGGGTTGAGACCCGAATTCTAAACTACTCAATCCTAACCTGATCTAACCCAATTTTCAATTGGACTAACCTGAATCCAACCCGAAATTAAATAACCAACCCGACCCAACCCGAAATTAAATAACCAACCCGACCCAACCCGATTTTCTAAAATGATGTGCAAATTAAATAAATCAACCTGACCCAATCCGACCTAACCCGTAAGATTAGTTAGGTTTACCTAGACTGTCCAAATTAGAAGCTACAGAATAAACGACCATGATTTTTTTTAACTATTAGTTTACGGGTTCGGGTTGGGTCGGGTTGGGCGTGAGGCCAACTCGAACCCATCCCGATTTGTGAGTCAACACGAATTAGCCAACTCAACCTATGTAAAAATCGGGTTCAACCCGTGGGGTTCAGGTTCAACCCGACCCAAGTTGCAGCCCTAGCATGGGATCCCTCAAGCACAGCCACGTGAGAGTTCCCACATGTTGCTTGTATGAGTTCCAATTTTTTGGGGGATGAGTTATTTCAGGTCTCTGTTAATTTGAGATTACTTATTTAGTGTGTCTTATTCTACATTGTCCAAACTTAATTATCAGATTTTATTCACACAAAATGAAGATGTCTTTTTGAGTGCATCCACATTCAATTGAGTCCGGATTTGAGAGTGAGGCACTTTCCAATTGTTTTGATTGAAGGGGAACATACCTCTTCACAATTGATAAAGTTATCTATTCCTGGAATAGATATTTATAAACCCCATAACAACTTATGTCTCTACCGAAACGAGCACTAATTTGGTGTTTGGGTAGAGGAATACGAGAGGAGTATGTGAGAATAGAGGAGAATAAACAAAAAAAAGTATTTGGGTATAGAGAATAAGTGAGTATAGCTATGTAGAATTAAGTGAGAATAAACTGATATTTGTATTCCAAACCCCCTTGAAATTGTGTTATTCCTCCACTGGTATAAGCTTGGGACCCACCTAACAATGAGTATTAAATTAATACCGAATTATTCCCTACAAACAAATAATTTTTTTATCTTATTTTCCTCTATGCCTCCCCTATCGTTCTCCTATCCAAACAAGGGCTACGGAATGAGATCCTCAGTGTTCTTAACTTAGAGAAATTCTATGTTCACCAGTCACCACTGGGTGCATGTTTCAAAAGAAATTAAATTAGACATGCATTTGTTCTCTTGTAAATTGATTAAAAAATGATGACATTTTAATAGAATTGAATTTTTTCACGTGACAGTTTCTTTTCTTTTTTTTTTTTCTTCTGAAGAAAGGTAGATATTTGATATTCGATTTCATTTCTGAATTCGAATTACAAATTCTAAAAGAAGAGTGAATAGACATATACGTTTAAAAGAAAAATCAGAAAGTAAAAATCTCTCACCCACGTGACAGTTTCTTAAGTGGGTATATAAGATAAATTCTCTATCATTGTCACAAAGATGTTCTGCACCACGATGGAATAGTTGTGGTGGAACTAGTGACAGGTGTGGATAGGTGTTGGAGTGAACCAGTGAATCATGTTTGATCGGGAATTCGGCAACGTGGGGAAATAAATCTAAATTTTGTTGGGTAATAGATATCATGTCACAAAGATGTTATGCACCATGATGGAATAGTTGTGGTGGAACAAGTGACAGGTGTGGATAGGTGTTGGAGTGAACGAGTGAATCATGTTAGATTGGGAATTCCGCAACGTGGGGAAATAAATCTTAATTTTGCTGGGTAATAGATATCATGTAAATAATGTAATGTCTAGAACTCTTGCCCAACATTTAATATGTGATTATTTAGATAGAGACATAAGTTATTATGAGATTTATACCTATTAATAAAATTGTTGATTTTATCAATAGAATAAATAATTTTCAGTTAGGTATGTGTTTTTAGTTATTTTCGTTGGAAAATATAATAATAAATGTTGGATTGTTTGGTTGATAGAGAATAAAATGTGAATAAGGTGTAAAAAATTAATTTACCATGTGGGCCCATTGATGTATAAGAGGTGATAACATGTAATTTGATAAATGAGTCTGTTTATACGAGTGGAAGAATAACACAATTCTATGAGAAGATCTTAGAATATAAATATCAATTTATTCTCTTACGTAATTCTACATAGCTATACCCTTTTATACCACCCACCCAAACAGTTTTCTTACTTTTATTCCACTTTATTTCCCCTATTCCCCACCCTTTTATTCATCATAAATCCATAACTAATATAGAGTTTTTATAAGGGTTGGCAGCCAATTTCCAATGTTCATGATAGATAAAAACCTTCGGGGACCACTTTCAACAGCATCACATGGACGGCCTATGGGACCGGATTGTGGCGCGAGTACAAGGCGGAGAGAACGGCATGCTGGCCCGTGTATCATGGCATGGTCCCGTAGTTTTATCGGCTATTTGGATTTTGGAGGGCCCGGAATGACAAAATTTTCAAATGGCACCGATGGAATGTGGAGAACATATGGTTAGAGATTTCCCGGTTGATTGTGGACTGGATTGGACTGGACTGGGGGAGGATCAATGCGGGGTGAGACAGTGGGCACTCGAGGGGGGTCATTTTAGCATGGCTAATTAATCCTTCCCGCGAGCGGTGGTTAGGTGAGGAGCCTCACGAGTGGCATGTCTTATGCACTGTGTGTGTTTTCTTCTACCAGACTGCTCCTTTAATTTTGCTCTCTTTTTGTTCTTTTATTTTCACCCCCTCTCCCTTGTTATCCCCATGAATGCTCTTTTTTTTATCATTCTAATGAATATAAAGGGACAAATATTTTGTCTAGAAAATGATAGATAAAAACAGATAATCTCTCTAGCTCTGTCGGTGGGCCATATATACAAATGATAAAATTCTTTTATTCATATTGAGAATGAGTTTTTTTGTTTTAATGTTAATTAAAGCGGTGACATTTTAGATTTTGGACAATTTCTTAAAACCACGGTTTTTTTTTGTTGGATAAATATCTCCGGACCGGTTTTTATTCCAAATCACATCTTTATTTTGACCTTTAAAAAAAAAAAAAAACATAACTACTTGAAGAATTTATTTATATATATTTGTATAATATTTAAGTTTTATTATAGGATTGCCACATCATTACACTGAAATCATATTATTGCAAATGCATGTGATTCAAAAATATATATATATTCTACTTGATATATTTACAAGCACATATTAATCAAATAAGATATATCTATTTCTATTATTATTAAAACAAGCAGCTGATCTGAATAAGGGTGAAAGGGACCGGATCCCATTAGCACCCAAATTTATTAGTCCAACAGTGTCCAATAACTACTTGGCACGTGGACAAAAAAAAAGTGGGGTCAATCTTAATAGATAACAGCAGACATTAACACCATTCGGTCCCCTTTTTTCATGTTTCCCTTTTTTTTCTTTTTCTTTCCCTCCCTCTCTCCTTTGTGGAGGCTCCAATAATTGTTTTAAGGCCCTTTCTTTATGCCGCATGATGGGGAACTTGATGGAATTGTACAGCCACGCTGTCTTTGTATATTTTAAATAGACCTGTAATTTTTTTTTTACCTCTATTACAACTATAAAAAGTGCATAATTTTTTTATAAATATTTAAAATACAAATAAATAAAATAATTGATTACATAATTAAACATATAATAAGGATAATCTTCTTAAATAAGTTAAATATATGAACTCTCTTAAAAACTTTAAACGACATAATATTATTAACTCAATATTGAACCATGAGAAAAAGAAAAGAAAATGAGAATGTTTTATTAAGATGTAATTAATTTATAAGGGGTATAACAGTCATTAGACAAATCAATTTCATAAATCATTTGGATTTTCATAGTCTTACCAAATTGTGGGATTCAATTTTCACTTTATTCCCACATGGATTTTGTGGATTTTGAAATCTCTGGAGCCTGGCCACAATTTCTTTCAAGATATCTACCAACCAATTTAAATAGTGGATTTTAACACTTCCCAATAATCCCACTGTGAATCAGAATCCTATGGGAGTATGGGACCTCAGTCTAAAAATATTAGTAAAATGTAACATTGAACACGGTAAGTACTAATACATTAACATTGATTGAGTTAATTCTTTTAAAAACAAGGCATAATTTAAATCACTTCAACATATATATCATGTTTCAAAGGTTATTTTAGTGAATATTTTTGGGGTAGAGTTATTATTCTTTATTAAAAATAAATTTTTTTTTTATTTATAATAGAATGTAATTTGCTCCTATAACAAAAAATTCAAATAATGCAAGAATATTATTTTTCACGTGTAACAACAATTGTTTATTTTTATTTTATATATGGGGGCATTTCGGTCATGTATTCGGCTATATAAACTCCTTTCCATCCCCCTGTTGGTTACGGTGGTTTTAATTGGGGGGGGGGGGGGGGGGGGGGGGGGGGGGGTTTATTCTATCGTGTTGTACTTTTTTACCATTATAACTTCTTATTTCTTTACGTTATAAATGGACAAATTTTTTTTTTTTAAAAATTGTCCATTTATCATCACATTTGAGTTTCGGAGGAAGAGTCAAATTTATAGCCATCACACAATGTTAATTTATATTTCATAAAATTAATAAAAAAATTCTTCTACCTGTGCGATGCAGACGTCCTTTGGGAAAATACAAAAATATCTTATTTATTGTTGTGTATTTTTTTTCATGCTTTCGTTGCTTACACGACTTTTTTTTGTTGGCAAACGAATCATTTGAGAAAATTAAAATAAACAATTTAATGAAAATAATATAGTAATGTAATAAATTAAGCCAACTTAGAGTACCCTTTTTTCAAATAACTAAACTAAAAAATCTATCTATTATACTAATTAAAAATGTTTAAATTATCATGTTTATTCTTTTGTGTGTGTAACATTTTCATTTCTCAATTTTACCCTTAACTATTTATGATATTTGATTTTATATTAAAGGGTAAGAATGGTAAATATATATTATAATATTTTTTTGGATAATATGAGATTTTCATTAAATCTATCTTTTTAATATCTATTTATATAATATATTGAAAGAATGATGGTGATTATGTCACATATTCATATTTAATAATAATAATTATTTTTAAATTAGATTTAGATTGAGAGGTTGATAAATAAATAATTTTAGATTAAATATAAGTTTTAACATTTGAGCTCATTTTTTTACCATGAAATAGTCATTTTTTAGAAAAATTCATTTCATATACGTAAATATATATAAAAAATCTCTTTCCAACTAGCTATTGATCACTCTAATCATAGTTATATTTTTTTATCTGTTCGAATAATATTTTTAGTTTGAGAATTTCAAGTGAGATATTTTTATAATATGGGGTTGGTTGAAGGATATACATACAAAATATTAATTTTATGTAATAATATATATTTTTATGTATAATTTCATAATGAATTTTACAAATAATTTATTTAATAATTATTAAAATTTTCATTATATTGTGTGTGTATATACATAAATATATTATATCGCATATAAATGAATTGAAAAAAATTTAAGGTATTGATTGTGAGCAACTTTTTTAAAATATATTTTTAAAATTTTACACGTACATCGTGTATGGTGGAAAACTAGTTAAACTCTAATCAAATTCGTATGCCTTTTCATTACATGTATGTGATATTTATAGACAATAATGGGTGAAAGAAGGGTAAGAGATCTAAAATTATTAAATGGGTGACTTGCAGGACCCGTGATTAATTTTTTTAGTCTTTTTTCATTTATTAAAGTGGTGCTCTCCTGATTTTGATACCTTGACATAATAAAAGGGGAGCTGCTAAACAATAACTAAAACTTGATTCACAATATCTTTAATGTTGTTTTTTAAGTTATTTTATTTTAAAATATTTGTATTTTTTTTTATATCTATTCAACAATATTTGTTTTCAAGGTGATGATTTTTATTTCCTTTGAAGACTAATTTTTTTTATAAATTTTGAAAACCTAAAATTGACTTACAGTAGATCAAGAGAACCGAATTCCCCTTCTTCTTCTTTTTTTTTTTTTTTTTTTTTTAACATAAACAGAGCATTGGGGCTATGAGAGGTCGAGACTCGAGAGTCCAGGCAGAGGAGAAAGTGGAGATAGAAAGGTCTTGGAACTTGTTTCTTTAAATGTTTAGATTTGATTTGATTTGATTTGTTTGCCCAAAAAAAGTACTATCAACCAAGAAAAAAGAGTGTACGTGTCACTGAAAAAGCAAGTCACCAACAACTCTTGCATTCACAACAGTGCAATAGTCACATGCATCACCTGGTTCGAGGTACTTGTAAAATCTTATCCCAAACTATCGAATAAAATACACGCATTTACATTGACCTTCTTAAAATTAAATGCAATTATAGAATTTATAATTTCATATGAAATTATGATATTAATGCCATGCTTGAGTAGTGGCGGCTCTCATAATAAAATATTTTTTTATAAAATATTTAAAAAATTTATTTTTATTATACATTTATCGAAAACATAATTTTTTTAAAAATAAAACAATTTACATAAAAAAAAAGTTGTCAAATAAAGAAGCTTTTGATACATAGACAGTTGAAAAAAAGAAAAGTATAATGTTGAAAATTTTTGTGTATTTATTATATGTCATTATATAGAAATGGGAGAGATATAAATTAACATACAAAAGTGATGAAAGAAAAAAAAAAAAAAATCAAAACTAGACCCATAATTTGATATATGAAACAGAGTAAAAAGAAAGATCTGTTATATGACCAGCGGCAATTGACGAGCATGTCCGTCCGTCAGTGATACCCGTCTACAAATAACTTGCTAATGAGTCATAATGTGTCAACCCATTATTTGTAGATGGTCTATGTCTGCGTGCGTCTAGGTGATGGGTGTGTTTGTCCCAGCATAGGTGAATGGTGAATATGCAAATATGTCTCTGTCCCACATATTTTTTTTTGGTTAAAATGGGTAGTATTTTAAAGTATTATTTTATTGTTTTAGAGTTTCACTGTATGGAATGTAAGGTGTTAATGAATAAAATTTTAGATGGAGCTAAACTGATATGATTTTTTATAGTTTCATGAATTTAATACATGGTATAAATTATGGACGGGTCTGGTTTATTTTCTTTAAACAAACGGGGTCAATTCATCCATGAGTTGGAAGGAGGCGCCGCCCCTACCCAAGTACTCACAAATGGAAGTACTCAATTCCATGAACCCATCTGAAATACGTGTGTGGATGAATCAAATTGAACAATTATTGAATCAAATTGAATAAATGTTGAATTGAATGGAGCAAATGCTTTAATTGATTGTAAATTAAATTAAATAATATATGAATGGAACTGAATTATCCATTGATTGAACTTAAACATTTATGAATATTCAAACTAGATAATTATCAAATTGAACTAAACAACGTATAAATCAAATTGAAGTACTCAAAAATTTAATCAAATAACAACCAAATTGGGCTTAAATATATACTCGATATTGTACAGTATACTCGAAAATGTTGGTGACTAAATCCAACACTAAAGGCCTGTTTGGTAACACGATTGAAGAGTTATTCTGATTTTAATTAAGTAGAAAGAGCAAACGTGTTATCAAATATAATGGGTTTCAGGAAGCTGAATTAATTAAAAAATTATTTTACCGCTTTTAGTGCAAAAACATTACTTTTTAAAAATCGTAGAAAATGAATTTTTTTAGAAATCAAATTCTATTTAAATCACTTTATTAAAAATCTTATTTTTTAAACGTGTATTCAAATGGATCCAAAAAAAGACCTGCCACTTTTAATGAGAACCCACAGCTGATATTATGGATTTAAAATAGTCAAAATAGCTCTCCATATGAAATTTTTTGAGGCTTTTCAATAATG
Source organism: Acorus calamus (assembly GCA_030737845.1). Classification (NCBI taxonomy): domain Eukaryota; kingdom Viridiplantae; phylum Streptophyta; class Magnoliopsida; order Acorales; family Acoraceae; genus Acorus; species Acorus calamus. The sequence continues at coordinate 9,554,707 of CM060871.1, read as the reverse complement.
CCAATGTTCACATACATTGATTATTTCTTTTTATATATACTTTTTATCATTATTTTTGGGTAAGTAAACATTTTCTTATTAGCTTGATTTTGCAGTTACAAAAATAATTACATTTTAAAAATGGCAAGTTAATTAGTTGGGATGTCAATCACCTTGATGAGGTCAAATGATGGGTGCCCAGAGTGAACTGATATGCTGTCATAAAATATAAAGGGATGGCAGTGGGATGTAATAAATGAAAAATCTGCTGCGATCTGATTTTTTTGGAACGAGTTTGATTTTCTAAATTTTAAACACGAACCTGACTTGTTCCAACTCGATAAAGAAATGAGATGAGTTTGAGGTTTAAGAGAAAACCCGCCTCACTCCGTTTACTATGTGTAAATCACTTACATCCGTTAAAAATATTATAATACATAAATAAAATAAATCTATCATATATTGTTATTGTTATAATTAACATAATATATAATATATAAACATGTACTTAATAATATTATATAAAATAATGATCGAATAAAGATAATTACTTAGTTTATAAAATAAAAAAATTAATATTTCAAAAATTGTGTTTCTTAAACAACTTTTTTTCTATATTGGATGGGACGGGACAATTTTGGTTTATTTATTTACTTATTTATTTTATAAGATAATTGTGAACATATATTTTAATTGAATTCAAGATAAGGGTCACCAAAAAGCCCGTGGCCCGAAAGCCCGGCCCGGGCCCGTTCGCGGGCCGGGCCTGCCCGGCCCGTTTTCAGGGAGGGCCGGGCTTGGGCCTGGTTTTGAGGCCCGGGACCGGCCCGTAGGCCCGCCCGAGCCCGGCCCGTTCGGGCTGGCCCGTAGGCCCGCCCGCGGGCCCGACCCGTAGGCCTATGGAGGGTGATCCAATGAACTAGTAACATGTAATTTTTATTTGAATTGTGGTTGAGTTATACAAATTATTAACATTTATATAGGTGTTAACCTAGTTAGGTACATGTAATTATTTATTTTTGTAAGTAATTAATTCATTTAATATTTTTATTTTAAAAATTAAATAAATATAAATATTTTTTTCAAAATTATACTTTAAATTTTGTGTTATTTTAACATTATATACAAATAAACAACGTAAAATAAAAAAATAAAATGTTTTGAATTTGGGCCTGTAGGCCCGCCCGTGGGCCCGAACCCAGGCCCGGCCCGTGAGGCCCGTTCAGGCCCGGGCCCGTGGGCAGGGCCTGGGCCCTGTTTTTTTGCCACGGGCCGGCCCGGCCCGGGCCCGTTGGCCAAGCAGGCCCGCGGGCCTGGGCCCAGGGCCGGGCTTGGGCCCTGTTTCAATGGGCCGGGCCGGCCCGGCTCTTTGCCGACCCCTAATTCAAGATAGATAATAGATGAGTGGGGTAAAAAAAAGAAAAGAGTAGGACCACAAACGACTGACAAGAGCCTGGCAGAAAAAGACAAAAACACATCTTTTTTATATTCATCACGATCACAATCACATGTTTCACATTATATGCATGACTTCAGAGCCGGCCTTATCCTAAACATAACCCCACATTCCTAGAAATAAAATTGTATTAAACTATTTGACTAATTTTAAGATTAAGAGTTAATACATTTTTAAGAAAATCAAATCAATCAATATATTTGTTTTTATCATTTCTTGTAGTTTTTTTTAATTTATTTAATTTTTTACATTTATATAAAAATTTAATTTTGCATTTTAATTTAAAAAAAAGTGTAATTTTTTCGTTAATAGATCTCATATTTCAAGGAATTTCTTTTTATTGTTCATTCAAAAAGTTCCTTTTTTTTGTTTTATATTTAATTTTCTTATTTTTTTAATATTAATTATTTGTTACTCACTATATTTTTTATTTTTAGGATGCATTTCATATATTTGTCTCGGCTCATTACCATTGGACGAATATGAAGGCTCATTTTTTAGTTTTTAATGACTGACTTTAAAAACTCATTTAAATATATTTGTCTCGGCTCATTTCATATATTTAAATATTTAAATATGGGATGCATGACTGACTTTTATTTTTAGTGTTCATTAAAAATTCATTTCATATATTTGTCTCGGCTCATTTTTTTAGTTTTTAATAATTTATTTAAATATTTACATTCATATAAAAATTTAGTTTTACATTTGAATTTATAAGAAAATGTAATTTTTTCATTAATAGATCCCATATTTTAAGGAAATTATTTTTATTGTTCATTAAAAATGTTACATTTTTTGTTTTATATTTAATTTTCTTATTTTTTTTAATGTCAATTATTTGTTACTCACTGTATTTTTTATTTATAGGATGCATTTCTAAAATTCGTCTCGGCTCATTATCATTGGACGAATATGAAGCGCTCTGCATGACTTCCTCGTGTTTCACGGACATTCACAAAAATATTCACGTTTCGGTTCTAATCCACTGTCCTAAACTAACATATAATATATATATATAATAACATTTAAAATAGTCTCGACCTCTACCGGTCATTTACATAGTCGGGATCATCCAACTTATCCTACCCAAGATTTTTACCTATAAATACACCCAACTCGATCAAAGAAACCACAAACCATATCAAACAAACCTACCTCCACCACCAACAGCAATGGCAAGACCACTGTCCCTAGGCCTTCTAATCCTCTCGGCCTTGCTCCTCGGCCTCTTCGCGCCGCCTTGCGAGGCCAAAAACATCCTATACAGGGAAGACAATACCCTCTATGCGGGGTACTCCCTCACCCAAGGCAACTACAGACTCACCATGCAAATCGACTGCAACCTCGTCTTGTACGACAACGGCGAATACGTCTGGAGCACACAAACCTCGAACCTGGCCCACGATTGCCACGCCACATTGAAGAACGACGGGAGACTCGTCCTCTACCCCGACACCGGCGGTAACAGCATTTGGGATAACGGAAAACCCGGCGGCAACCTTGACGCAGACTACGCTCTGGTCCTTCAGGTGTGTTGGAATCGCTCTGATATCACTTGTTGGATCTCTTAATGAGGGTCAATATTAATATACATGATAACTCACTCTCCAAGTAAAGGAGAATAATTAACATACGTTAAAAAAATAAATGTGATATGATTTTTCTAATTATTCTCTTAATTATTCTATGTCAAACATAATATCAAATATATTATATTTTTTTCTTTTGATTTGAAACTTCCAATAAGGCGGACCGCAACGTGGTCATCTACGGCCCGGCTAAGTGGTCGACCAACACGAAGTCAACCGCCGCTAACGACGTAAACCCCAACAACATCCTGGGCACGGACGAGATCCTCTACGCGGAACACTCACTGACCTACGCCCAGTACACACTGGCCATGCAAGTCGACTGCAACCTGGTCGTGTATGATAATGGGAATCCTGTCTGGCACACAAACACTGCTGGAAAGGGGTATCGGGACTGCTACCTGAAGATGCAGAGCGACGGGGACCTCGTCGTCTACAGCAAAGATGGAAGCCATCGGCTATGGTCGTCCAACACAGGCGACGGTGGCCACAAAAACTATGAACTGATCCTTCAGCCAAACCGGAACGTGGTCATCTATGGCCCGGCTATTTGGCAAGCCAACACGCATGCTGTGAGCAGTCATACCAATGACATCGTAATGGTGACGGAGGTTTGAGTGGAAGGAATGGATATGGCCAGCCGCCGCAAAATATTCCGTATGTGTGTGTTGTAGTGTTCTTGTTGGGTATGTATTAAGAATAATTGCGGCATATCCTTTTCTGTTTGGTCGACTATATATGAACGTCGTCCCTCTTGCTAGCTAGCTAGTTTTAATGATCATGGGTTTTGTTGATGCGTTGTGAATGTTCATTTATTAGTACCATGTTTTAAGCCAACAATAAATAATCTATATGTGACTATGAATAATTTAGTAATGATTTATTATTATTTTTTTAAATTCATAATTTTCCTGTCTCAAAATTAAATAAATAAAATATAAACAGAAACTTTAATTCATAAGATATGAGAATATTCTATTGTATGATATTTGAATTTAAATATATTTGAAAAAAATATTTTTTAATTTTAAAAAATTATGTTTAAAAGATTCTAAATTACAATGAATGAAAAATGTCATCCACTTATATATATATATATATATATATAATATATATATATATATATATATATATATATATATATATATAGTGAAGCGATTAGGTCCGGCAAACGGCTGGTGCGGCGGCGACACGGGCCGTCCGATCACGGGTCCATCGCATCCGACGGTCGATTTGAATCGCATCCGACCGTCGGATGCGATGAACCCGTGATCGACGGCCCGTGATCGCTGCCGCACTCGCCATTCGCCGCATGTAATCGGCACTTATATATTCCTCTATATATATATATGAGGAATGATATCGTGCGGGTTGTGCGGCGTCGACCACGGGCCGTCGATCACGGGTCCATCGCATCAGACGGTCGAGGGCGATTCACATCGACCGTTGGATGCGATGGACCCGCGATCGGACGACGTATGTCGGATCCGCACGACCGCATATTATCATCCGAATATATATATATATATATATATATATATATATATATATATATATATATATATATATATATATATATATATATATATATATATAGGTGATTACGTGCGGCGAACGGCGGGTGCGGCGACGATCATGGAATCATCGCATCGGACGGTCGGGTGCGATTCACGTCGACCGTTGGATGAGATGGACCCGCGATCGAACGGCCCACGTCGCGGCTGCACCCGTCGTTCGTCGTACCTATTCGCTCGCGTGTATATGTGTATATATATATATATATATATATATATATATATATATATATATATATATATATATATATATATATATATGGTCGCGATTACGTGCGGTGTGCGGTCGGTGCGGTTTACGACGTGGGCCGTTCGATCGCGGGTCCATCGCATCCAACGGTCGACGTGAATCGCACCCGACCGTCCGATGCGATGGACCCGTGATCGACGGCCCGTGATCGCGCACCGCACCGACCGTAAACCGCATGTAATCGGCTCCCTATATATATATATATATATATATATATATATATATATATATATATATATATATATATATATATATATATTACCATGTGATTTAAGAAAGATATTTTGTTTTATTACTGAAATACATGATTTCAAAAGTTAAAAATGTGAATGTATAATACTAGTTGAAACACATGTACGTTGCACATGAATTATTTTATTAATAATTTAATTAACAAAGAGTAAGATATTTAATTATGTCCCATTTTTTATTTTTTTCTATTCAAGGGATTTACATATATTTGTACATTCTTGTTAGTGTTAGATTATAATCCTTCATATATAAATTATTCAGTAATTATCATTATAGTATATTATATGAGACGTTACTTTGAAAATTATATGCATATAAAGAGATTTAATTCTTTTCCACTGAGTCATTCACATAAATATGTAGAAATGATAAGCCCTAAATTTACATTGAACTTTAGATCATTACAAGTCTGTTATGTTTTCAAGTTGATTGAACTCACATGTAATGGCTTTTTTAATTTTTCATCATATGCATGACTGCCATTCTTCGAAAAAAAGAAAGAAGAAAGTTGATTTTAAAAGTATTTTACCATTAGAAATGAAAATTCGCTATAAGCATTGAGCCGAAGAATAATTACCCAATTCTGAGTAGTTGAATGTATGTTATGTATTTATGAAATAATTTTTTTCACCTTAACTTATATCAAAAGAGGTACAATGTGGATGGAGTTATTACTTATTTATAATAGTTAGATTCAAAACAATCCCAATGAATTTCTCTAGAACTTCCCGCAATATTGCATCTGCCACTGCAGGTTTTTCTGCAGCTGTGCTCTTAGTCTCCACCCAATCCTTCATTTTGAGCATGAAGGGGAAAAAAATGCGGAAGAGAATCATGAAGCCCCCCACCCCAAAATTTTGAATTTTTGGCATGTTTACCCTTACTTATTCATGAAAATCCATTTTTATCCCAAATGATATTTCATTAGACACATTTACCCTTCATTCCTGTTTATTTTGAGCATGAAGGGGAAAAAATGCGGCAAATAATCATGAAGCCCTCAAGTGTAGAAAAAAAGGTAAAATTAAGACATCCTTTGATATGTATAATGAGGTGTATGGAAATAGCAATGAAGACTTACAATTATCTGAAAATTATCCTTTTAAGTGTATGTGATGCAAGCCCAAGTTCAATTAGACATTAGAATAATAACAAATTTATTTCTTGAACAATATTTTATTTCCTTTAATTTTTAGCATTACATATTCCCAAAAATTAGTCATGCATTTTTTGGATTAATAATTGTCTGGAGCATATGACCACGCTGAAATGTCCAAAATAAATTTTTCATGCTAAGCTTCATTTCAAAGTATTATCCAAATGATGGCCGTAAGGTTTGGCTACCTTTTTTTTCTTTAAACAGTATTAATTAAAACCTAAATAGCAATGAACAAGTTTTTGAATATTAAACTGAAGATTACCCAGCAGCAACAATACCTCACCTACTTGACAGGATAATAAATCATACAAAAATAAAAAAATATCAATTATGTATAGCGCCATAACTGTTGGAGAAAAAAAAGCGTCTGGTACATTGCTTGATAGGATAATAAATCATGCAAAAATAAGAAATATCAATTATGTATATACCATAACCTGTTAGAGAAAAAAAATGTCAAGTACATCTTAAGAGAAAATGTGGAGCTAGCAATAAAATCCCTCAAGCAATCCAAGGATCATCTTGCTCATTCCCAAGACATGTCTCATGGGGATACCCTTGCCTGTTGCATTAAACATATATACACAATGTTTTTTTTTTTTTTTGAGAAAAGGTAGTAATTTGTTATCTAATTCCATTAATTAATATCGAATTACAAATTCTGAACGGGATGGGGGGGGGGGGGGAGGGTACATATAGAAAAACAGAGAATGAGGGGGGGGGGGGGCATCGAAGGGAAGCCCGTTGTGACACAGAATTTACATATATACACAATGTTAACAGGGCAGGTGTGACACAGAATTTACATATACTCAAACAATTGGTCAAGCTGATTTTACATATTATTGTTTTGATCCCACATCTAAAATCATCACCAAACAATTGATACTCATGCCATAGAACATTAAAGTGACAAATGCTTATATTGAATGATTGATGCCAAAAGCATAGCAGTGGTAACCAACAAGAAAGATATAAAACTTGAAGATATACCATAAATGTGGCCGACAAGATCTCTGTAATCGATATGTGATACAATTATTGGCACCCATCTTGTGCAAACATGTGATAACGCAACAACATATATAGAACACGATTTCATCCAGAGTTACCCAACACGTGCTATGGATGACTGTTGTGAGAACAAATTCCACTTGATTCTAGGCATATGCAACCTGGAGAGTACAATGATGACAAAATCACAGCAACGAAAGGAAGATACAGCCACAGAATAGAGACATCGTCACTGAAAAAGGAAAGGAAATGCAAACTGCTTCGAAATAACATCAAAAAAAAAAAAATGACACAGGCCTACTTGTATAGCTGTGTAGAATAAATGCAAGATTAAATTTCATATAGGTTTTTTTTTATTGTGACGGGTCGATTCCCATTGACAATCAGTTTTTTCTCTTGAGAATAAAAACACCATTGAAGAGGAAGGTTTTATTGGGATGATCGGGAAGCGGAAGAGACAAATGGGGAGATGAGAAGATGTTTGGTTGACTATATATGAACGTCGTCCCTCTTGCTAGCTAGCTAGTTTTAATGGTCATGGATTTTGTTGATGCGTAGCGAATGTTCATTTATTAGTACCATGTTTTAAGCCAACAAGAAATAATCTCTATGTGTCTATGAATAATTTAGTGATGATTTAATATTTATTTTAAAAATTCATAATTTTCCTGTCTCAAAATTAAATAAATAAAATATAAACAGAAACTTTAATTTATAAGATATGAGAATATTCTATTATATGATATTTGAATTTATATATATTAGAAAAAACATTTTTTAATTTTAAATTTTATAAAATTATGTTAAAAATATTTTAAATACAATGATTCAAAAATGTCATCCACTTATATATATATATACCATGTGATTTTAAGAAAGATAATTTGTTTTATTACTGAAATACATTTATTTCAAAAGTTAAAAATGTGAAGGTATAATATTTTGTGGAATCTTGTCAATTTAATTATTTTTCCAAACTTTATTGTGATAGTATATATTTAATGTTAAAATAAAATTTATCGGTTAGTTTCTGAAATTGATGGCACAATTAATGATCCTTAATTAGCAAGCTTCCAGAGGGCAGTACTCTTTATCATAAAAAGGCCTCTAATCATATATGAGCGTAGTAGAATTGTATTTCAAATGTTCAATCCGAGCAAAAAAAAAGTCACATCCCAATTTGGGGTGTGAAGAGGGTGGAGGTCACATATGTTGACATATATTTGATTTTCCTTTTATATTTTTATCATTATTTGATAACACGTTAGAAACAATTTGATTGTTTTTTTGTATTTTTACACATAGTTAAAGAATCATATGCTTTTCACACTTTTAGACCCTGTTTGACAACAAAGAAAAAACAGTTTGTAGCTTTTTTCTAAGTTAAAGTTAAAAGCTGTTATTAAACATGTCAATTTAAATATTTCATTATTAATAGATTTTATTTTTAAACTATGATTCAAAATCTGTGTTAAATAAAACAATTATTATCATTACACTCTTGAAAGATGTACATAAAATATAAAAAAAGTTAAAAGCTGCGTTTGAATATGCGTTTCTCACGTGTTGAACTTAAAGTGAGATTGCTAACATTGAAAATTATGGCTTACCTTTCTTACGTAATTTGGACCATTTGTACTATTCCTGGTTTGTACTACTTTTTCCTAATTTGGACCATTTGATTCCTAGTTGTACTACTTCTGCCCTAAAAAAAACATTGAAAATTATGAAGAAAAGATATACATCATGAAAATAATACAAATATTGGACCAATGCATGACTTCATCATTCTTTTAAATATATATATATATTCTTATAACAATCACGTGTTTGGAGGAGTCGATATTCAAGCATCGCCGCGTCCATCGATCTTTATGAAATGATTAGAAATGATTATTTTAATCTGAGCTCACTATGTTTGTCGAATTTTCGCGTAGCAACTATTTGAATAAAGTCCGTTTGGGTATGGGCCATCCATTATAATGGGAGCCACGTTGAAAGTTTCCGTTTGATAAACTTTTGTGAGTCATACAATCAGTCTTTTTTATAATCTTATACGATGATAAGATATACTATATTATCATAATATATGTGGTTTTATTATATTGTATGAATTTTTTTTAAAAAAAATAAAAAAATATTATTGTATCTTTACATATAAATCTTTTCATGTGACGGCATAAACTTCAATTAGATAATTTATGATTTTAAAAAAGAGAAAAATCCATATAACCCCTGTAAACTGATTGAAATTTATATAACCCCCTGACTTTTTTTAAAATTTATATAACCCCCTGAAAACACCTAATAAATCCAAATAACCCCCTAACCCCCTGAATAAAATTTACATTTACAAATGACGAATATTTTGTGAATATTATTTTTGGTTAACCCTGGTTGAAAACACAATATACTAAAAAAACCCTATAATGTATTAAAAATGTGAAAAATCTTTTATAAATAATGATTTTACTCTTACGGATATGATTTTATAATATATTCAGAGAGAGTAAAATCACCATTTTCATATGATTTTTCACATTTTTAACACATTGTAATGATTTTTTAGTATATCGTGTTTTCAGTCAGGATTAATCAAACAAAATATTCACAAAATATTTATTATCTATTAATAAAAAATTTATTCAGGGGGATATTTGAATTTACTAGGTGTTTTCAGGGGGCTATATGGATTTTAAGAAAAGACAGGGGGTTTTATGGATTTCAATCAGATTTCAGGGGGTTGTATGGATTTTTCCCTTTAAAAAATTATAAACTGGAATGGGAGTTGGATGTATCATTTTCCTTAACTTTTACCATCAGTTTTATACCGTCACACTTGAATGTGCCCAAAATATTTATATTTTACCATTTGTTTTAAAAAAAAATATCATTAGTTTTTTTCGACACTACTTCTCAATAATTGACGTATACTCTTTTATGGAGGAAATGTCATGAACATTTTTTTCCAGTCAATTTTAGATGGTGTATGGGTAGAGGAATAAAGGATGGAGTATATGCATAGATAAAAGCATGAAATAAAGAAAAAAAAGGTGTCACTACAAGAAAATGTACCTTTAGCGACGCATATTACCGACGACCACATTGAAAACCGACGCTCTTAATATTTCGGAGACTGAAAGTAGCGATTGAGATGAGCATTACTGACGGCCATAGGCCGGCCGTCGCTATAGATGTCTCAGAATAACCACCACCAATGTGGGTGAAGGTTACGGTTTAATTAGCGACGGTCTCAAGCGTTGGAAAAAATGTTTTTACCGACAGCCAGTCTTTTGCCGTCGCTAATATGTGTCTCAATAAAATGCTTAAAACTTAGACATCCTTTAGCGACGGTCTCTAAATACAACATTGACGGCCAAGGGCCGTCGCTAAAAATGCAGGCTAAATTCATTAACCCGATCTCTATATTTTTAACCCTAAAAAGTTGAGTTGCCTCATTCCCTCTCTCCCTTTCGCCCCCACATTTCCCGAACCGGTGCCCCGGATCTCCCTAACCACCTCACCGGAACCGCCGCCCTCGCCAGAACCTCCATCGCTGGAATCGCCCCCGATGCGCCTGTCCTTGCTCCACGTATCTCACCCGGATCCCCATCTAGGACTTCTCTGCCTTGGCCAATCTGCCGATGTGTGAGACTACAGGTTAAGGTAATGTTGATTTGCCCTATTTTCTTTGTTTGTGGATTGTTGTTCAATTTTAGGGTTTCTTTTATTATGACAAAAATCTACAAAATGGACTACTTATTTAATTCAATCTCTTTTGTTTTTCCTTGAAAGAAGATGATCACTCATTAAAACATACGATCGTGATCTATGCCTTCTATGCGATATTTTAATTTATTTGTTCATATTGTATGTAATTAGAGTTATGTTGGAGATATGGATGAGTCAATTAAAGATAAATATTGTATCCCACTATTTTGAAAAGTAGTTATTGTGACTAAAGTTACTTTGACTATTTGTTACGGAGTGGGACAGCTTTTCTTTCATCCTAATCTCTCACTTAAAGTGGCCTACACATGACACGGTTGAGAAGTATTGGATGTGATTGTGATTCCAATTTCTGTTACAGTAACTATCCACATCCCGGGTTTAAGTGGGAGGAATCCGTAATGAGTGTGATTCCATAAAGATCTCATTACTGAGATTTGGCCCCCCTCTTAGCATATAAATGGGATTGGATCCCATTAGATATCCCAAGTCAAGAGAAGCTAAAGAGAGGAAGTCAAATCTTTCTTTAACCCTTTTATTTTACAGGCTCCATATCAAAAGAGCAGAGAAGAAAAGTTAGAGACACATCGTGATCGGCTTCCATTCAAATATAAAATATGTCGATCCGTAAGTCTCCGATCCTGTGAATTTTGTCTAACAATTGGTATCAGAGCATGGTTATAGAATTATTTAATAATATGTTTTAATGATGATATCTAGTTTTATTCATCATATATATATATATGTTAAATAATTCATTTTTTTGAATTATGGGTGATATAACATGCATATCGTATACGGTTGTTTTGATTTGCTGATATGATGGTTTGATATGTTAGCATATGTTTTTTATTAAATAACATGACATGTGTATGAAAAGTGTTCATATTCATATATGCATGTACACGGAATACATCAAATCCCATATATGTCTTATTTTAATGAGGAATGCTTGACTTTAGCATACAGGGCTTCATTAATTATGTTTTGTGATATATGTGTGCATATAAAATAAACATATATATTTAATGAAATGAACCTTGTTCATGTATTCTGAGTATGATTTACAGTAGAGGCCGATTGGTTATGATCATACGTTTTCCATTTGGATTTGATGATTTTATTTATTTTAATTGGCATGTCAATCGGGATTCTTAGTATGACATTTATGTTATTGTTTTAATGAAGGTATAAATGAATGCCAAATAAACAAATAAATAAAATCTGTTATGGATTGGGTATGCAAAAGGATTTAAGATTTACATGTTTTGAATGGAATAAATGTTATTATTGATGTAGTTATTATCCATATCTCTTGTTAGATTATAAAGTATCTCTGAGATCTATTAAGATATGATTATGAATTTAAATTTTAAAAGTTTGTAATTTCATAAACCAATCAAGATGATCTCACGATTTACAAATCTAAGGATAATGACAGTTTTGCAAAAGGAACCCTGATATTCTGTAATTTCAGGATAAAGATGCTTTTGTGAAAAGAACCCTGAAATTCTGTAAATAAAATAGAAATCTGGATAATGGTACTTTTGCAAACAGAACCCTGATATTCTGGAAAATTAAATTTTAGTCCCTGATTTCTGTGAAAATTGTTATTCACATTTGGTTGAGGGAATTAAAATAATTAGTTTGTTAATATATCACTGATGTTTAGATTTTTTGGATGAATTATAAACTCTACAAATATCATGTTAGTCATTTGTATGATTTAATTATCTTGGTGTGCATGTTATATGGTATGACATTTTATTAACATGCTTAAAGTAAAAGTTGTCATTATATTAAGATGATATAATTCATGCTTTAATATTTATGAGCACGCCAAAGCGGCCTTAAATGTTAAAATTAGTGAATTAATCATATAGAGTTAATAATGACGATCTTATTGCATTTTATAAACCGACACATAAGTCAATCCCAAAGGAGGGCCAATGTGATTTAGGTATAAGATGAAGTAGAATAGTAGCAAACTTACATTCTATGTATCAATGAGTCTATGACTTGCCCAAAGGTGTCAAGACTTTTTGTTACTGAGACGTAGGATATGCCACTAGTTCTACATGTAGAATATTTTCTACCTAAATGAGTGTAGGTTTAATTGCGGTTGTAAACTCAAGCCCAAAGGAGGGGTTTATAATGTCGCTACTTAACCACTCAACCAAATAAGTATATTTAAGGATATCATATACATATTTGGAATTTATTGCATAATTTGGAATATATGCATTGAATGAATGTTATAATATGTAGCCTTGTATTTTAAAAGACGTTATGTTGATGTGAGTCAATATTGTCCTTTTCAGCGATTTCTCCTAGTTTTGTTTCAAGTAATAACAGCAACATTCCTATCCTCAATGGATCAAACTTTACTGAATGGAAGGAACAAATCAATTTAACATTAGGGTGGATGGATATGGATCTTGCGTTGAGGGAGGACAAACCTGACCCCCTCACTGCGGAAAGCACGCAAGAAGAAAAGGCCAAGTATGAGAAATGGGAACGCTCAAATCGGCAAGCTCTTTTGCTGATGAAAGCGTATGTGGGAAAGAACATTCGGGGATCTATCCCTGAGTGCGACACAGCCCAATCTTATCTGAAAAATGTGGAGAAACAATTTGTTAGCTCCAATAAAGCCTTGGCCAGCACCCTAATGAACAAATTGTACTCCATGAAGTATAAAGGATCCGGAGCTATTCGTGAACACATAATGCAAATGCGAGATCTAGCTTCCCAATTGAACACACTTGAAGTAACCATTTCTGATTCCTTCTTGGTACACTTTGTTCTCAACTCTTTACCGCCTCAATATGGTCCATTCAAAATTTCCTACAACACACATAAGGAAGATTGGTCAATTAATGAACTTCTGACCATGTGTGTGCAAGAGGAAGAGAGGTTAAAGCAAGAGAATATGGAGAATGTTAATTTAACTTCTCATGTGGAGAACAAGTATACTGGGAAAGGAAAAGGTGTCTCTTTCAAGAAGAAGTCAAAGAAAGCTTCAACTATTCAGAACCAAGTTGGAAGCTCAAGCTCTGGTTCCATTCAGAATCAAACCGGAAAACCAGTGATAAGGTGCTTCTTTTGCAAGAAGAAAGGACACATGAAGAAGGACTGTCAGAAATATCAGAAATGGCTCGCCAAGAAAGGTAATAATTTGGCTTTTGTGTGTGAACAATTGAATATGGTTTCTGTTCCAAATTACTCTTGGTGGATTGATTCTGGTGCCACAATCCATGTTGCCAATTCTATGCAGGGCTTTCTATCCCGAAGGACTCCAACTGAGAGTGAACGATGCATCATATCTGGAAATGGGATGCGTTCACGCGTGGAGGCTGTAGGAACCTTTAGATTGATCTTAGACAGTGGTTTTGTTTTAGACCTTGAGAACACTTTCTTTATTCCCAGTTATTCCCGCAATTTGATTTCTGTTGCTAGATTGGACCATGTTGGTTTCTCATTTAATTTCAATAATTGTGGTTTGTCTATTTTCCATAATTCTCAATTAGTTGGTTCTGGAATTCTTGTGGATGGTTTATACAGACTATCTTGATAATTCCTATCAGCAATCCCTTTTAACCTTGCATAGAAATGTTGGCACTAAGCGTGGAAGAATAAATGAAACATCATCCATGCTTTGGCATAAAAGATTAGGCCATGTCTCAGAAGAGAGAATCCGGAGATTAGTCAAAGAGGGTATACTACCTTCACTTGATTTCTCTGATTTTGGGACATGTGTGGACTGTATAAAGGGAAAACAGCCCAAAACCTATAAAAGAAATGCCATAAGGAGTAATGGAACATTAGAATTGATCCATACAGATATTTGTGGTCCTTTTCCTCCTTGTATAAGTGGCGAAAGGTACTTCATCACATTCACTGATGACCACTCAAGATATGGTTACATCTACATGCTCTCTGAGAAATCAGAAGCAATTAATGCCTTTAAAGTTTTCAAGGCAGAGGTAGAAAACCAACAAAATAAAAAGATAAAAGTGGTAAGATCAGATAGGGGTGGTGAGTACTATGGTAGACACACTGAAGCCGGTAGAGCTATAGGTCCATTTGGTAGGTTCCTTGAAGGATGTGGAATTCAGGCACAATATTCCATGCCAGGCAGACCTAATCAAAATGGTGTTGCCGAAAGAAGGAATCGCACTCTTTTGGACATGGTTAGGAGTATGATTAGTAATTCTTCACTTCCTTTGTTCTTGTGGAGTGAGGCCTTAAAGACTGCCATTTATTTGTTAAACAGGATTCCTTCGAAGGCTGTACCAAAAACACCTTTTGAAATATGGACAGGAAGGAAACCTAGTTTAAATCACCTACATACGTGGGGTTGTCAGGCAGAGGCTAGGTTATATAATCCACATGAAAGGAAATTAGATTCTAGGACAGTAAGTGCATATTTTATTGGATATCCGGAAAGATCCAAAGGATATAAATTTTACTGTCCTTCACTCCAAACCAGAATAGCTGAAACTGATGTAGCAAAATTTCTTGAGGATGACTTAATCAGTGGGAGCGTGGAACCTCGAAACATTGTATTCGAGGAAATAGTAGAAACGACACCCGATGTTGTTGATAGTTTAATGGTTCCATATCCAGTAATTCAACAACGAATTGTGGAACCACAACCTATTATTCAAGATCCACCTCATCAAGAACCTGAACCGGTAAATGATATTCCTCCTCCAGTTCAAGAGGAAATTCAAATACCATTAAGAAGGTCTTCAAGAGAAAGAAGAAAAGCTATATCAGATGAATATGTTGTGTATCTACATGAAGGCCATGAATTAGAAGATCCTATTTCATTTTCACAAGCCATAAATAATAGAGATTCATCTAAGTGGTACGATGCCATGAAAGAAGAGTTAAATTCTATGCAAAAGAACAATGTCTGGGATCTTGTTGAGTTGCCTGAAGGAGTTAAACCCGTTGGGTGCAAATGGGTCTATAAGACCAAAAGGGACTCTAAAGGCAACATAGAGAGACATAAAGCCAGACTTGTAGCAAAAGGTTTCACTCAAATTGAAGGCATCGACTATACAGAGACCTTCTCTCCAGTCTCTCAGAAGGACTCCCTTAGAATTATTATGGCATTGGTAGCTCATTTTGATTTAGAGCTTCACCAAATGGATGTGAAAACAGCTTTTTTAAATGGAGATCTTTATGAGGAGGTATATATGGATCAACCCGAAGGCTTCTCGCAAAAAGACAAGGAACATCTAGTATGCAGATTAAGGAAGTCGATATATGGACTTAAACAAGCCTCCCGACAGTGGTACCTCAAATTCAATGAGGTAATTATGACCTATGGTTTTAAGGAAAACATTGTTGATCAATGTATATATCTCAAGGTCAGTGGGAGCAAGTTTATATTTCTGATTCTATGTCGATGACATTCTGCTTGCTAGTAATGATTTAGGGTTACTTCATGACACTAAGAACTTTCTTAGCCAAAATTTTGAGATGAAGGATATGGGTGAAGCCTCCTATGTTTTAGGCATAGAGATTCACAGAGATAGATCTAAGTATTTACTTGGACTTTCTCAAAGGACCTACATCGCTAAAGTGCTTGAAAGGTTCGGCATGAGTAACTGTAAACCTTGTGTGGCTCCTGTCCAAAAGGGTGACAAATTCAGTAAAGCTCAATGTCCAAGGAATAAACTTGAAACTTTAGAGATGGAGAAAATTCCTTATGCTTCCGCTGTTGGCAGCCTGATGTATGCTCAAACATGCACTCGTCCTGACATTGCCTATGCAGTTGGATTACTTGGAAGGTATCAAAGTAATCCAGGCATGGAGCATTGGAAGGCGGCCAAAAAGGTTATGAGATATCTTCAAGGGACGAAAGAATACATGCTCACATATAGAAGATCAGATAATCTTGAACTCATTGGGTACTCCGACTCTGATTATGCTGGGTGCTCCGATGATTGTAAATCAACATCTGGATATGTCTTTATGCTTGGTGGTGGTGTTGTTTCATGGAAGAGTGAAAAGTAAAAGGCGACCGCTTCCTCTACCATGCACGCAGAGTATATGGCTTGTCACACAGCCACATCTCAAGCATTGACATTAAAGAATTTTGTCACAGAACTTCAAGTGGTAGAGTCCATCTCAAGACCAATAAAGATCTATTGTGACAACTCAGCTGCTGTCCTTTTCGCTAACAACAGAAAGATATACAAGGGCCTTAAGCACATTAAGGTCAAGTATTATGTTGTTAAAGAAAGGATTGAAAAGGGCTACATTTCGATTGATCATATTAGCACTGACATGATGCTTGCAGACCCTATGACTAATGGGCTAGCACCTACATTATATAAGGACCATGTAGAACATATGGGTCTCATTCCGGATTTGAGTTATGGTTGTACTTTGGTTTATTTATGAATAACATTCATTATGTCTCCTAACACATTGTGTTAATCAAGTAAATGTCCATGTGGACAATAAAGAGGGCCGTGTAAAAGGTTTTTGGTTATAGCATTTTCATTTAGTAGACATAAGGTTTTGTCTAAATAAAGTACTTGGTTTAAAGGATAAAATGATATTGTAATTATGGAAGGGACTACTCTACTATAATGCAGTAGAACCGTCATAGTTCTTGTCATTGATTCCTTTAAATTGAGTTAAAGATACAGAATCATTGGAATTGTTTTTCAAAGCGCGCGCATTCTTGTTTTTTCAAATTCAATCAATTCAGTACATCAAGTTTATTATTATATTATATATTTTTTATAAAATATTTTTTCAAAAGAGAACGTGTGTTATATGGGCCAAGTGGGAGAATGTTGGAGATATGGATGAGTCAATTAAAGATAAAGATTGTATCCCACTATTTTGAAAAGTAGTTATTGTGACTAAAGTTACTTTGACTATTTGTTACGGAGTGGGACAGTTTTTCTTTCATCCTAATCTCTCACTTAAAGTGGTCCACACATCACACGGTTGAGAAGTACTGGATGTGATTGTGATTCCAATTTCTGTTACAGTAACTACCCACATCCCGGGATTAAGTGGGAGGAATCCGTAATGGGTGTGATTCCATAAAGATCTCATTACTGAGATTTGGCCCCCCTCTTAGCATATAAATGGGATTGGATCCAATTAGATATCCCAAGTCAAGAGAAGCTACAGAGAGGAAGTCAAATCTTTCTTTAACCCTTTTATTTTACAGGCTCCGTATCAAAAGAGCAGAGAAGAAAAGTTAGAGACACATCGTGATCGGCTTCCATTCAGATTTAAAATATGTCGATCCGTAAGTCTCCGATCCTGTGAATTTTGTCTAACAAGTTATTCTTTCATGCCTTTGAAACTGTAATATGTATATAAGTTGTTTATAGAAAGAAAAAAAAACATGGTGAGGTAATTTTTCATTTTTGGGTTTGGTTAAATTTTTTATCACATCATGGTTTGAATTGTGGGAAAATTTATTCTGTTGGCATTTGGTGGGCACTTGTTAGTTTTTCTAATTCTATTTTGTTCCAAGCTTTCCATGGGATTGTAGGTTTTTAGTCAAGGGATAAAGTTTTACTGACATTTTGTAATGAGGACAGCGTGCTTTGTTCATTTTTCATTTTAATTTCCGAATGCTATGTTGAAAATGTTGCTCATAAGACATCCAAATTAATATGTATTGTAATTAATTAATAATGTGTCTTTCCAAGATTTAACAATGTCACCAAGATGTTGGACTTACATCTTTACCATAAAGATGCAAGCATAAAAGACTGGTCTATGAGGCTTCATAAAAAGAGAGAGATAAGTGTTAAGGAAAACATTACAACTTGACTAAACAAAGGGAGGAGTTTTTTCATTCTGCAGCTCAGACTGCACATGAGTAAGTTCTTTTATGTTCAATGAAAGTGATAATCTGGCATATAATAACATCAATCATGTATAAAAGAAAGAATAATTATGTGAGGATTGTCCCACAAGAGACCACCTTGAATTCCAATCCAGTCTGTATATAAATCTAAATTAATGAAACAAGTATATCATGGGGGGGGGGGGGGGGGGGGGTACCCGTGCAAGTCTCATGCAATTTATATTTTTTTTAACACCTAGTCAAATCTCTCCTCCCTCCCATCCATGTATTTATTTTCCATAAACATTGCTTCCATGGATTATAAAACATACTGATCATCTTCCATAGAATCCTCATATTTATTTTAATTACATGTTGGTGCTAATGCTATTCTTCATTTCTGCTGAATTTACGAAATATGGGAGGCACAAATTTACCATTACCTTTGTAGTACTATCATAAGCTTTCCTAAGTGTTGGACTTACATCCTTACCAAAAAAGATGTTGGATTTAACAATAGCTACAACTTTATTTCAAAAAAAAAAAAAAATAGCTACAACTATAGGTTCTAGTTTACTAACAGGTAATAACTATATGCAAAGGGTGAACTTAGCAAATTTAACATACTAAATATCCTAATTAGCATAAAAGATGAGTGACAATTATCATGCATTCCAATATTCAAATGCTAGCTAGTGCTGCTAGATGGAATTAAGTAGAATATAAACTGAACAACTGAATAGTCTTAATCTTGCAAATAGAAACCACAAACACATGATGGTTTCTTTTACCATCAAGAGTGATGATGGTTGCTTGAATTCCACTTGTTTCTAACGATGCTTTGTGTTTTTGTCAGTATGTCTTCCTCTTGACTCCTTATAATCACTATCACTATTATAAATATATTAAAAATATTCTTCCATGGACAAACTACTCATTCAATAATTTTTTTTATTTTTTATTTTTTTTTTGAAAAAGGTATACTCACGCCACTAATTATATTCATTTAAGAAGAGATTAATATATGTTTGAATGGAAGATAAAAGCATAAACACGATAAAAAAAAGCATAAACACGATAAAAAAAACCATACTCGGGCCATCCTCCCGACTAGGCAATTGAAAGACTAATTTTTTTTATGTTGTAAAAGTGAATATATCATCTATTGACTTGATTATATTTTCAACTGTGTAATGCTTTTATATACAGGGATGAATCTCAACCAGCTATGGAGAGTCGATGTGGGAGGAGAACTGCAAGGAAGTAAAGGTTCAAACAAAGAGGATTTGTTCAATTTATAAAGTCACGTTTGAGGGAGATAACCTCAACACAGGAGTCATTCAATTTCATGCAATACATGATCCCCACCACGTTACCTTGGTAAGTGTAATTCTTTTTTTTAGAAATATATATTGCTTTGCTAAATTTATTCAACATTGTTGATTATGTTGTGGGAATTCAAAACTAGAATCTAATTTTTTTCTATTATTTTGAAAGTGAACACATTATCCATTACTTAATTATATTTCAATCTATGGATTTTTTTTTTATACAGGGATAAAACACAAACCTCTTTGCAAGTCAATGTTGGAGGAGAGTTGCAAGGAAGTGGAGGCTTAAACAAGGATGGTTATTTAAGAAAAAATATTTTACGGAGAGTTAACTTTTCAATAGAGTTATAAGGAATTTTTTGATGTAACTATGTTACATTTTGAATTATGAAGATGTTTTTATTCAAACTTTAGTAAATTCAAGAATTCTTAAATTATGATTGTGAATGAAATATCCTGGAGTATGATTGTTGAATGATCTTTGAACTATTCAATAGAAATTTTGATAAAATTAACAAATAAAAAAAATAACATTAGCGACGGTCACCGGCCGTCGGTAAATATATGAAACAACATAGCCCATAAAACCATAGAAGACTTTTAGCAATGGCCACCGACCGTCGCTAAAAGCTATGTGTAATTAACTATGGTTATATCGTGGTAAACCTCTTTACCTTATTAGCGACGGTCATGGCCGTCGGTGTATATATTAGCGACGATACTTTTAGCGATGACCACCGACGGTTAGACAGGCCGTCGGTAAAGCCTATAGCGACGGATTTGGTTACCTTTAGCGACGGCTTTGGCAGTCGGTAAAGACTCTTTTTCTTGTAGTGTGTTGGGTTAAGGAGAATAAGTTGATATATGGATGTTGGATTAAATGAGAATAAATGAGTATATCAATTCCCTTTTTTCCATGGAATTAGTCTATTCCAATATTAATAATAAGTGGTCTCCACAATTACTTTTTTTCCCGTTGTTTGCCCCTATTTTTAATTTCATTTCTTTACTCCTTTTTCATTTGCGGGTGCATTTAATTTTCACGAGGTGGCCGGTAGTGGTTTTTCACAGTGGTGATGAAGTTGGTGGTGGTGGTGGTGGCGGCGGCGTCAGAGATGGTGGTGGTGGTGCGGTCGTCGGTGCAGTGGCGAGGCCATGATTGTGGTGGTGGAGGAGGCCAGAGGGTGTCCAATGCACAGTAGATATTGTTGTTGGTGGTGCTGAACAGTAAATGGAAAGTGGTGATGGTTACAAGTGAACAATGAATGAAAGAGTAAAAATGGTATGTTAAAATATATAACTATTTATCCACATACATTTTATTTCTAAATTCAACTAAACAACAAAAACTCATTATTTATTTTGACAACAAGAATAACAAAAACATAACCAAACAAAAAATCACTTATTCCATTAATATCTTATGGATCTGTTTGGATAGAGACATAATGTATTCTGGTGTTTATACATATTTCAGGAATTGTTGCTCTTATCAATGAAATATGAGATTTTGTGTTTGATTGTGTTTTCAGTTATTCTCATTGGAAAACGTAATAATAAAGGTTGGAGTGTTTGATTGATAAATAATAAAATGTAAATAATGTATAAAAAGTTGATATATAATATATCTCATTATATATATATTGATATATAAAAATAAATATATAATATAATGAATTTAATGAATCCATTTATTAAGAATGTGTATTTTTTTTTTTACGAAATAAATATCTCGCCGGTATGACATTATTGATTTTTTTTCAGACTCCATGCAGCAAATTAAAGCTCCTCTAATAATTTCTTTCAATTCAAGGCTGTCCACATATTCATGCAACCCATCTCACTCTTTCCCCTATAAATAACACACACACCAAACAACCAAACAAATCACCAACAACCACCCATGGCAACCCCAGCATCCCTATCCCTGTGTGTGTGTGTGGCGTGTGAAGTGGGAGTTCTGTTCAGATAATTGCGGCAAGTTTTATTGTTTGATCATGAGCTTTTGTCAAGTAGTTGGAGTGGCTTCGGTTGGGACTTGGGAGCCCAACTCACCTTCAGTTGTACCGCGCGGCCTGTGTTGGCGTAGGTGCCAGCCTTTCCGTTTCCTTCTTATCACATGTTTGGACTTATAATCATACTTTTAAAAATAAAAGTAACGATAGCAACTTTTACCTTAAAAAAACAAAAGAAAAATCCAATTAATCTCGAGTAAACTTCTTGAAATCTTATAATCTTTAAAAAAATTTTGAAGTCCATAAAACCCCTGAAAATATTTATATAAATTCGAATAATCTTCTAAGTTAAACTTCATAAGTAGATAAAAAATATTATGAGAATTTTATTTAATTAATCATGACTAAAAACATAGTATGCCAAACAAACTTCTATAATTTGTTAAAAATGCATACAAAGACAATAAATGATTATTTCATCTCTCTTAATAGATTATAAAATCCTATCCAGAAGTGAAAAATCTTAATTATAGAAAATGTTTTGCATTTTTAACACATTTTATGAGTTTTTGGTATACTATATTTACTGTCAGGGTTATCCAGACAAGTTATTCACAAAATAATAGTAATATGTTAATGAAAATTTAATTTAGAGGGCTATTTAGATTTACATAAGTGTTTTTTGGAGGTTATATGAATTTTGGATAGTTTACAAAAAGTTATATGAATTTTTCCCTAAAAAAACATCCAATAATAGTTTTTTTTTTCTTTAAATGGTGGATGTTGCTACCAGGATTTCATTAACTGATTTCTTCGTATTACAAATCCGAAAGTATAGAGAAAAATGAGAGTCAAAAGTAAAAAAAATTCAAAAGGAATAAAGAAGAAAAACTAGAGGGAGAAGACTAGCCCGGTACAATGCCCCTCACTCCTCGATCACAATGCGCATGTGATGAGTTTCACCCACTTACCTTGGCGATGAATCGGTTATATTGGTGAATACAATTCCAAAACATATCTCACATATTCTCATAAGATACGCGGGTTCATACGCAGGCATATTCTCGTAAGATACGCGGGTTCATATGCAGGTTCCACAAAGATTGCTTCATTACGGGTTCTCCATGTTGCCCTATACTAGTGTTGCTCGTTCATTTTTATGAATAGTATACATGGAGGTACATTGTCTTGCATTACAAATTTACAATGGTAAAAATAACTCAGCTTTAAAAATATATGCAAAAATTAATCTTTAATTTGCTGTCACATCAGCATTAACTACATTAATTCTTTTATTTCTTTTAAAAAAAGACATGATTTACGCGTGACTACTCCTCCAGTAGAAAAGAAAAAAACTTATTCAAAAAGAAAAATAATCATATTTCAAAGATTATTTTAGTCAAATATTATTGATGTGGGGTTATTTTTACAATTAAAAATAAAGTTTTTTTTAATAAAAAAATCCAATATTATATGCATTATACTGATTCAACTGTATTTACCACGTGAAACATTTGGCGCGCAAGTTGGACCACCCATAATAAAAAATTTTGGATGATGCTCCTAGTCGAAGGCTTCACGTGTGCAAAAAACCAGGTAAAACAAGAGTGAAAGATGTATGATTATTGATTATGGAAAAGTTAATTTGTTGGTAAACAAAAATAATTTGCGAAAAAATAATCAATTAATTTTTAAGGAAATACTACACTATTTGTATTGTGTAAATTAACCCAACTTAAAATACCTTTTTTTTTTCAAATATCAAAATAAATTAGAAAACTCATTTATGGATTTTTTTTTTCTCTCGAATATGCATATGTGATATTTATAGACATTAAGAGCTGTCTGAAAAATCTTATATAAAATCTTTTTACCAACAATCATTTGGATCAGTTTGGGATTTATTGTCCTTAACATTCTACTAATCACACAAAAAAATTCTATTGAAAATCCTTCATTTAAGTCTTCATTCCTAAACATCACAAAAAAATTTTTTATTTCACGGAACATACCAAAACTAGTTCTTGAAAATGAGAAATTTTTTTTTTGGCTCAAAGTTACCAAATTAACTTACCATTGGTGTACACTATACATGTAGCCACCTCTTTGTGGTAATCAATTCACCAAAAGGACCTAGTTTTTTACATAATCACCACGGACATCATCCGTCCGAATTTAATTTCCTAACATGGAATACATAGATATACGTCCGCATTTCACATGACCTAGTTGATGAAACACCAAGCGATCCCTCTATATATACAGAGCATCCAAATAATGCTAGGTAGTGATGAACAACATCGACAACCCTCCATAAGTAGCAATTAATTCAGTGGTCCTGACCTGAATTGTGTACCATCCAACAAACTCTGGACCTCCCTCTTCCCTCTCGTTTTCTTTGGTTCCCAATCACGTTTTATAATATATTGATGCCCTACCAAGCACATATATATTATATGGTTGATTTGTTTTTTGCAATATCTATCCATTACTCTCTAAAAAACAAAGGACATTGATTTGTTGGGGCATAGCTATCCACTATGCAGCTCATAATGCCACGTACACACACATATTCTATTGCATGCATGACTGGTCATAAGGGACAATAATTTGAACAGAATTTAAAAATTGAACGGTGGGAAGTTGAGATTATTTTTGGGCCTTTGAGCCCGCCCGTCGCCCAGAGCCGGGAGCCGTTCAGTCCCGGGCCCATGCAGGCCTGATTTTTTGTCCCAGTGGGCCAGACAGGCTTGCGGGCCTGGGTCCAACCCACCATGTCGTCCATGATAGATCGATCATCGTGGGCGGGCCACCTCCGCACGGCGTACCCCATCGACGAACCGTTACCTCTCTTACTTTTGTCTATCTGATGGTATAGCCCCAACCTCACCCATCTCCACAGTATATATATTGTTTGCTAGGGGTGCAACTTTTGATCAGTTAATAGTATCCGAGGTCATCCAAATTGATTTTTTTGAGTTTATGTCAATTGTGTTTTTGGTTTGGTTTAGGTACCGTGGAAGAAAAAATCTACGCTATATTAAAAGACGACACATGTAAAGACTTAGATGAGTATCGGCCATCGTATCTGACATCTGAGAGCACGAATCTAAATTTAGAACTCCACATGGACACTCCTGAGTAGGTGAACACGACCAGATTGAAGGTCTGATCAGACGGTCTTAATTCTCGCGGGTGAATATGTGTTGTACACTATTGGTATAAATTAACCAAACTTAGAATTCCTTTTTTTTGTTAATATCAAAACTAAGAAAAGTAAACTCTACTCAAATTTGGATGCCTTTTTGCTAAATGTATGAGATATTTATAGAAATTAGTTGCCTGAAAATCACAAGATTTAATCACTTGGTGTGCGCTTCACATGTATTTTTATGTTTTTTTATATAGAACATGAGAGACTCTTACTTGATATTCTAACTTCTTTAGAATAGAAGAGTGTTGAGATTTTGTTTCGATCCGGTGTATCACATCGGACAGCAATGATGAATCAAATTAGAGTGGACATCAAATTGGTATATATATTAATTAATATTTAATCTTAATTGATATTTGAAGTGAATCTCCTAAAATTAGGGAATAATATTTAATTGTTAATTAGGAGATTACTTGGAGATTAAGTTATTTATATATATATAAATATTATGTAGGGATCTATGGTAAACTTTGACATGATACAATGTAGAGATACAATGGTAATGTTGATAGGGTTATAAAATAAGGTAGCGTCATGAGAGAGTTTGTAATTCTTTTAATGTATTTTTATATCTCAACTATTATAGTGGATCATCTATTTTCGTCCCGTGGATGTAGTCATAGGTCGAACCATGCATATTTTGTTTTCTTTGTGTGATGGTGTTTCGATCTTATGTTTGATCTCGAGTTTTGTTAATGGTTCCACGAATTCATTTTTCAACAGTGGTATGAGAGCTCTTTGTTCGACCTAGAAGGATGAGATGTAAAGAACGATACTCGACGACAACTTGGTTCGATAATAGCGTACCATTGATGGATTTACTATTAAAAATTCTAACAATAGTGTGTCGTACTGATTTCCATGGCGAAGAAAAAATAAATAAAAAAGAGGGCCATGTAGGGGGAACCCATGAATTCCCATGCGTGCCGAGACGTGCCTGGTGAGGCACGAGTGTGGGTGCGTTCCGAGATGCAGCCACACTCGTGCGGAGGCATGTGTGAGGACGGGAGACACAAGGTGGCAGGCAACGACGAACACGAAGTCACCTACATGAGGCACGTGATGAGTCTACCGGGACTGCTACCTGATGATGCAGAGAGACGGTGACCTCGTCGTCTACAACAGTGATGGAAGCCACCGGCTTTGGTCGTCCGGCATGGGCGTTGGTCGTTATGAAAACTATGTCTTGGTCCTTTAGCCAAACAGAAACTTTAGTCATCTATGGCCTCGCTGTGAGAAGTACTACCAAAGGCATCGTAATGGTGACCGAGGTTCGAGTGGGAAGGAATGAATGTGGCCGGCCGCCGCAAAATATTCTGTATGTGTGTGTTGTGTTATATGGGTATATATATGTCCTACAGAGGGTATTTGTTGAGAATAATTGCTGCAAATCCTGGATCTTGTTTGATCGACTATATATGAACATTGTCGCCCCTCTGGCAAGCTAGCATGTTTTGATAATGCATGCGTTTTGTTGATACGTCGTGAAGGTTCATTAATTAGTATCATGGTTATTTTTATACCTACAAGAGTAATTTAGGAAATGATTTAATAGTTTTTAAAAAAATTCTTAACATAAAAAAAAATAATTAAATATACAATTATAAATTTTACTGATAAGATGTGAGAATAAAATAATATAATATAATATATAGATTAGAAAAAAATTATTTTTAAATTTTATGTTTTAAAATTTTTTGTTAAAAAAATATTCTAAAATACAGTGATTGAAATTTTTTATCCAAGTTTGTTATAATATAAAAAATATCATGAGATTTTAAGAAAGATAATTTATTATTGAATATATTGATTTAAAGTTAAAAGAGAGAGTATATTTTGCGGAAACTGGCAATTTATTTTAAAAAGCTTTATTGTTATATTATTTAATGCTAAAAACAAGTTTTATTGGTTGGTTTCTAAAATTGATGACAATTAGGGTGTTTTTGTGCACAAATTTGTGGGAATTTGAGTAAAAAGAAATTAGTGGAAAGTAAAAGAGGGAATTTGAATAAAAAATAAAGCAGTGAAAAGTAAAAGATTTTTCCTTTAACTAATTACTTTCATGATGTTTGTGCATATGCTGGAAAAGTTTTCCATTATATACTTTTTCTCCAATTATCATATGTGGGGAAAGGAAAAGTATTTTTTACTTTTTCTAATAAAACAAAAAAGAAGAGGAAAAATGATGAAATTTTTTTTCATTTCCTTATTTGACACAAATTCTAGCTTTTTGAATGGTCAAATGAAATTTTTTTATTTTCCCTCATTTTCCTTCACTTTCCATCATATACAAACACACTCTTAATGAGCTTTAACAAGTTTCGAGAGGGCATCATTAACACACCAAACCCTTTAATCATATATAGGAGTATGTGTTGGTTTTTGAAAGAGTTTTTTCAAAAAATAAAGTTTCAAAATTCTATGTTTAATATGAAAAATATATTTATATATTTTGACTCCAAACTTGATCCCTCAAATGCTTTCAAATAATCACCATAGCTAAGTATAGGGCTTGGATATAATATGGACAAGGGCTATGAATATGGATGTATAGTGCATGGCATGTGGATATGGACTTGGCATGATTCATGTGTATAGGCTAATGGATTAGGTACATTAGACTCTAATTATGTGATTAAATATGCAAGGTTCAAGTGTGTGGGATTCCTAGATGAATCTAGGATGGAATGAACCATATTTAATGCATTAACTATATGGTATTCATGTATGTAGAATTTCTATGATGAACCTAGGGTGGAATGAAGCATTGAATATGCAACTTTCTCATTCCAATGATGCACCTAGGTTGGATATATGAATTGACTATGTGGAGGTAAAAATCTGCACCTGGACACGTGTCGTGATAAGACAAAACAGTGGAACGTGGGCCATCCGGCAGAAAGCCCATTATGCTCAATCCACGAAAGATGACCTCACGATGACGTCATCCGGCAGGTCGACACGATTAGACTAAAAGATCTAGTCGTACGGGTGACCTTCCCGCAAATCAGAAGGGATCGCCATGGGTAGTCCAAGGTACGACCAGACGACAAGTCCAGTCGTTTGACCTTGCTACTCAGAAACAAGTGATTTAAGGCACGATCAGACAACAGGTCTGGTTGGGCGACCTTGTCACTCGGGTGCGAGTGATCTAAGGCACGATTAGACGACAGGTCTGGTCGGGAACCTTATCACTCAGGTGCGAGTAATCTAAGGCACGGCTAGACGATAGGTTTGGTCGATCGACCTTATTACTCAGATATGGATATTCTATAGCACGACCAGACGCCAGGACGGGTCGGTCGACCTTATTATCCTTCGACGTAATGTACAAGCAAGCATGTCAAGAGGCCCCGAGCAGGTCCAGAAACGGTCAAGGGACCATGAACGCACGTAACTGCCACGACAACATTTAAATCCCATTACTCACAGAACGTGGGTGATAAGGGCGACATGGTGAGTAAATGCAGGGAACATTTCCCTAAGAATTAGCCCACCGATCAGTTAGTGGAAAAACGGTTACAAAGTAACCAGCTGAACTACGTGAGACTTGATCCCCCAGCGGATACGTAGGCAGCCTATAAAAGAGGTCGCGCGACAGCACTCTTACAGAGGTTGAAAGTGGAGAAGTGACAACACAGTCATTTGCAACAGCCAGGCACAGTCTCTCCCCCTCCACCACAAAATCACGTTTCCGTATAATCCTACCACTAAAAATCCATTTAGCCAAATCATTTTTGAAGTTCCTAATGCCATAAAACACAAATTTAACTGTGGGAGGAAAATATCCTCCTCAGATTATAAATGAGTTCATTATGTACATTGAATTTGCATTCTCATTGAATGGGGAGCAATGAATCATGCATAGAATAATTGTAAGTCCATTATTCCTAACTGAATGGGTACCTTGAATTTGGAGGTGACTCTTGGGCAACCTAGATGCCTATATAAAAAGACCCATATATACCATTCCAAGGAATTAAGAAGTCATAAGTGCGTACCCACTCAAAGAGAGAGAATCTCTTGTGAGAGCTTGTGAGAGATAGCCCTGAGACGTCATATTATTCCAGTAGCCCGAGTGCTTTTGTGGTGATAGAGTTCTAAGCCAGTTTCTGATTCCACATGAGCGTGCACTCTGCGTGGGCTTGCTGGATCCTGAGGGCGGTTCAGTTCGTGACTTCTGCACCAGGAGGAGCCGAATAACTCCTTAAGCGTCACAGGGGGCTTCGTCCAACCATTCATCTCTCGCTCCTTCTCATTCTCTCTATTGTTTCAGTATATTGTCTTGTTGAATTTTTTGTATTTTCACCCTATTTTCATCTAATCCCCTAACAGTATGTACATGATGACGGATCAGTGTATTTAAGATACAACAGTACCCATGAACAATTAATTAATCTAAATAAAAATTAAGGTTCACAAAAAATTGATTTTCGGCTTCAAAGAAATGACATTATTTTGGTACTTATAACAAATTTTTTGTATGTGTATGTATGGGAGAGACTTTAAGATCTCGACCGTGTGGTGTGGGTCAACTTAGATTGTATCCTGATGCAAGACGCATAGCCAAACCTGGACTGTTTGGACTGAGTATATGTATATACATATATATATATATATATATATATATATATATATATATATATAGGGTGGTTATTTCGTACGGGACGTGAGGGACGCGACTACATGCGCGACGCGAGGGAGGTCGTCCGATTCGTGGATCATCAATCAATGGTCCAATTAAAAAAAAACAAAGATTCCGAATATACCCCTCCCTCAATAATCCATTTCAGACCCTCTCTCGACCCTCTCTTTCTCTCTTTCATTTTGTTTTTTTACACCGAAAATCATCGCAAAATCACACCCTCTCTCGACCCTCTTCGCCTCTGTTTTTTAATTAAGTAGAAAAAACAAACGTATTATCAAATGAGTTTCAGGAAGCTGGATTAATTAAAAAGTTATTTTATCGCTTTTAGTGCAAAAACATTGCTTTTTAAAAAGCACAAAAAATGTGTTTTTTTTTAATCAAATTCTATTTAAGTCATTTTATATCTTATTTTTCAAACGTGTTTTCAAATGGATCCAAAAAGAGCTCTGCCACTTTTAATGAGGACCCATAACTGATATTATGGATTTAAAATAGTCAAAATAGCTCTCCATATGAAATTTTTTGAGGCTTTTCAATAATGCCAATGTTCACATACACTGATTATTTTCTTTTTATATATACTTTTTATAATTATTTTTGGGTAAGTAAACATTTTCTTATTAGCTTGATTTTGTAGTTACAAAAATAATTACATTTAAAAAATGGCAAGTTAATTGGTTGGGATATCAACCACCTTGATGAGGTCAAATGATGGGGTGCCCAAAGTGAACTGATATGCTATCATAAAATATAAAAGGATGGCAGTGTGATGGAATAAATGGGAAATCCACTCCGATCTGATTTTATTGGGACGAGTTTGATTTCCTAAATTTAAAACCCGAACCCGACTTGTTCCAACTCGATAAAGAAATAAGATAAGTTTGAGATTTAAAAGAAAACCCGCCTCACCCCGTTTACTATGTGTAAGTCACTTACATCCTTCAAAAATATTATAATACATAAATAAAATAAACCTATCATATATTATTATTGTTACAATTAACATAATATATAATATATAAACATATAAAATAATGATCGGAAAAAGAAAATTATTTAGTTTACAAGATAAAAAAAATTAAAAAATTAATATTTGAAAAATTGTGTTTCTTAAACAACTTTCTTTCTAAGATTAATCAAACAAAATAAAAAAGAAAAAGAAAAAAAAAGAGTAGGACACCACACACGACTGACAAGAACCTGGCAGAAAAAGATAAAAACACATCTTTTTTATATTCATCAAGATCACAATCACATGTTTCACATTATATGCATGCATGACTTCAAATAGATATTCGTCTCGGCTCATTACCATTGGACGAATATGAAGGCGGGGCCCTGCATGACTGACTTCCTTGTATTTCACGGACATTCACAAAAATATTCACGTTTCGGTTCTAATCCACTGTCCTAACTCCTAACTAATATATAATATATATAATAATATTCAAAATAGTCTCGACCTCTACCGGTCATTTACATAGTCGGGATCATCCAACTTATCCTACCCAATATTTTTGCCTATAAATACACCCAACTCGATCACAGACATCACAACCCATATCAAACAAACCTACCTCCACCACAAAGAGCAATGGCAAGACCACTGTCCCTAGCCCTTCTAACCCTCTCGGCCTTGCTCCTCGGCCACTTCACGCCACCT
This sequence comes from Acorus calamus, assembly GCA_030737845.1. Taxonomy (NCBI): domain Eukaryota; kingdom Viridiplantae; phylum Streptophyta; class Magnoliopsida; order Acorales; family Acoraceae; genus Acorus; species Acorus calamus. The sequence goes on along the minus strand of CM060871.1, from coordinate 9,523,057 downwards.
TGCGAGGCCACAAACATCCTATACAGGGACTATGATACCCTCTATGCGGGCTACTCCCTCACCCAAGACAACTACAAACTCACCATGGAACCCGACTGCAACCTGGTCCTCTACGACAACGGCAGACAGATCTGGAGCTCAAAAACCGGGAACGAGGGCCGCGCGTGCCGCGCCAAGTTGGAGAGAGACGGGAGACTCTCCATCTACCCCGCCAACGGCGGTAACAGCATTTGGAATACCGAAAAACCCGGCTCTGTCTCTGACGCAGACTACGCTCTAATCCTTCAGGTGTGTTGGTATATATCACTTTGATATCACTTGTTCAGTTTTTTAATTTCACCCCGTTACTCTATCAAAGAATAAACGAAAGACAGAATTAAACACATTATTATATGACTTCTTCACGTCTTTTTGTTGGGTGGTGTGACTTTGAAAATAACTAAGGTAAAAAAAAATATAAAAATATTATATAAAAAAATTTAGATCTCTTTAATGAGGACAAACAAAACACCATCAAAATATTTTTAAAATGACTCATATTATATTAATATATATGATAATTTGTAAGCCAAGTAAAAGAAAATTATTTATGACTATATAGATATATATACACACACACTTATAAATATAAAAAAAAACAATGATACGATTCTCCTTATTTTTCTAATTGAATATCAAATATAATATCAAATAAAATATTTTAACCATTTAATCTCATATTTCTAAAAAGGTGGACCGCAATGTGGTCATCTACGGCCCGGCTAAATGGGAGACCAACACGGAGTCGACCTCCATTGATGACGAAAACCCTAACAACATCCTGGGCACGAACGAGATCCTCTATGCGGAATCCTCACTGACCTACGGACACTACAAGCTGGCCATGCAAGTCGACTGCAACCTGGTCGTGTATGATAAAGGGGATGCTGTCTGGCACACAAACACTGCTGGGAAGGGGTTCCGAAACTGTTTCCTGAAGATGCAGAGCGACGGGGATCTCGTCATCTACAGCAAAAATGGAAGACACCAGCTTTGGTCGTCCGGCACACGCGTCGGTGGCCGCAAAAACTATAACTTAGTCCTTCAGCCAAACGGGAACGTGGTCATTTATGGCCCGGCTATATTTCACACAAACACGGCGACAATGAAGAGTGCTATCAAAGGCATCGCAATGGTGACTGAGGTTTGAGTGGGAAGGAATGGATATGGCCGGCCGCCGCAAAATGTTCTGTATGTGTGTGTTGTGTTGTATGAATATGTATGTCCTATGGAGGGTGTCTGTTGAGAATAATTGCGGCAAATCCTCGATCTTGTTTGATCGACTTTATATAAACGTCCTCGGCCCTCTCGTTAGCTAGCATGTTTTAATAATGCATGGGTTTTGTTGATACGTCGTGAAGTTTCATTTATTAGTATCATAGTTATTCTTGGGTATTTATTTATCTGAGTATAAGTGAGTACAAATAAGGATAAAGTGATTTTGTGTTTGGTTGTGTTTTGAATTATTCTCCTTGAGAATCGTAAGAATAAATGTTTTGTTGTTTGGGTAAAATGTGAATAAAGTATGGATAAAAATTTATAAAAGGCAAAAAAGCAATGATAGTTGATTTGACATGTGATTTATAAGAGGTGGTGACAGTTGATTTGACAGTGGGCCCACTTATTCTTTGAGTGGAATAACCTAAGATAACTTTTATTCTAGGGATTGATTGAAATTCATATACCACTTTATAACAGTTTATTCTAGCACACTTTATCCGAGGTTATTTGGGCTTTCCAAACGGGGCTCAAATTTTATCCGAGGTTATCCAGAGTTATTCGGAGCTTATCGGACATCCGAACGAGGGCTTAAAATGTTTAGATTTGATTTGTTTGCCCAAAAAAGTTACTATCAACCAAGAAAAAAGAGTGTACGTGTCACTGAAAAAGTAAGTCACCAACAACTCTTGCATTCACAACATTGCAATAGTCACATGCATCACCGGGTTCGAGGTACTTGTAAAGTCTTATCCCAAACCATCGAATAAAATACACGCATTTACATTGACCTTCTTAAACTTACATGCAATCCATTCTTCACGGAAATTATAGAATTTATAATTTCATATGAAATTATGATATTAATACTATGCTTGAGTAGTGGCGGCTCTCAGAATATTCTTATAGATGAAGTTATTAAAAAAATATTATTTTATAAAATATTTAAAAAATCTATTTTTATTATACATTTATCGAAAACATAATTTTTTTTAAAATAAAACAATTTACATAAAAAAAAATTAAACTATCAAATAAAGAAGCTTTTGATACATAGACAGTTGAAAGAAAGAAGAGTATAATGTTGAAGGATTTTGTGTATTTATTATACATGGTTATATAGAAATGGGAGAGATATAGATTAACATACAAAAGTGGTGAAAGAAAAAAAAAAGGAATAAACAAATCAAGACCAGATCCATCATTAGACATACGAAACAAAGTAAAAAGAAGAGATCAGTTAGAGCATCTTTAATGGACATGTTAGTTAACTAAGATGTTAGAGTGCCATGTCAATACTTTATCACTCAACTAAACACTCATTTGCTACATCTTTATTTAGTTGATTGTTGTTACTCCAATAGACTAGCTAAATAACTAGTCAAAATAATAGTGGGACCACCTCTCCACCCACTCAAACCTCTCCACCCACACAAAATAATATTATTTTGAATATTTTAAATGGTAAGGCATACATTTGAATGGCTAAAGCACTAGCCAAAATTAACACTTCTCTTAACATATGACTGGTGGGGCCCACATTTAGCTTGCCCTTAACACTTCCATTGGAGCACAATTTTTACATGTTTTCAAAAAATATAACACTAAATAATGAGTTAACATGTCCATTGGAGGTGCTCTTATATGACCAGCGGCAATTGACGAGCTTGTCCGTCCGTTAGTGATACCCGTCTACAAATAACTGACTAACGAGTGGTAGCGTGTCAACCCATTATTTGTAGATGGGATATGTCCGCGTGCGTCTAGGTGATGGGTGTGTTTATTCAAGCATAGGTGAATGGTGAATATGCAAATGGGTCTCTGTCCCACCTTTTTTTTTTTTTTTTTTTTGGTTAAAATGGGTAGTATTTTAAAATATTATTTTATTGTTTTAGAGTTCCAATGTATGAGATGCAGGGTGTAAATGAATAAAATTTTGGATGAAGCTAAACTGATATGATTTTTAATAGTTTCACGAATTTAATACATGATATAAATTAAGGACGGGTCAGGTTTATTTTCTTTAAACAAACGGGGTCAATTCACCCATCAGTTGGAAGGAGGCGCCGCCCCTGCCCAAGTACTCACAAATGTTAGTACTCAATTCCATGAACCCATCTGAAATACGTGTGTGGATGAATCAAATTGAACAATTATTGAATCAAATTGAATAAATGTTGAATTGAATGGAGCAAATGCATTAATTGATTGAAGTACCTGTAAATTAAATTAAATAATATATGAATGGAACTGAATTATCCATTGATTGAACTTAAACATTTATGAATATTCAAACTAGATAATTATCAAATTGAATTAAACAACGTATAAATCAAATAGAAGTACTCATAAATTAAATCAAATAACAAACAAATTGACCTTAAATATATACTCCATATTAATTGTACAATATACTCGAAACTGTTGGTGACTAAATTCAACACTAAGGATCTGTTTGGTAACATGATTGAAGAGTTATTCAGATTTTAATTAAGTAGAAAAAGCAAACGTATTATCAAATGAGTTTCAGGAAGCTGGATTAATTAAAAAGTTATTTTATCGGTTTTAGTGCAAAAACATTGCTTTTAAAAAAGCACAAAAAATGTGTTTTTTTTTTTAATCAAAGTCTATTTAAGTCACTTTATTTAAAATCTCAATTTTCAAACGTGTTTTCAAATGGATCCAAAAATAGCTCTGCCACTTTTAATGAGGACCCATAACTGATATTATGGATTTAAAATAGTCAAAATAGCTCTCCATATGAAATTTTTTGAGGCTTTTCAATAATGCCAATGTTCACATACACTGATTATTTTCTTTTTATATATACTTTTTATCATTATTTTTGGGTAAGTAAACATTTTCTTATTAGCTTGATTTTGTAGTTACAAAAATAATTACATTTAAAAAATGGCAAGTTAACTGGTTGAGATATCAACCACCTTGATGAGGTCAAATGATGGGGTGCCCAAAGTGAACTGATATGCTATCATAAAATATAAAAGGATGGCAGTGTGATGGAAAAAATGGGAAATCCACTCCGATCTGATTTTATTGGGACGAGTTTGATTTCCTAAATTTAAAACCCGAACCCAACTTGTTCCAACTCGATAAAGAAATAAGATGAGTTTGAGATTTAAAAGAAAACCCGCCTCACCCTGTTTACTATGTATAAATCACTTACATCCTTCAAAAATATTATAATACATAAATAAAATAAACCTATCATATATTATTATTGTTACAATTAACATAATATATAATATATAAACATGTAAAATAATGATCGAAAAAAGATAATTATTTAGTTTACAAGATAAAAACATTTAAAAAATTAATATTTGAAAAATTTGTGTTTCTTAAACAACTTTCTTTCTAAATTGGATGGGACGGGACAATTTTGGTTTATTTATTTATTTATTTTATAAGACAATTGTGAACATATATTTTAATTGAATTCAAGATAGATAATAGATGAGTGGGGTAAAAAAAAAGAAAAAGAAAAAAAAAAGAGTAGGACCACACACGACTGACAAGAGCCTGGCAGAAAAGGATAAAAACACATCTTTTTTATATTCATCAAGATCACAATCACATGTTTCACATCATATGCATGCATGACTTCAGATAGATATTCGTCTCGGCTCATTACCATTGGACGAATATGAAGGCGGGCACTGCATGTCTGGCACACAAACACTGCTGCGAAGGGGTTCCGAAATTGTTTCCTGAAGATGCAGAGCGACGGGGATCTCGTCATCTACAGCAAAAATGGAAGACTTCCGCTTTGGTCGTCCGGCACACGCGTCGGTGGCCACAAAAACTATAACTTAGTCTTTCAGCCAAACCAAAACATGGTCATCTATGACCCGGCTATATTTCACACAAACACAGCGACAATGAAGAGTGTTATCAAAGGCATCGCAATAGTGACTGAGGTTTGAGTGGGAAGGAATGGATATGGTCGGCCGCCGCAAAATGTTCTGTATGTGTGTGTTGTGTTGTATGAATATGTATGTCCTATGGAGGGTGTCTGGTGAGAATAATTGCTGCAAATCCTCGATCTTGTTTGATCGACTATATATAAACGTCGTCGGCCCTCTCGTTAGCTAGCATATTTTAATAATGCATGGGTTTTGTTGATACGTCGTGAAGTTTCATTTATTATTATCATGGTTATTTTTATACTTACAAGAGTAATTTAGGAAATGATTTAATAGTTTTTTTTTTTAAATCTTAATTTTAGAAAAAATAATTAAAAATACAAATATATATTTTAATTTATAAGATGTGAGAATAATATATATATAAATATATATATATATATATATATATATATATATATAATTTATTTTTAATTTTATATTAGAAAAAAATTTGTTAAAAAAGTATTCTAAAATACAATGATTGAAAAATGTCAATGTTTAAAATAGTCAAAATAGCTCTCCATATGAAATTTTTTTGAGGCTTTTCAATAATGCCAATGTTCACATACACTGATTATTTTCTTTTTATATATACTTTTTATCATTATTTTTGGGTAAGTAAACATTTTCTTATTAGCTTGATTTTGTAGTTACAAAAATAATTACATTTAAAAAATGACAAGTTAACTAGTTGGGATATCAACCACCTTGATGAGGTCAAATGATGTGGTGCCCAAAGTGAAATGATATGTTGTCATAAAATATAAAAGGATGGCATTGTGATAGAATAAATGGGAAATCCACTCCGATTTGATTTTATTAGGACGAGTTTGATTTCCTAAATTTAAAATCTGAACCCGACTTGTTCCAACTCGATAAAGAAATGAGATGAGTTTGAGATTTAAAAGAAAACACGCCTCACCCCGTTTACTATGTGTAAATCACAACATCCTGGGCACGGACGAGATCCTCTACGTGGAACAATCACTGACCTACGCCCACTACACACTAGCCAAGCAAGTTGACTGCAACCTGGTCGTGTATGATAAAGAGAATGCAGTCTGGCACACAAACACTGCTGGGAAGGGGTACCGGGACTGCTACCTGAAGCAGAGCGACGGGGACCTCGTCGTCTACAGCAAAGATGGAAGCCATCGGCTTTGGTCGTCCCACACAGGTGACGGTGGTTACAAAAACTATGAACTGATCCTTCAGCCAAACCGGAACGTGGTCATCTATGGCCGGGCTATTTGGCAAGCCAACACGCAAGCTGTGAGCAATCATACCAATGACATCGTAATGGTGACTGAGGTTTGATTGGAAGGAATGGATATGGCCAGCCGCCGCAAAATGTTCCGTATGTGTGTGTTGTAGTGTTCTTGTTGGGTATGTATTGAGAATAATTGCGGCAAATCCTCTTCTGTTTGGTCGACTATATATGAACGTCGTCCCTCTGGCTAGCTAGCTAGTTTTAATGATCATGGGTTTTATTGATGCGTTGCGAATGTTCATTTATTAGTACCATGTTTTAAGCCAACAAGAAATAATCTATATGTGACTATGAATAATTTAGTAATGATTTAATATTTATTTTAAAAATTCATAATTTTCCTGTCTCAAAATTAAATAAATAAAATATAAACAGAAACTTTAATTTATAAGATATGAGAATACTCTGTTATATGATATTTGCATATATATATATTAGAAAAAATATTTTTAAAATTTTAAATTTTATAAAATTATGTTAAAAATATTATAAAATACAATATGATTGAAAAATGTCATCCACTTTTATATATATATATATATATATATATACACACACGAGCGATTATGTGTGACGAACGGCTGGTGCGGCCGCGACGTGGGCCGTTCGATCGCAGGTCCATCGCATCTGACGGTCGGGTGCCCGTGATCGCTGCCGCACCCGCCGTTTGCCGCACGTAATCACCCCTCTATATATATATATATATATATATGAATCATGCATTTGTATATATATGAATTTTTTTTCTCATGCGATTTTTTTTGCAAGCCGTACGTATACCATAATTTTTTTTTGGTAAAACCTGCACATATACACTTAGGCCATGCAATTCCATATATTTTTTCTTATATATTATTATTCACGGATTAGTTAGTCATCAGCATCCATGCAATATTGCAAGCAGAAATTTTTATGCAATATTTAATTATTCATTTTATTATTGTATTTTTCATGCAATAGTTCCATGTGATATGTTATTGAAATTTAAATTTTCTTAAATATTATTATTCAAATATTATACATCTATGTGTAGAACCAGAAGTTCTCACAAATTTCAAATTTGATATGTAGAACCAGAAGTTCTTACAAAACAATTATAGAACCAGAAATTATAATCTTATAAGTAGAACCATAAATTTTACAAAATAATAATAGAATTAGAAGTTCTAATCTTATATGTAGAATCATAAGTTTTTACAAAATAATTATAGAACCAGAAGTTTTAACTTTATACATTGAACTAAAAGTTCTTATTTTATATATAGAACCAGAAGTTCTAACTTTATAAATAGAACCAGAAGTTCTTATTTTATATATAGAACCAGAAGTTCTTATTATATATATAGAACCAGAAGTTCTATTAATTATATATATATAACCAGAAGTTCTTATTTTATATACAGAACCAGAAGTTCAATAACTTTATGTATAGAAGAACCAGAAGTTCACACCAACAAATGATAGAACCGAAAGTTCTTATTTATGTTTAGATCCTGAAGTTCTCACAAACAAGTGACAAAACATACATTTTGAGGATGAATATTGATGATGATTTATGTTTAGATCACGTTTGCAAATAATTCTTTAGATCATGTATGTTTGATGTTCATTATGATAACTCAAAATTATTGAAAATATTTTTTAGTTTATTTCTCTAATTTTAGTATTTAATTTATTTGGATTTTTAAAATGTATATGAATACATAATGTATGTGATTGATATTAATCCGAAAATACATAGATTAATGATATAACTCATTCCGGATAAATTTGTTTCAACAAAATAATTGACGATGATATTCTGCTTAGTTGGTTCCATGTATTGCATTTTTTTATTTATTATTTTCATGCAATCAATAAGAGATTTCGATTTGCGTCATATATTTTGTTTTAAATATGATTAATTGGGCATTATATTACAGGATTGTGTAATATTGTTGTGTTTATCAACACATAAAGTTTGATACTCATTAACATTTAGGTCTAGTAATCCTATTATTTGTTTGAATTACATAAAATCCCTATAAAGTTTTGTCGCATTAATTTTTTTTGTTATATTATGAGTACCTATTTATAAATAATATTTATTATTATAGGGGCTTAAAGCAAATGAAAATTTATGAATTTTATTATCCACTTTAATGGTATGGATCGAAAAGTTAGAGCAAATATTGACATTTGTTTGGTGCATAGTGCAATAACTCATACAATTCTAAAAAACAAAAGTTTTTATCTAATTTGGTATACAATGCAATTATGATATCCACTATAACAGGACCAATTAGTATTATTAAAGGCTCCTGAAGAGCCCATGTGATGTTATCAAATGGTACCCACATTTTAATCCAGAATGCATTATATTCAAGTAACGAGGTAACAAATAATTTCTCTACATTACCTCTAGTGTTGGAAGCCTGAAGCTTACACTAGAAAAACTCTCTACACTTTCTATTCATTTTTACATTTATTTTTAATGATACATTTTAAAGCTATGGATCTGTTGCATGGGATTCTCGGTGGAGATCACTAATCAAGATTGGATAAGGTTCAAGTGGTATATTGTATATATTAGTAAATATATATCAATAGATCTCAGTGATTTTCAGGTAATCTTTTATTCCTATTGTTTCTCTAGCTTGAGACTATTATGTTCCTAAAAAAATTAATAAATTGATATAACTTGATTAAATTTGTATCATCTCTCCATGTATGGTACGGATTATATATTAGCATGGCAAATAGCATGTCTATGATGAATGATTTAAGCAAGTAATATATTTTTCTATTTATTTTTTAGTAGAGATTGATTTGTGGTTTCCATATTCCATAGGCTATATATTTTAACTTTAAATCTATTGCTTTAATTGTGCTACATTCATTCACGGCCTATACTACATGACACCCGTGGTTTATTGTTATATCAAATTTGATGAAATTCATATTTATTACATAATATATTTATGTAAGATCCACTTTGGTGTTATATAGTCATGTTTCCCTACATGACCATACAAAAAAAAATTATTATTAGATGATTTTACCATCATAATGATTTAAAGATAAAATACCTCATTGACAATGGTTAATCGACCATTATGTCTCAAATATGCTCCAGTAATAGCAATATCGAGAGGAATATTTTTATTATTATCACTTTTCATGTCTTCTCATTGTTGAACAATGAGCTTTGATAATAATAATAATAATAATAATAATAATAATAATAATAATAATAATAATAATCACGAAATCCGATATACTGACTCAAGCATCTTTGCCTGAATCAAATGAATTTTATTTTATTTTAAGCTATGGACATGATCATGTTTAAGGGTTAAATCATGGTTAATATAAACAGAACAATTGTTGAGATGACAAGTTATCAGAAACCACCAGAAGTAGAATGAAAGCAAGGGAAATGTTTGCATAACAAAACCTTAACATGTAAAGGAAAATTATTCTCATCTATGTGGTATTCAAGATCATAATTTTGGTCACATACCTAAAGTACGTCCAAATCTTTAAGTTGGTTATTTCATCTAATTATGGGTATTATTTTTTTTTTGGTTGTTATTTTAATGAGACAATATTCCCGCTGTTAGGGGGAGAGAAGAAAATACCTGAAGTACGATCCGTTCCTAAAGAATGACGAGAATTATCGTAGAATACTTCCACTCTGTCCCATCTAAACCCCTGTATCGCTCAATGTAAAAATGAAGTATGAAAGATATAGAAAATGAAATTTTTGATGCATTCCAGAAGCGTGGCAAACCTATAGATTTTAAAGATTTAGCTCTCCGGAAGAGGAGATCAAATGAAAAATCATGCCATGGTAATACTCCAGAAGTAGTTATACATAATGCTCTAGAAGAGATTATGAACAGTAGATCCACTTTCTTTAAAACTGTAGAAGAGTATAACGTCCCTGAAGAGACACGAGTCCCTGAAGTGACTACATAGACTCTTGAAGAGGAAAAAATGTACCTAATGATAATGAGATCTCTATATTTTATATGCATGCAAGAGAAAACTAGGATCTCAAAGAAATGATCATCGATGACATATTTATAATTCGCAGTAGCTACTGAAATTTTAAAGGGCAATGATAACAATGAACCACATAGCATAAATGAATGTCGATAAAGAAATGATTGGCCAAAGTAAAAAATATTATTCAAGCAGAATTGGGTTCTCTTGAAAAATGTGGTGTATTCGAACCTATAGAACAGACCCCAAAAGGTGTTAACCCTGTAGGTTACAAGTGGATGTTTGTAAGAAAATGAAATGAGAAGATAAAATGGCTAGATATAAGACACGTCTTATGGCATAAGGTTTCCTGTAGAAACCCGAGATTTGATTGTGAAGAAACATACTCATCAGTCATGGATACAATAATATACCATTACCTAGAAAGTCTCAAGTTTATGAAAAACTTGATATGAGACTAATGGACGAAGAAACAACTTATCTATATGTGAATTAGATGCTGATATTTATATGAATTACTGAAGGATATAAATTGTTTGAAGCAAAATCAAAGAGTATGTACTCAATAAAGTTAAGACATTAATTGTACAGCTTAACATAGTAGGTACAACCGTCTTAGTGAATACTTGATAAAAGCAGAATATGAAACAATCTCATTTGCCCATGTGTCTCTATAAATAAATCTAGTAATGGATTTATTATTTTGGTAATTTATGTTGATAACATAAATTCAATTAGGACTCTTAAAGAGCTCAATAAAATTACAGAATACATGAAGAAGAAATTCGAAATGAAAGAGCTTGAAAAAACTAAATATTATCTCGACCTGTAGATTGAGAAAAACTCTAGTGGAATATTAATCCACCAATCAAAGTATATAGAAAAGGTCTTACTGTGCTTCAACATAGATAAAACACATTCTCTAAGTACATCCATGGTCATTCTTGGTCCAGAAGTATCATATTTGAGTGCTATAGATGCACTGTTATACTTGGCTCAATACACGAGATATAGTTCTACCTCAAATCACAGGTATTAGAATGGTATCAAGTATATTATGAGATACCTACGTGGAACTAATTATTTGGGTTTATTTTATTCAAATGATAAATCTAATAATCTACATCTAGTTAGTTGTGTAGATGTAGGGTATCTTTATGATCCTCACAAAGATCGATCACAGACATGTTATGTAACGATGTTGACATCTTATGGAGATCTACAAAGCAAACATTGATGACTACCTCATTCAATTATGTGTGAAATTAGCATTTGTCAACTTAATCACCAGACAATTTGAGAATTACCAAAATGAGGGGTTGTAACTAATAAAGATGACTATATTCGACTATGGACATATTTTGCGTACTGTACTCTTTTTCCTTCATTTAGATTTTGTCCCACTAGGTTTTTCTAGCAATGTTTTAATAAGGTAGTATTAAACGCGTCCAACATTACTAAGATCAAGTAATTATACTATTTTTCCTTCGCTTTGATTTTTTTCTAATGGGTTTTTCCAAGCAAGGTTTTAACGATGCAATTACCTTAATATATGGTTGATGGTCATCTAAGGGGGAGTGTTGTAAAATATTGTAAATATGAATGACCACTATGAATATTCTCTTTGATTCTTTATAACCTCCCATCCTTATTTTAAGGGATTGATAAATCAAATACCATTTATTGTATCTTGTAATATTGTGTTTGTTGTCTATAAATATAGGCATGCATTGTATTCTAGATATACAAAAGAAATATAAAGAATAGCCATTACTTCTCTCTCTCCTCTTTCTCTTTTGGTTGATCTTCCTCTTTTGGTTGATATGCTGAATGTTACTCTTTTATTTAGATTTATAACAAAATTATAATATTTTTTTGTTATAATGTTGAAAAGAAAAAAAATAATCCAGGTCAGTACTAAGATGACAACATTGACCTAATAATCAAATTTGTAATTAAAACTGTCAAATATAAAATTAATTTTTTTAAGGGTTAAAAGTGAAAATTGCCCAATAATAAATCCAATACGTAGACATGATTTTGTGTTCATTTGGATGAGTTTTTTTATCACTTCGGTTTGGAAATTCGAGTGCAGACTTTGTGTACTGTGTAGTATCTCTGCTGCTCATGCCAGCATTTATCTAATAAGAAAACGTGTGTTTATAAAAGGGATATTATTATTATTATTATTGGATAATGTTAGGAATATTGTTAATAAACTGTGTTTTTGTTTTTGTTAACTTAATAATGTTAAGAGCTTCTTGCACAAAAGATAAATACATATTCAAACTAACAAATTAAAGCACACCATCAGACTCCATATAACAAGGATGTTATATGTAATAACATGTCAGCCCCACGAATAATAAAATAACAAGCAGAAAATGAAAATATGTCATAGCTCTAGGAATAGGCAAAATAGGTGTGGCATTCATTTATATAGGGCACCTAAATCCCACAAAAATATATTTTATTCTCTATTTTATTGAATTTTTTCAATTATTAAATTTTATTTATTTTGTAAAACTTTATTATCCAATTTTTGTTTCTTTTTCCTCATGTACTAAATTCTAATGCATTTTTTTTGTTACTTTTTATTGAAATTTCATTTTATCTGTTATTTGATTTACAAAGAAGAATATCATTTTTGGAAAATTTAAACTGAAGATGTTTTTATATCCCTTTTGATTTTTGTTACCTTTTTCTTTGTTATTACTAATTTATTGAGATAAGTTAGTCGACTAAAAAAAATTAGGATAATTGAAAAAATTATTCAAATTTTTGGATATCAACACAAAAAAGTGCTCATATTAAGAAGTCCCTTTTTAAAAGTTCCCTTAATTCCACTTAATTTAACTAATGTTAGGGCCGACCCTCATATATGTATCTGATCGAATATGTGAGCTTGAAAGAGAGAGAGAGTCTTAAGTTGGGAGGCTCAATAAAATTTTTTTATTTTTTTAAAGGATAATATCACGTACAACACATATTTTTTGAAAATAGAAATGGGCCAAAAGTTAAATAAAAGAAGGAAAGACTTGAGTTGGATGGGCCTATTATAAGTCTCTGGTTGGGGCGTTGGGCTTTAGATGAAAGCCTGATTTCCGGTGAACATATCAAAGGGATGGCCAATTATTTTTATGGTTTCCAATGTGTGTTGATTTTTTTTTATGTATGTGTTTATATAATATTAAATATTTTTATAATAAAATAAAATATGTGACTCAAAATAAATTTAATGTTTTCCTATTCTAACATGTTTAATAGTGTAATGTAGTATATATATACTAATAAATGGGGGAGTTGGGATCTTATGTGTGAAAGACACGAGAATTCAGGGCAAATAGAAAGTGCCAAAACCCTCTTGGGGGCTTGTTTAATAATAATGAAGAGTAATCTTATAGGGCCCGTTTGGGGTGGGACATAAGATCATTTGTCCTTGATAGTTATACTGGGATAGATAACAATCCATGCTGAATAAGTAAATTTTTGTTTGGTTGTCTTTTTTGTTATTCTCATTGGAAAACGTAAAATTGATATTTTTGTTGTTTGGTTCACTTTGAATAAAATATGGATAAGTGGTAGATAAGAGATGGATAAGAGTTTATGACTTTTTAAATGACAATTATACCCCTGCATAAATTATTTGTGTTGGGGAATAAGTATAAGAGATATGAGTGTGATATGATAGATGTGACAGTTTTTGAAATGTGTGCAGAGAGTGTTAGGTGAGATAAATATTTTAAAATGACAGAGAAGGGTATTTTTATCCATTGGCATAGATAAGCCCTGATAAACAATTCCACCATTTTCTTAAAATAGTTATCAGACCTTATCCTAGCTTATCCAGACATAACTATTAAGATTTATTCTTGTCAAACTAACAGTTGTTTAGGGCTTATTCTATTGTATTCTCCCCTATTCACCCTTTATTCTTCACCCCAAACGAGGGGATAGAGAAAACATGGAATATAATAAGATTTCATGGTACAAACCCATTTAATTTGCATTTTTTAAAATGATGTGCATTTTCATCAGCGAAGGATTTTTTCACTGACATGACATTTCTCCATTTGTAAACATGGAAATCTCTTGTATTTGTGACACACAGAATACAGACTATGGGGGATGAGGGAGTCGGGAGATAAGTTAAGACAGCGTCAATAATATTGAGTGAATGAGCTCTCTTTAAGGTGGGGTAAAGTTTCTGAATAACAACATGTTCTACCTTGTGTAATCTAAACTCTTAAAAAGCTCAAGTTAAGATCCACACAAAATCAAGTAAAACTCATTTTTAGATTTATATTATTATAGAACTGACTGTATAATTTAATTTATAGAAAGTGTAATTTAAATCATAAACCATATAGTTTGATACTGATAAAACTTACTCACGAACAAATCCAATCCTTTATGTACGTACGTAGTTTACAAAACATACAAGAATATATGCGTGTCCCTCTTCCATCCACATTAATAATCACATGCTATCGGCATGTACTTCACGTGTTTATATATATATATATATATATATATATATATATATATATATATATATATATATATATATATATATATATAATTTATATGCGGTTCCCATTGACACGTGGCATATGTGGTTGTTAAATAATCTTATCGTGTTCCTTAAAATAAATTTTTTATTTTATTAAATGATAGGCATATGTCCTAATTTTATTTCAAAATTAAAGCGAACATGTCTAAAGCAGTGATATGTAAAGAATGAGTATACTAAGAAAACAAAATCAACAATTCACACCAAGGACTACCCATCAATCATCATTTTCCCTCGACATACAAGACTTTGTTTGCCTCCGCACACACAATCCTCTAATTTTTTATGTAAGTTAACATCGACTCCCATAGATTCTCTATGTATACGTTTGTGTCCCAAAAAGATCGGTGATTACGGGCAAGCCAAACGGTCCACACCACCGTAGGGATGTATGATTGAGTGATCTTCTTAGAAGCACTTCTATCCCCCTTCTACCTTATCTGCTTACCCACCATCCATAAGTCGTCCAAGGATCTTCGATTGTTCAGCAACCTTGTCGCTAACGTGAGTCTCCACCAAAGCTGACATGCAAATGACATGCCAAAGTGGTCCTTAAATAATCTTATCCAAAATCCATTAATTATTGACAAATATTCTTGTGTCTTTTTGTTTTTGTTTTTGTTTTTTTTAAAACCTTATATATAAGTATGTTTTGTATTCAACCAAAACAAATCTTACTTGAATTTGACAAAGAGTATTAAATTAATAAATTTATATAAAGCAAATAAGTCTATATTCAAAATGTACAAAAAAAAATGTCTTCATTAAGTGCCTTCATTAATATGAACAAAGAGAAACTAAACAATAAAATGTTACTGAAGTTTTCTTTTTTTGGTTAAAATGTTACTAAAGAGTAGAAAATGGAACTCCACTGTACACTGTGAATCTAACAATTAACAAATTAAAGTGATCAACTAAAAATCAATTATAACGTTTTTTTTAAAATATCGGTAGACAATTGCTATTCCGATCATAAATATATTATCAAGCAGATAAGAGTCTAAAGTTTTACAAGAGGGAAAGGAATGCAAAATAGATAAAACATAATAGAAAAGATAAAAAAGCATCTACACACATCAAAAGCGAAACCGCAACTATCCAGAGTATGAGAAGTTCCTATGTGAGATCATCGTAAATCACTGAAAATGAAACGCACAACTACCCATAAATCATAATGTCTAAACGCCCCTGTTGAGGCTCCACCCCATTTGCGCCTGCAATGAAATGACCCCAAGCTTGAATGAGCCACAAAGTCGATGCCCAGAAATTTTCAAAGTAAAACCTTTGGCCCCGACATATTACCTCATTGCATGTTAGCAACGTGGCCCAAAGAGCTGTCGGAAACAAACTTCTAGCAATCGTTGCGGCAAGGCTGTGATCCCCATTTGCGCGCCACCATCATCGCCGAACTCCTTTACTCCACCATAGAAGAGAAATCTGTGCGTAGGTCCCCCAACCACCCTCAGTTTCTCCAAAAGTTCCTTCACTGCCATGCACCGGCGAAAAGATGTGCTCCACGGATTCTCCCAAACTACAACGTTGAATGACACATCAGATAGATCAGATTTAATGTTTTTTGATATTTAAAGTGATTTCCAGGCAACCCATGGATCATAGTAGTATATATATATTATATTTAATTTTTTATGTAAAAATATTAACTCTTATAATATAAAATACAAAAATGATAATAATTATTATAATAACAACCGCTTGGTGACTTGGTCATGCTATGCCTCTTTCAGGCTCCAGCCAACAATATCCTTCTCCTTCAAATTAAAATATTTATTTATAATTTTTTTTTAAATGTAATAATTTTTCATTTTCATAATAAAAAAGAACATGATTGAATGAAATGAGAAAAATAAAAAAATTAGCAAATAAAACAAAAAAAAATACACATACTCATGTTGCTCAAAGAACATATATTTATTTATGATTTTATCATTTATAAAACTTGACGCAACCCCAATTTGAAAATAAAAATCAGAACCAGCAAGGTGAACATAAATTGTGGAGCTGGCCATGGGGTTTAAGTTGTACCATCATCATATAGGACAAATTAAAAGAAATAAACCTGATGTGGTGGTGGCTTCTCAATTTATTCTTATCTAATTCTACATAACTATACCCTTTTATACCATTCACCCAAACAGTTTTCTTACTTTTATTCCACTTTATTTCCCTTATTCTATGGACGGCCTATGGGACCGGATTATGGCGCGAGTACCAGGCGGAAAGAACGGCATGCTGGCCCGTGTATCATGGCATGGTCCTGTAGTTTTATCGGCTATTTGTATTTTGGAGGGCCCGGAATGACAAAATTTTCAAAGGGCACCGATGGAATGTGGAAAACATATGGTCAGAGATTTCCCGGTTGATTGTGGACTGCACTGGACTGGGGGAGGGTCATTCGGGTCGAGATAGTGGGCACTCGAGGGGGGTCGTTTTAGCATGGCTAATTAATCCTTCCCGCGAGCGGTGGTTAGGCGAGGAGCCTCACGAGTGGCATGTCTTATGCACTGTGTGTGTTTTCTTCCACCATACTGCTCCTTTAATTTTGCCCTCTTTTTGTTCTTTTAGTTTCACCCCCTCTCCCTTGTTATCCCCATGTATGCTCTTTTGTATCATTCTAATGAATATAAATGGACAAATATTTCGTCTAAAAAATTATAGATAAAAACAGATAATCTCCCTAGCTCTTTCGGTGGGCCATATATACAGATGATAAAAAAAATTTATTCATATTGAGAATGAGTTTTTTTGTTTTAATGTTAATTAAAGCGGTGACATTTTAGATTTTGGAAAATTTTTGAAAACCACGGTTTTTTTTTTTGGTTGCATAAATATCCCGTGTCAGTTATCTCTGGACCGGTTCCAAATTGCATCTTTATTTTGACCATGTTTTTTTTAAAAAAATAAACCATAACTACATTGAAGAATTTATTTTTATATATTTGTATAATGTTTAAGTTTTATTATAGGGTTGTCATATCATTACACTGGAATTAGATTATTGCAAATGTATTTGATTCAAAAAATAAAAAAATCTATTTCACTTGATACATTTACAATCATATTATTAAAACAGGCAGCCGATCTGAATAAGGGTGAAAGGGACCGGATCCCATTAGCACCCAAATTTATTAGTCCAACAGTGTCCAATAAAACTTGGCACGTGGACAAAAAAAAAGTGGGGTCAATCTTAATAGATAATAGCGGACATTAACACCATTCGGTCCCCTTTTTTCATGTTTCCCTTTTTTTTGTTTTTCTTTCCCTCCCTCTCTCCTTTGTGGAGGCTCCAATAATTGTTTTAAGGCCCTTTCTTTATGCTGCATGATGGGGAATTTGATGAGATTGTACAGCCACGTTGTCTGTGTATATTTTAAATAGACCTGTAATTTTTTTTTTTATCTATATTACAATTATAAAAAGTGCATAATTTTTTTATAAATATTTAAAATACAAATAAATAAAATAATTGATTACATAATTAAACATATAATAAGGATAATCTTCTTAAATAAGTTAAATAAATATATGAACTCTCTTAAAAACTTTAAACGACATAATATTAATAACTCAATATTGAACCATAAAGAAAAAAAAGAAAATGAGAATGTTTTATTAAGATGTAATTAATTTATAAGGGGTATAACGGTCATTAGACAAATCAATTGCCATAAATCACTTGGATTTTCATAGTCTTACCAAATTATGGGATTCAAATTTCACTTTATTCCCACATGGATTTTGAAATCTCTGGAGCCTGGCCACGGTAAGTACTAATACATTAACATTGATTGAGTTAATTCTTTTAAAAACAAGGCATAATTTAAATCACTTCAACATATATATCATGTTTCAAAGGTTATTTTAGTGAATGTTTTTGGGGTAGAGTTATTATTTTTTTATTAAAAATAAAATGTTTTTTTTATTTATAATAGAATATAATTTGCTCCTATAACAAGAAACGCAAATAATGCAAGAATATTATTTTTCAACAATTGTTTATTTTTAATTTATATATGGGGGCATTTCGGTCATGTATTCGGCTATATAAACTCCTTTTGTAAACAAGGACTTCGTTGCCCCCTCCATCCCCCTGTTGGTTAGGGTGGTTTCTTTGTGTTAATGGGGGATGTTGGGAGTAAGTTTACAAACCTAATCAGAGTTATATTTTTTATCTGTTTGAGTAATATTTTTACTTTGAGAGTTCCAAGTGAGATATTTTTATAATATGGGGTTGGTTGAAGGATATACATACAAAATATTAATTTTATGTAATAATATATTTTTTTTTATGTATAATTTTACAATGAATTTTACAAATAATTTATTTAATCATTATTAAAATTTTCATTATATTGTATATATATATATATAAATAACATAATATATTATATCGCATATAAATGAATTGAAAAAAATTTAAGGTATTGATTGTGAATATTTTTTCTTGGGTATTTATTTATCTGAGTATAAGTGAGTATAAATAAGGATAAAGTGATTTTGTGTTTGGTTGTGTTTTGAATTATTCTCGTTGGGAATCGTAAGAATAAA
The DNA here is from genome assembly GCA_030737845.1 of Acorus calamus. NCBI lineage: Eukaryota > Viridiplantae > Streptophyta > Magnoliopsida > Acorales > Acoraceae > Acorus > Acorus calamus. The sequence goes on along the minus strand of CM060871.1, from coordinate 9,503,478 downwards.
TGTTTTGTTGTTTGGGTAAAATGTGAATAAGAATGGATAAGAATTTATAAAAGGTAAAAAAATAATGATAGTTGATTTGACATGTGATTTATAAGAGGTGGTGACAGTTGATTTGACAGTGGACCCACTTATTCTTTGAGTGGAATAACCTAAGATAACTTTTATTCTAGGGGTTGATTGGAATTCATATACCACTTTATACCAGTTTATTCTAGCATATTTTATCCGGAGTTATCTGGGCTTTCCAAACGGGACTCAAATTTTATCCGGGGTTATCCGGAGTTATCCGAGGCTTATCCGACATCCAAACGGGGGCTTAAAATGTTTAGATTTGATTTGTTTGCCCAAAAAAGTTACTATCAACCAAGAAAAAAGAGTGTACGTGTCACTGAAAAAGTAAGTCACCAACAATTCTTGCATTCACAACAGTGCAATAGTCACATGCATCACCTGGTTCGAGGTACTTGTAAAATATTATCCCAAACTATCGAATAAAATACACGCATTTACATTGACCTTCTTAAAATTACGTGCAATCCATTCTTCGCGGAAATTATAGATTTTATAATTTCATATGAAATTATGATATTAATACTATGCTTGAGTAGTGGCGGCTCTCAGAATATTCTTATAAATGAAGTTATTAAAAAAATATTTTTTTATAAAATATTAAAAAAATCTATTTTTATTATACATTTATCAAAAACATAATTTTTTTTTAAATAAAACAATTTACATAAAAAAAAATTAAACTATCAAATAAAGAAGCTTTTGATACATAAACAGTTGAAAGAAAGAAGAGTATAATGTTGAAGGATTTTGTGTGTTTATTATACATGATTATATAGAAATGGGAGAGATATAGATTAACATGCAAAAGTGGTGAAAGAAAAAAAAAGGAATAAACAAATCAAGACCAGATCTTTCATTAGATATACGAAACAAAGTAAAAAGAAGAGATCAGTTTTGTAGATGGGCTATGTCCGCGTGCGTCTAGGTGATGGGTGTGTTTATTCGAGCATAGGTGAATGGTGAATATGCAAATAGGTCTCTGTACCACCTTTTTTTTCTTTTTCTTTTTTTTTTTGGTTAAAATGGGTAGTATTTTAAAATATTATTTTATTGTTTTAGAGTTCCAATGTATGGGATGTAAGGTGTTAATGAATAAAATTTTGGATGAAGCTGATATGGTTTGCTTTATTTTCTTTAAACAAACGGGGTCAATTCACCCATCAGTTGGAAGGAGGCGCCGCCCCTGCCCAAGTAGTCACAAATGGAAGTACTCAATTCCATGAACCCTTCTGAAATACGTGTGTGGATGAATCAAATTGAACAATTATTGAATCAAATTGAATAAATGTTGAATTGAATGGAGCAAATGCATTAATTGATTGAAGTACCTGTAAATTAAATTAAATAATATATGAATGGAACTGAATTATCCATTGATTGAACTTAAACATTTATGAATATTCAAACTAGATAATTATCAAATTGAACTAAACAACATATAAATCAAATAGAAGTACTCATAAATTAAATCAAATAACAAACAAATTGACCTTAAATATATACTCCATATTAATTGTACAGTATACTCGAAACTGTTGGTGACTAAATTCAACACTAAGGATCTGTTTGGTAACATGATTGAAGAGTTATTCTGATTTTAATTAAGTAGAAAAAGCAAACGTATTATCAAATGAGTTTCAGGAAGCTGGATTAATTAAAAAGTTATTTTATCGCTTTTAGTGCAAAAACATTGCGTTTTAAAAAGCACAAAAAATGTGATTTTTTTTAATCAAAGTCTATTTAAGTCATTTTATTCAAAATCTTATTTTTCAAACGTGTTTTCAAATGGATCCAAAAAGAGCTCTGCCACTTTTAATGAGGACCCATAACTGATATTATGGATTTAAAATAGTCAAAATAGCTCTCCATGTGAAATTTTTTGAGGCTTTTCAATAATGCCAATGTTCACATACACTGATTATTTTCTTTTTATATATACTTTTTATCATTATTTTTGGGTAAGTAAACATTTTCTTATTAGCTTGATTTTGTAGTTACTAAAATAATTACATTTAAAAAATGGCAAGTTAATTGGTTGGGATATCAACCACCTTGATGAGGTCAAATGATGGGGTGCCCAAAGTGAACTGATATACTATCATAAAATATAAAAGGATGGCAGTGTGATGGAATAAATGGGAAATCCACTCCGATCTGATTTTATTGGGACGAGTTTGATTTCCTAAATTTAAAACCCGAACCCGTCTTGTTCCAACTCGATAAAGAAATAATATGAGTTTGAGATTTAAAAGAAAACCCGCCTCACCCCGTTTACTATGTGTAAGTCACTTACATCCTTCAAAAATATTATAATACATAAATAAAATAAACCTATCATATATTATTATTGTTACAATTAACATAATATATAATATATAAACATATAAAATAATGATCGGAAAAAGAAAATTATTTAGTTTACAAGATAAAAAAAATTAAAAAATTAATATTTGAAAAATTGTGTTTCTTAAACAACTTTCTTTCTAAGATTAATCAAACAAAATAAAAAAGAAAAAGAAAAAAAAAAGAGTAGGACCACACACGACTGACAAGAGCCTGGCAGAAAAAGATAAAAACACGTCTTTTTTATATTCATCAAGATCACAATCACATGTTTCACATTATATGCATGCATGACTTCAAATAGATATTCGTCTCGGCTCATTACCATTGGACGAATATGAAGGCGGGGCCCTGCATGACTGACTTCCTTGTATTTCACGGACATTCACAAAAATATTCACGTTTCGGTTCTAATCCACTGTCCTAACTCCTAACTAATATATAATATATATAATAATATTCAAAATAGTCTCGACCTCTACCGGTCATTTACATAGTCGGGATCATCCAACTTATCCTACCCAATATTTTTGCCTATAAATACACCCAACTCGATCACAGACATCACAACCCATATCAAACAAACCTACCTCCACCACAAAGAGCAATGGCAAGACCACTGTCCCTAGCCCTTCTAACCCTCTCGGCCTTGCTCCTCGGCCACTTCACGCCACCTTGCGAGGCCACAAACATCCTATACAGGGACTATGATACCCTCTATGCGGGCTACTCCCTCACCCAAGACAACTACAAACTCACCATGGAACCCGACTGCAACCTGGTCCTCTACGACAACGGCAGACAGATCTGGAGCTCAAAAACCGGGAACGAGGGCCGCGCGTGCCGCGCCAAGTTGGAGAGAGACGGGAGACTCTCCATCTACCCCGCCAACGGCGGTAACAGCATTTGGAATACCGAAAAACCCGGCTCTGTCTCTGACGCAGACTACGCTCTAATCCTTCAGGTGTGTTGGTATATATCACTTTGATATCACTTGTTCAGTTTTTTAATTTCACCCCGTTACTCTATCAAAGAATAAACGAAAGACAGAATTAAACACATTATTATATGACTTCTTCACGTCTTTTTGTTGGGTGGTGTGACTTTGAAAATAACTAAGGTAAAAAAAAATATAAAAATATTATATACTAAAATTTAGATCTCTTTAATGAGGACAAACAAAACACCTTCAAAATATTTTTAAAATGACTCATATTATATTAATATATATGATAATTTGTAAGCCAAAGTAAAAGAAAATTATTTATGACTATATAGATATATATACACACACACTTATAAATATAAAAAAAAACAATGATACGATTCTCCTTATTTTTCTAATTGAATATCAAATATAATATCAAATAAAATATTTTAACCATTTAATCTCATATTTCTAAAAAGGTGGACCGCAATGTGGTCATCTACGGCCCGGCTAAATGGGAGACCAACACGGAGTCGACCTCCATTGATGACGAAAACCCTAACAACATCCTGGGCACGAACGAGATCCTCTATGCGGAATCCTCACTGACCTACGGACACTACAAGATGGCCATGCAAGTCGACTGCAACCTGGTCGTGTATGATAAAGGGGATGCTGTCTGGCACACAAACACTGCTGGGAAGGGGTTCCGAAACTGTTTCCTGAAGATGCAGAGCGACGGGGATCTCGTCATCTACAGCAAAAATGGAAGACACCGGCTTTGGTCGTCCGGCACACGCGTCGGTGGCCGCAAAAACTATAACTTAGTCCTTCAGCCAAACGGGAACGTGGTCATTTATGGCCCGGCTATATTTCACACAAACACGGCGACAATGAAGAGTGCTATCAAAGGCATCGCAATGGTGACTGAGGTTTGAGTGGGAAGGAATGGATATGGCCGGCCGCCGCAAAATGTTCTGTATGTGTGTGTTGTGTCGTACGAATATGTATGTCCTATGGAGGGTGTCTGTTGAGAATAATTGCGGCAAATCCTCGATCTTGTTTGATCGACTATATATAAACGTCGTCGGCCCTCTCGTTAGCTAGCATGTTTTAATAATGCATGGGTTTTGTTGATACGTCATGAAGTTTCATTTATTAGTATCATGGTTATTTTTATACTTACAAGAGTAATTTAGGAAATGATTTAATAGTTTTTTTTTAAAAAAAATCTTAATTTTAGAAAAAATAATTAAAAATACAAATATATATATTTTAATTTGTAAGATGTGAGAATAATATATATATATATATATATATATATATATATATATATATATATATATATATATATATAAAATTTATTTTTTAATTTTATATTAGAAAAAAATTTGTTAAAAAAGTATTCTAAAATACAATAATTGAAAAATGTCAATGTTTAAAATAGTCAAAATAGCTCTCCATATGAAATTTTTTTAGGCTTTTCAATAATGCCAATGTTCACATACACTGATTATTTTCTTTTTATATATACTTTTTATCATTATTTTTGGGTAAGTAAACATTTTCTTATTAGCTTGATTTTGTAGTTACAAAAATAATTACATTTAAAAAATGACAAGTTAACTAGTTGGGATATCAACCACCTTGATGAGGTCAAATGATGGGGTGCCCAAAGTGAACTGATATGCTGTCATAAAATATAAAAGGATGGCATTGTGATAGAATAAATGGGAAATCCACTCCGATATGATTTTATAAGGACAAGTTTGATTTACTAAATTTAAAATCCGAACCCGACTTGTTCCGACTCGATAAAGAAATGAGATGAGTTTGAGGTTTAAAAGAAAACCCGCCTCACCCCGTTTACTATGTGTAAATCACTGACATCCTTCTAAAATATTATAATACATAAATTAAATAAACCTATCATATATTATTATTGTTACAATTAACATAATTTATAATATATACACTCGCGATTAGGTGTGGCAAACGGCGGGTGCGGCCGCGACGTGTGCCATCCAATCGCGGGTCCATCACATCCGACGGTCGATGTGAATCGCACCCGACCGTTCGATGTGATAAACCCGTGATCGACGGCTCGTTATCGCTGCCGCACCCGTCGTTCGCCGCACCTAATCGGTTCCCATATACGTATATACCATGTGATTTTAAGAAAGATAATTTTTTTTATTACTGAAAGACATTTATTTCAAAAGTTAAAAATGTGAATGTATAATATTTTGTGGAATCTTGTCAATTTAATTATTTTTCCAAACTTTATTGTGATACTATATATTTAATGTTAAAATAAATTTTATTGGTTAGTTTCTGAAATTGATGACACAATTAATGAGCCTTAATTAGCAAGCTTCCACATGGCAGTCCTCATTATCATACAAAACCCTCTAATCATATATGAGCGTAGTAGAATTGTATTTCAAATGTTCAATCCGAGCACAAAAAAAAAAAGTCACTATTTAATAACACGTTAGAAATTGTGTTTTAAAATTTTTCTTTAATAAAACAGTTATTATCATTACACTCTTGAAAGATGTACATAAAATATGAAAAAGTTAAAAGCTGCATTTAAATGTGTGTTTCTCAAGTGTTGAACCTAAAGTGAGATTGCTAACATTGAAAATTATGGCTTACTTTTCTTATGTAATTTGGACCATTTGTAATATTCCTGGTTTGTAATACTTTTTTCCTATAAAAATATGTAATTTGGACCATTTGAATTATTCCTAGTTGTACTACTTTTTGTCCTAAAAAAACATTGAAAATTATGAAGATAAATATACATCATGAAAATAATACAAATATTGGACCAATGCATGACTTCATCATGTCTTTCTAATATATATATATAGGGAAGTGATTCGGTGCGGGAATACGGTCGTGCGGGAAGCGATCACGGGCCGTCGATCACGGGTCCATCGCATCGGACGGTCGGGGGCGATTCATCTCGACCGTTGGATGCGATGGACCCGCAATCGAACGATCGACGTCGTTTCCCGCACGACCGCATTCCCGCACTGAATCACTCGACTATATATATATATATATATTCATATAACAATCACGTGTTTGGCGGAGTCGATATTCAAGCATCGTCGCCGCGTCCATCGATCTTTATGAAATGATTAAAATAGGGAGGTAGTGAAAAAGGATTATTTTAATCTGAGCTCACTATGTTTGTCGAATTGTCGCGTAGCAACTATTTGAATAAAGTCCGTTTGGGTATGGGCCATCCATTATAATGGGAGCCACGTTGAAAGTTTCCGTTTGATAAACTTTTGTGAGTCATACAATCAGTCTTTTTTATAATCTTATACGATGATAAGATATACTATATTATCATAATATATGTGATTTTATTATATTGTATGAATTTTTTTTTAAATAAAAATATATTATTGTATCTTAACTTATAAATATTTTCATGTAACTGCATAAACTTTAATCGGATAATTTATGATTTAAAAAAATTATAAACTGAAATGGGAGTTGGATGCACCATTTTCCTTAACTTTTACCATCAGTTTTATACCGTCACTTGAATGTGCCCAAAATATTTATATTTTACCATTTGTTTTCAAAAAAAAATTTCATTAGTTTTTTTCAACACCACTTTTCAATATTTCACGTATACTCTTTTACGGAGGAAATGTCATTTACATTTTCTTTGAGTCAATTTTAGATGGTGTTTGGATAGATGAATAAAGGAGGGAGGATATGCATGGATAAAAGCATGAAATAAAGAAGAAAAAAAAGGTGTTGGGTTAAGGAGAATAAGTTGATATATGGATGCCGGATTAAATGAGAATAAATGAGTATATCAATTCTCTTTTTTTCATGGAATTAGTCTATTCCAATATTAATAATAAGTGGTCTCCACAATTACTTTTTTTTTTCCATTGTTTGCCCTATTTTTAATTTCATTTCTTTACTCCTTTTTCATTTGCGGGTGCATTTAATTTTCACGAGGTGGCCGGTGGTGGTTTTTCGCAGTGGTGATGAAGTTGGTGGTGGTTCTTGGGGGGAGGACAGGGTGGTGGTGGTGGTGGCTGCGGCGTCAGAGATAGTGGTGGTGGTGCAGTCGTCGGTGCAGTGGCGAGGCCATGATTGTGGTGGAGGAGGAGGCCAGAGGGTGTCCAATGCACAATAGATATTGTTGTTGGTGGTGGTGAACAGTAAATGGAAAGTGGTGATGGTTACGAGTGAACAATGAATGAAAGAGTAAAAATGGTATGTTAAAAATTATAACTATTTATCCACATACATTTTATTTCTAAATTCAACTAAACAACAAAAACTCATTATTAATTTTGACAACAAGAATAACAAAAACATAACCAAACAAAAAATCACTTATTCTATTAATATCTTATGGATCTGTTTGGATAGAGACATAAGGTATTCTGGAGTTTATACATATTTCAGGAATTGTTGACCTTATAAATGGAATATGAGATTTTGTGTTTGGTTGTGTTTTCAGTTATTCTGGTTGGAAAACGTAATAATAAAGGTTGGAGTGTTTGATTGATAAAGAATAAAATGTAAATAATGTGTAAAAGATTGACATATAATATATCCATTATATATATATATATATATATATAAAGAAATATATAATATAATGAATTTAATGAATCCATCTATTAAGAACGTGGACTTTTTTTTTTACAAAATAGATATCTCGCCGGTATGACATTATTGATTTTTTTCCAGACTCCATGCAGCAAATTAAAGCTCCTCTAATACTTTCTTTCAATTCAAGGCTGTCCACATATTCATGCAACCCATCTCACTCTTTCCCCTATAAATAACACACACACCAAACAACCTAACAAATCACCAACCACCACCCATGGCAACCCCAGCATCCCTATCCCTGTGTGTGTGTGTGTGTGTGTGTGTGTGTGTGTGTGTGAAGTGGGAGTACTGTTCAAATAATTGCGGCAATTTTTATTGTTTGATCATGAGCTTTTGTCAAGTTGGGAATGGCTTCGGTTGGGACTTGGGAGCCCAACTCACCTTCAGTTGTACCGCGCGGCCTGTGTTGGCGTAGGTGCCAGCCTTTCTGTTTCCTTCTTATCACATGTTTGGACTTATAATCATACTTTTAAAAATAAAAGTAATGACAGCAACTTTTGCCTTAAAAAAAAAAGAAAAGAAAAAAATCCAATTAATCTCGAGTAAACTGCTTGAAATCTATATAATCTTTAAAATTTTCTTGAAGTCCATAAAACCCTTAAAAATATTTATATAAATTTAAATAACCTTCTAATTAGTTAAACTTTCATAAGTAGATAAAGAATATTATGAGAATATTTTGTTTAATTAATCATAACTAAAAACATAGTATGCCAAAAAAACTTCTATAATTTGTTAAAAATGCATACAAAGACAATAAATGATGATTTCATCTCTCTTAATAGATTATTTATGTTGAGACTATTTATGTTTGCATAGGTGTTTTTAGGGGGTTATATCAATTTTAAATAGTTTACAAAGGGTTATATGGATTTTTCCCTAAAAAAACATCCAATAATAGTTTTTTTTCTTTAAATGGTGGATGTTGCTATCGAGATTTCATTAATTGATTTCTTCGTATTACAAATCCGAAAGTGTAGAGAGAAACGAGAGTCAAAAATAAAAAAAATTCAAAAGGAATAAAGAAGAAAAACTAGAGGGAGAAAACTAGCCCGATACAATGCCCCTCACTCCTCAATCACAAGGCGTATGTCGATGAGTTTCACCCACTTACCTTGGCGCTGAATCGGTCCTATTGGTGAATACAATTCCAAAACAAATCTCACATATTCTCGTAAGATACGCGGGTTCCACAAAAGATAGTTTCATTACGGGTTTTCCGTATTGCCCTATACTGGTTTTATTCTTTCGTTTTTATGTATTGTATACATGGAGGTACATCGTTTTGCATTACAAATTTACAATGGTAAAAATAACTCAGCTTTAAAAATATATGCAAAAATTAATCTTTGATTTGCTATCACATCAGCATTAACTACATTAATTCTTTTTTTTTTTTAAAAAAAAAGACATGATTTACGCGTGTGACTACTCCTCCAATAGAAAAGAAAAAAACTTATTCGAAAAGAAAAATAATCATATTTCAAAGGTTATTTTAGTCAAATATTATTGAGGTAGGGTTAGTTTTACAATTAAAAAAAATATTTTTTTTAATAAAAAAATATCCAATATTATATGCATCATACTGATTCAACTGTATCCCACGTGAAACATTTGGCGCGCAAGTTGGACCACCCTTATTAAAAAAAAATTTGGATGCTCCTACTTGTAGGTTTCCGTGTGCAAGAAACCAGGTAAACACAAGAGTTAAAGATGTATAATTATTAATTATGGAAAAAGTTAATTTGTTGGTAAACAAAAATAATTTGAGAAAAAATAATCAATTAATTTTTAAGGAAATACTACACTATTTGTATTGTGTAAATTAACCCAACTTAAAATACCTTTTTTTTCAAATATCAAAATAAATTAGAAAACTCAATTATGAATTTTTTTTCTCTGGAATATGCATATGTGATATTTATTGACATTAGGAGCTCTCTGAAAATCTTATATAAAATCTCTTTACCAACAATCATTTGGGACCAATTTGGAATTTGTTATCCTTAACATTCTACTAATCACACAAAAAAAATTCTATTTAAAATCCTTCATTTAAGTGTCAATTCCTGAACATCACAGAAAAATTTTTCATTTCACGGAATATACCAAAACTTGTTCTTGAAAATGAGAAATTTTTTTTTGGCTCAAAGTTGCCAAATTAACTTACCATTGGCGTACACTTTGCATGTAGCCTCCTCTTTGTGGTAATCAATTCACCAAAAGGACCTAGTTTTTTACATAATCACCACGGACATCATCCGTCCCGAATTTAATTTCCTAACATGGAATACATAGATATACGTACGCATTTCACATGACCTAGTTAATGAAACACCAAGCGATCCCTCTATATATACAGAGCATCCAAATAATGCTAGGTAGTGATGAACAACATCGACAACCCTCCATAAGTAGCAATTAATTCAGTGGTCCTGACCTGAATTGTGTACCATCCAACAAACTCTGGACCTCCCTCTTCCGTCTCGTTTTCTTTGGTTCCAATCACGTTTTATAATATATTGATGCCCTACCAACCACATACTATGTGGTTGATTTGTTTCTTGCAATATCTATCCATTACTCTCTAAAAAACAAAGGACATTGATTTGTTGGGGCATAGCTATCCACTATGCAGCTCATAATGCCACGTACACACACATATTCTATTGCATGCATGACTGGTCATAAGTGACAATAATTTGAACAGAATTTAAAATTTGAACGATGGGAAGTTGAGATTATTTTTGGGCCTTTGAGCCCGCCCGTCGCCCAAAGCCTGGAGCCGTTCAGTCCCGGGCCCATGCAGGCCTGATTTTTTGTCCCAGTGGGCCAGACAGGCTTGCGGGCCTGGGTCCAATCGTGGGCAGGCCACCTCCGCACGGCGTACCCCATCGACGAACCGTTACCTCTCTTACTTTTGTCTATCTGATGGTATAGCCCCAACCTCACCCATCTCCACAGTAAATATATTGTTTGCTAGGGTTGCAACTTTTGATCAGTTAATAGTATCCGAGGTCATCCAAATTGATTTTTTGAGTTTATGTTAATTGCGTTTTTGGTTTGGTTTTGGTACCGTGGAAGCAAAAATTTACACTATATTTAAGGATGACACGTATAAATACTTAAACGGGTATGGACCATCGTATTCGACATCTGAGAGCACGAATCTAAATTCAAAACTCCACATGGACACTCCTATGTAGGTGGAACACATGATCATATTGAAGGTCTGATCAGACGGTCTTAATTCTCACAGGTGAATATGTGCTGTACACTATTGGTATAAATTAATCAAACTTAGAATTCTTTTTTTTGTCAATATCAAAACTAAGAAATTAAACTCTACTCAAATTTGGGGGTCTGGATCCTCTGCTTTTCTTTTTTGTGCTGTGATCCTGCTCTACTTTTTGTTTGAACACGCCACGTGTAATCTAAAAAATGGGTGGTTGAAATTTATTTATACTGTGACCTTAATTTTTTTTACTCTTTTGCACATATTGTGGGCCCCACGATTTTGTTTTTTTTTTTCTTCACTCATATCGGGGTGATTACTTTTGGAGTGGTGTCTGGCAGTGGCAGCAGCTTGGGGGCAGGGGGGAGGGGGTGCTGGTTGCTGGCGGTGGCGGGCTTGGTGGTGTGGTGGTTGGGGGGGAGGAGGAGATGATCTTGGGAGATACCCATTTTGGTGGACCTTGTTTTTTTTTTTTTTTTTTGGGTAATTAAGGACCTTGTTTTTGCTTCAAAGTCCCATCTCTTTGGGGTTATGTCAAATAAAAAACTGAAAATTTTGAAATGGGTCTTTGGATTTGGATCTAAGTTTTGTTTCTGAGATGATTTGGGAGAATGGGTTTGGGTTTTTTTTTTGTGATTTTGTGAAGAGACCCAGATGAAGAGCAGATAAATAACACGGGTGTTGATTTGGTGGAGATTTCAGTTTTTTCTTCTTGTCATGAATTCAAATGTGAACTGATCACATAACATAGTTAAAAGTCAATGATGAAATCATTTAAAAGAATTTTTTGATATTATATAGAAACATGAATGAATAAAAAATTACATATATTGGTGATTTATTAATGGTGAAATTTTGTATCATGATAAATCAAATAAAAAAATTACCGATGTGAGAAAAAAAATTGTGGGGCCCACAATATGAGCAAAAGAGTGAAAACATTATGTCCATCATATAAACAAATCCTAACTACTCATTTTATTAGGTTACACGTGGCTTGTGGGGCCTATAATTTGTGCAAAAGTGAAAACATTATGTCCACCGTACGTATAAACAAATCCTAAGCACCCATTTTATTAGGTTACACGTGGCGTGTTCAGTGGCGGAGCCAGGATTTTCACGAAAGGGGGGCCTAATGTGATCATATAAATATTTTTCAAAATTATGTCATTATGTTTTTCTTTATTTCAATAACATAGATTAAAAATACATATAAAATGAAATAAAGACATTCATAAAAAAAACATATCACTGAATAATTATAAAAAATAATTATCATATTTTAAAACGATATATCATATTTCATATTGATAATTCATAAAAAAATGTCAAAACATAAATCTAATAAGCAATACATACTTTTGTGGGATATGGATAAAATGATATTTTTTATTATGAAAATGTTGAATGATTTGATTATTTTAGATATTTATACAAATAGTTTAAATTTTAAATAAATTAGTAACAGTTGTGAGACATTTAATGGAACAAAAAGTAAAAATTATTTAGACATGAAGATTGATATTAGGAACAGTTGAGATATAAAAAGAAAAAGAAAAAAAGATATTCAAAAATTTATTTTTTTCAAGATGGACCTAGGTGAAGACGCTGAGAAGTGGAATCCATGCCTCTATAGCTGTTTGTGGGATATGGATAAAACGAGGTTTGGGGGTAAATGAAAAATGGGAGTTAAAAATGATTTTTGTGTTATGTGGAGGGGGGAAGGTTAATTAAATGAAGGTGAGTGCACACTATACACATGGATGGTCCAGATGGATAATATGTAGTTGTTTTAATTTTATTTTATTTAGTTGTGAGTAGTTGTTGTTTAGATAATTTCATATGTAGGTAGGGCATATGATCTATGGACTCTAATTAAAATTAACTTATCACAAAAAATTAAAAGGATATGAAAATAATTAAAAAATCCAGGGGGTGCACATGCCCCTCCTAGTCCTATGGTGGCTCCGCCACTGGGTGTGTTCAAGAAAATAGTAGAGCATGATCATAGCAACAAAAAGAAGAGCAGAGGATCGAGACCCCAAATTTGGATGCCTTTTCGCCAAATGTATGTGATATTTATAGAAATTAGTTGTCTGAAAATCACAAGATTTAATCACTTGGTGTGCGCTTCACATGTATTTTTATGTTTTTTTTAATAGAAAATGAGGTACTCTTACTTGATATTCTAATTTCTTTTGAAGGGAAAAGTGTTGAGATTTTGTTTCGATCCGGTGTATCACATCGGACAGCCATGATGAAATCAAATTAGGGTGGACATTAAATTGATATATATATTAATTAATATTTGATCTTAATTAATATTTGAAGTGAATCTCCTAAAATTAGGGAACAATATTTGTTTGTTAATTAGGAGATTACTTGGAGATAAAATTATTTATATATATAAATATCCTGTAGTGTTCTATGGTAAAAATTTAACATGACACAATGTAGAAATTTAATGGTGAGATTGAGAGGGTTCTAAAATAAGATAACGTCATGAGAAAGTTTGTGAGTATCTTAATGTAGTTTTATATCTCAACTATTATAGTGGATCATCTATTTTCGTCCCATGGATGTAAGCCTAAGCCAATCCATGTATATTTTGTTTTCTTTGTGTGATGGTGTTTCGATCTTGTGTTTGATCTCGGGTTTTGTTATTGGCTTCCACGAATCCATTTTTCAGTAGTGGTATCAGAGCTCTTGGTTTGACCTAGGAGGATGAAATCTAAAGAACGATGCTCGATGACAACTCGATTCGATGATGGCATACCATTGATGGATTTACTATTGAAAATTCCAACAATAGTGTGTCGTACTGATTTCCATGGTGAAGAAAAAATAAATATAAAAGAAGGCCATGTAGGGGGAACCCATGAATTCACATGCACAAGGTGGCAGGCGACGATGAACACGAAGTCACCTACACGAGGCACGTGATGAGTCTACCGGGACTGCTACCTGATGATGCAGAGAGACGGTGACCTAGTCGTCTACAGCAGAGGTGGAAGCCGCCGGCTTTGGTCGTCCGGCACGGGCGTTGGTCGTTACGAAAACTATGTCTTGGTCCTTCAGCCAAACCGAAACTTTAGTCATCTATGGCCTGGCTATGAGAAGTACTACCAAAGGCACCGTTATGGTGACCGAGGTTTGAGTGGGAAGGAATGGATGTGGCTGGCCGCCGCAAAATATTCTGTATGTGTGTGTTGTGTTATATGGGTATATATATGTCCTATAGAGGGTATCTTGTTTGATCGACTATGCATGAACATTGTCGTCCCTCTGGCAAGCTAGCATGTTTTGATAATGAATGCGTTTTGTTGATACGTCGTGAAGGTTCATTAATTAGTATCATGGTTATTTTTATACCTACGAGAGTAATTTAGGAAATGATTTAATAGTTTTTTAAAAAATTCTTAACTTTAAAAAATAATAATTAAATATACAAGTATAAATTTTACTGATAAGATGTGAGAATAAAATAAAATAATATAATATATAGATTAGAAAAAAATTATTTTAAAATTTTATGTTTTAAAATTTTTTGTTAAAAAATATTCTAAAATACAGTGATTGAAATTTTTTATCCAAGTTTGTTAAAATATAAAAAATATCATGTGATTTTAAGAAAGATAATTTATTATTGAATATATTGATTTAAAGTTAAAAGAGAGAGTATATTTTGCAGAAACTGGCAATTTATTTTTAAAAACTTTATTGTTATATTATTTAATGCTAAAAACAAGTTTTATTGGTTGGTTTCTAAAATTGATGACAATTAGGGTGTTTTTGTGCACAAATTAGTGGGAATTTGAGTAAAAAAGAAATTAATGGAAAGTAAAAGAGGGAATTTGGGTAAAAAAGAAAGCAGTGGAAAGTAAAAGATTTTTCCTTTAACCAATTACTTTCATGATGTTTGTCCATACGCTGGAAAAGTTTTCCATTATATACTTTCTCTCCAATTATCATCTGTGGGGAAAGGAAAAATACTTTTTATTTTTTCTAATAAAACAAAAAATAAGAGGAAAAATGATGAATTTTTTTTTTCATTTCCTTATTTGACACAAATACTAGCTTTTTGAATGGTCAAATGAAATTTTTTTATTTTCCCTCATTTTCCTTCACTTTCCATCATGTACAAACACACTCTTAATGAGCTTTAACAAGTTTTGAGAGGGCAATCATTAACCAGGGGCAGATCCATGACAATATTTTGGGGTGGGCTACATAGCCTATATTAAATATTTATGTAAAAAAAAAATTGTTCTTATATTTGATATAATTATTTATATACCAAATAATGTGATATTCAAAAGACTTATGCATGTGAAGAAAAGAAAAAAAATGTCATTAAAGTTGAATACTTTGATTTTGTAAGAATTGTTAGAAAAATAGGAAGAGTTGCTAGAAAATAAGGAGAGTTGTTTTATGGATAAAATTTTTCTTTATTTTTCAATTGCAATTACTTTTTAGGATAATATTTGAATTTTAAAATTTGTAATTGTTAAAATTTATAATAAGATTGATGCTGTGTTTGGTTTTACGATTGCAAAACTGATTTAGACAAAATCTGGGTTTAAATCTGATTTTGCAAGAAGTTATTTATCCAGAGTATCTAGAAAACTCAGGTTTTGAGCACTTTTTTACAAAAATATGTATGCAGCTTTTAGCCCCAATTTTTTGTTTGAAAAAGGGTTTGGGAAAAAGAACTTCCTGCACACTCAAAAGCTGCCTAAACCCGTTTTCAAATGGTCCGGAGTTCGATTTGGTTTATTAGGTTGAGATCTAATTTATTAGGATACTATTTTGATTTGTTATTAATTTGTTAGATTGATATCAAGTTTGTTAGGAGTATATTTTATGTATAAAATGTAATTTATATAATATAAAATATTAATATTATAATATGTAGCAGCCAACTCGTACGTCCGCCCTTGGTCATTAACACACCAAACCCTTTAATCATATATGGGAATATGTGTTGGTTTCTGAAAGAGTTTTTTCAAAAAATAAAGTTTCAAAATTCTATGTTTAATATGAAAAATATATTTATATATTTTGACTCTAAACTTGATCCCTCACATGCTTTTAAATAATCACCAATTAGCTAAGTATAGGGCTTGGATATAATATGGACAAGGGCTATGAATATGGATGTATAGTGCATGGCATGTGGATATGGACTTGGCATGATTCATGTGTATAGGCTAATGGATTAAGTACATTGGACTCTAATTATGTGATTAAATATGCAAGGTTCATGTGTGTGAGATTCCTAGATGAACCTAGGATGGAATGAACCATATTTAATGCATTAACTATATAGTATTCATGTATGTAGAATTTCTATGATGAACCTAGGTGGAATGAAGCATGGAATATGCAAAGTTATCATTCCAATGATGCACCTAGGTTGGATACCTGAATTGATTATGTGGAGGTAAAAATCTGCACCTGGACACGTGTCGTGATAAGACAAAATAGTGGAACGTGGGCCATCTGGCAGAAAGCCCATTATGCCCAATCAATGAAAGATGACCTTACGATGACGTCATCCGACAGGTCGACACGATTAGATTAAAAGATCTAGTCGTGCGGCTGATTTTCACGCAAATCAGAAGGGATCACCACGGGTAGTCCAAGGCACGACTAGACGACAAGTCTGGTCATTCGACCTTGCTACCCATAAACAAGTGATCTAAGGCACAACCAGACAACAGGTCTGGTCGAACGACCTTATCACTCAGGTGCGAGTGATCTAAGGCATGACTAGACGACAGGTCTGGTCGGGCGATCTTATCACTCAGGTGCGAGTAATCTAAGGCACAGCTAGACGATAGGTTTGGTCGGTCGACCTTATTACTCAGATATAGATATTGTAAGGCACAACCAGAGGCCAGGACTGGTCGGTCGACCTTATTATTCGTCGACGTAATGTACAAGCAAGCATGCCAAGAGGCCTCGAGCAGGTCCAGAAATGGTCAAGGGACTATGAACGCACGTAACTGCCACGACATCATTTAAAGCCCATTACTCTCAGAACGTGGGTGATAAGAGCGACATGGTGAGTAAATGCAGGGAACGTTTCCCTAAGAATTAGCCCACTACCAGTTAGTGGAAAAACGGTTACAAAGTAACTAACTGAACTACGTGATACTTGATCCCCCAGCGGGTACGTAGGCAGCCTATAAAAGAAATCGCGCGACAGCACTCTTACGGAGTTTGAAAGTTGAGAAGTGACAACACAGTCATTTGCAACAACGAGGCACAGTCTCTCCCCCTCCGCCACAAAATCCCATTTCCGTATAATCCTACCACTAAAAATCCATTTAGCCAAATCATTTTTGAAGTTTCTAATCCCATAAAACACAAATTTAACTGTGAGGGAAAAATATCCTCCTCATACTATAAATGAGTTTATTATGTACCTTGAATTTGCATTCTCATTGAATGAGGAACAATGAATCATGCATAGAATCATTGTAAGTCCATTATTCCTAATTGAACGGGTAACTTGAATTTGGAGGTGACTCTTGGGCAATCTAGATGCCTATATAAAGAGACCCATATATGCCATTCCAAGAAATTAAGAAGTCATAAGTGTGTATCCACTCAAAGAGAGAGAATCTCTTGTGAGAGCTTGTGAGAGATAGCCCTGAGACGTCCTATTATTTTAGTAGCCCGAATGCTTTTGTGGCGATAGAGTTCTAAGCCAGTTTCTGATTCCACCTGAGCGTGCACTCTGCATGGGCTTGCTGGATCCTGGGGGCGGTTCAGTTCGTGACTTCTGCACCGGGAGGAGCCGAATAACTCCTTAAGTATCGCAGCGGGCTTCGTCCAACCATTCATCTCTTGCTCCTTCTCATTCTCTCTATTGTTTCAGTATATTGTCTTGCTGAATTTTTTGTATTTTCACCCTATTTTCATCTAATCCCCTAACAGTATGTACATGATGACGGATCAATGTATTTAAGATACTACAGTACCCATGAACAATTAGTTAATCTAAATAAAAATTATAGGTTCACAAAAATTGATTTCCGGCTTCAAAGAAATGACATTATTTTGGTACTTATTACAAATTTTTTGTGTGTATGTATGGAGTTCGACTTTAAGATCTCGACCGTGTGGTGTGGGTCAACTTTAGATTGTATCCTGATGCAAGACTCATAGCCAAACCTGGACTGTTTGGACTGTATATATATATATATATATATATATATATATATATATATCGAGTGATTCTGCGGGATGCGGGAAAACGTCGACTCATCGCGGGTAGCATCCAACGGTCG
This sequence comes from Acorus calamus, assembly GCA_030737845.1. Classification (NCBI taxonomy): domain Eukaryota; kingdom Viridiplantae; phylum Streptophyta; class Magnoliopsida; order Acorales; family Acoraceae; genus Acorus; species Acorus calamus. The sequence goes on along the minus strand of CM060871.1, from coordinate 9,484,940 downwards.
AGATGAATCGCCCCCGACCGTCCGACTAGACCCGTGATCGACGGCCCTGTCGCTTCCCGCATGACCGCTCCCGAGAATCACTTTCCTATATATATATATATATATATATATATATATATATATATATATATATTTATCTTATCCGCCAGTTTCATATGTTGATTTTTTCTTATATATATACTTTTATCATTATTTGATGATACGTTAGAAACACATTGGTTGTTTTCTATATTTTTATAAATAGTTAAAGAATCGTATGTTTTTCACACTTTTAATGTGTTTAATCTAAAGTGAGATTGTTAGCATTCAAAATTATGAAGATATAATTCACACCAAAAAAATAAAATAACATTATGAAGATATAAGATATGCCATCATGAAAATAATACAAATGCATGGCTTCGTCATATCTCTTTCTTATTATATATATTCATAAAATAACATTCACATGGTTGGAGGAGTCGATCAGTCCAAATAAGGAAACGTCAGGAGGCGATATTCAAGCATCCCCGCATCCATCGTTTCTTTATGAAAATATTAAAATAGGGGGGTCAGTGAAAAAGGATAATTTTAGCTCACTGTTTGTGGAATTGTCGCGTAGGTAATCAAGTGTACTGTAGACTAGAGGGGTAAGACAAACCCATGTGCTGTGGACCATCCATTATAATGCGAGCCACATCGATCGATCGTGTCCGTTTGTATTATCATGAATATAATACGACTAAATGTCATTATTATTTTATATATTATATATTCATAATAACAATATAACATGCATGGAGGAGTCGATCAGTCCAAATAAGGTAACGTCACCAGGCGATATTGAAAGCATCGCCGCGTCTATCGATCTTTATAAAAATATTAAAATAGGGATTTAGTGAAATTAAAAGGATTATTTTAATTTTAGCTCACTGTGTTTGTGGAATTGTCGCGTAGAAGGGTAAGACAAACCCATGTGTCGAGGGCCATCCAGTATAGTGCGAGCAACATCAATCGATCGTGTCCGTTTGTTTAACTTTTACCACCAGTTTTAACAGTCACCCTTCTACGTGCTAAAAATCCATTTTAGCATCAGTTTTCAATATGCATGTACACATCCAATTTTACCATCAGTTTTTTTTACCGTCACTTTTCTATATTTCACTACGAAAATGTCATGCACAGTTTTTTTCTAATCCTAATTATTGTTTTGCATGTTTTAAATTCTTAAAAAAATATATGGTACACCTTATTTGTGTATGTTTTTTTTTTAAATAAAAATATAACATAATGAATTGAGTGAATTCATTTTTAGAGAACATGATTTTTTTTACGAAGCACATTAATGTGAGGGTATGAAAGACATAATTCAATACCAACACAACTATTTGGTCCCCCAACACCAGTGGCAGCGGGAACGAAAACTGTGTTGGTCCTTCAGTGAGACCAGAACGTGGTCGTGTACGGCCCGGCCCGATGGGCGGCCTGCTCGAACGCTTATGGGTCCGGGTTGCCATAACCGAGGGTCAGAAGGCGAGCAATGTGAGCACCACCACCGGCGATATTGCGATGGTGACTAAGAATTGAGTGGAAGGAGTGAAATGGTGGCCGCAAATGCATGTAGTGAGAGTGATTATGGAGTGGGGGTGTATTTGTATATGTGTGTGTAGTGTGAAAGTGGGAGTCTCTGTTCAAATAATTTCGGCAAGTTTTGTTGTTTGGTCAGCTATGTTGTCTTCGATAGAACCCCATCTACTAGGAGCGAATCTCACCATTTCTATTTTCATTCTCATCCTCTGTAATCACATTTTCAAAAATAAAATTAAGTAATAGAGGTTTACTTAATATTAAGTAACCCTTGAGTTAAATTACTGTTAATTTAAGAAGAATATTATGTTACTTTAAAAATAAACAATAATTTATTTTTAAGTTCCTATAAACTATAGAATTTAGTAATCGATTCATCATTTTCTACGTATTTTGATTTAAGTCTCCAGATTTAAATGATACGTTCTTTTTTAGTCTCTGGGATGGACATATCCCTAAATTATTATATTTGGTTTTCTTTTTAGTCCCTGGGATTGAAAGGGACTAAAAAGGAATATATCCTTTAAATATGAGGACTTAGACCAAAATATGAAGAAGTGAGGGACCGATCACTAAATCATATGGTTTATGGGGACTTAAAAATAAAAAAAACCCTTTATTTTTAACACAATGGGGAAGAAACACAGTGGATTTTTTTTTACGAAGGGCATTTTGATCATTTAAAGGGATTATATTAAAAAAAATTTAAATCTAAGGAGATTATTTAGATAAGCAAATTTGCAATACCTTTAGATGAATAGAATATACCTAGAATATTTCTTAAAATTTGATAGAAAGTAAACTTACCCATAACATTCATTAAATTTTAATAGAAAACAAATTCGATGGCCTAAATTTTTATCCATGAGAAAATATAGGGGGTTATATAGATATTCAGAAAAATGAGAGAGTCAATATAGATATTCGCAAACTTTTAGGGGGTTATATATATTATTTCATTTAGAGTGGGTGAAAAGATCATTTAACCATGCGTACCACACCCTAGTTTAAAGGTGTTAACGATGGGAGATATAACTATATAATCCAAACAATCAAAGGGTTATATTATATGGATTTTTAAAACAAAAAGGGGTTGATGTGGATATAAACAAACTTTGTGCTATATACATTTTTCCCTTATTTACATTAGTTTGATTTTGTAGTTACAAAAATAATTACATTTAAAAAGTGGCAAGTTAACAAGTTGGGATATGAACAGTCTTGATAAGGTTGGATGATAGAGGTGCTCGGAGTCAGCTGATATGCTGTCAAAAAATCTACAGTTTGGTTACCTTCACGAAAGACATGGGCAGTTTTCCAATCCAGTGATCATCTCATTCTTCTGTTTAGTGAGCTCTCTTTCTTTAATCATTATTTGATATGTATAGTAGAAAATTTGTATTTTTGTATTTTTACTGTTATGAGAATAATGCAATTAACATTGAACTTGTGCATGACTTCATCTCTTTCTTATTTTATTTTTTTGAGATAATTATAGATATTTTCATTTCAATTATAATAAAAATAGAACATGTTTGAATGGAAATTGAGTGAAAAATAAAACATATAAAATAAGACAAAAAAAAACATAAACAATGCGATGTAGGGGCAAGAGCCTGATAGAAACAGACAGGAACGTCTCATTCTTATATCACGATCACGATCACGATCACGATCACATTCACATATTCACTTGTATAACATGGTTACATGTTAGACCTGTGTCATTTGAGTCATAATTTCAATCGGAGTCACTAAAATTTTAACTTTTATCTACCTGCTGGGGTTTGAGGATTCTGATTGAAATTTTAACTGCATATTATGGGTTCTGATACCATTTAGTACTACCCATAAAATTTTCATTTAATTCCGATAACGTTTTTGGAATTATGCAGTTTTGATTGATATTCGGATTTGATTTTATAAAAATCCAAGATGAAGAGGTAAAAATCCAATATTATCACGAGATGTTCAGTTTTGAGTTAGCTTTCATACAAAAGTGAAATTGGATCAACTGGATTCATATATCAAAAGATATGAGTATTTTTCCGAGTATACCCCGAGAATGAGAAATCCAGACAGCAGCCTTGTATGATGTTTAACCTAGATTTCGGAATATATGGAGAGGTTATTTGATCTGGGTAAAAACATGAAAGCTGTAGATAATCTTCTTAGCTTTCCAATGGTATTAGAATCGTGCAATTCGGAGCTGTATTGAGGAAGTTATGACCGTTTTACTGAAGGTTGTCCAGAGTTTTAGTCCGAGGACGGCTTGGTCATTTCATTTCCTCTTTGGCTATAAATACCCACCAAAATCCAACTCGTGGAGCTCTCTCTTCTCCTCTTTTGGTTTCTGGTCCAGCCCCCTTTTTGGGTGTATTTGGTATATGTTTAGGTGGAGAAAGAGAAGGAGGAAGTGGAGGTGAGTGTACATACATGTATATTTGTTGTTGTGTTGTTGCTTCTCCTCTTTCTCCTCCTCCCCCCATAGCTGATCCCCCTCTTATGTTTTTCCCTCCCTTTTGGACCAACAGCCCCCCAAGTGTTTGTGTTTATGCCACAATGAAGAAGTGATGCACAAATGAAGCACAAGAAGAGGAAGTGCAAGTGCACGGCTTGGTTTGTGATGTTGTTGTTGTTTCTTTTCCCTCTCCATCCCCTACTCTCTCATGCTCCCTCATATGATCCCCCTCCTCTGTTTTCAGCAAGAAGAAGAGCACCCAAGTTGAGGCGGTGGTGGCGGTTGAGGTGGGTGCGGGCATGCTTGCGAGCCCCCACGCCTCCCATTCCTTTCCCCTCTCTTGGTGAGTGGTTTTCCTCTTCTTTTGGCTGGTTTTTGGCATGTATGGATGTATTTGGGGTCATGCATGCCATGTGGTTGGGTTTGGATTCATGTGGAGAGCTAGGAGGGAGGGTTAAGGTGCTTGGGCGCGCGCGCGGGGCCGTCCGCGCACGTGCGCCTGCAAATGCGCGCATAGAGGGGCGCTGGCGCACAATCAGGCGCGCGCGTGCACGCATGGGAACACGCCTGGGCGCGCGGCAGTGCGCCGGGGGTGTGCGGGGCGCGTGCGCGTGTGCGCATGCGTGCGTATGAGTGCGGCACCCACGCGTGTGGCTGTCCGAAGGTTTGGATAGGTGCCGAGGCACTCGAATATGCGTGCGTACGTGTGTTCTTGCATGCGTGCGAGCCCGTATGCGTGCGTATCTGAGTCTTTGACATTTCTAATCTATTTTAAGTATTTTTATGTGGTTATATTCACCCCTATTGATACCCTTACCTTGCAGATCTCGTCGGATGGGATGCGCGTCGATCCGAGTATCGGTGAATGGTTCGATCCAACACTTTGGGACGCGCTCGATGCACGCCATCGTGCATTGCACATCCTTGGGGCATCTTAACCCCTAAATATGCTAGATATTTGCATGTTAGGGTTGTATAGCTCGTATATTGTGTAGAACCCCCCTATTCTACCATATACTTGCTTAAGTATGTATTCATGTTTGAATAATTGTGTTTTCATGCATCCCTTGTGTTTTGGACATGTATTTTCGAAGGAGTTTATGGATTTATAGAATATGCATGCCTTAGGTAGTATTGTAATACTCCTCCCCCTATATGAGTAATATCTAGCATGTTAAACTTTGGGTTAATAACCGGATGCGTACTAATATTCCCTTATGATTAGACTGGAGGAATGGTGTAGTTGTTGCACCCATCTGCTGGGGCAAAGCTATGACCAGCATTTCGGAGAGGATGAGACTTTCCCTCTCTCTCACCCTCCCTCTTTGCATAAACTGAGTAAGTAGATGTAGTTCCTACTAGACTCAGGTTCGCTTTAGAATATTGGCATGCACCTGTTAGTGCGCGAGATCGCGCTTGACCCTTTGCTCTCAAGTTAGTGATAACCAACGAATGCTATGATATATTTTGTATGATTAATGGCCTTAAAAGCATGTTTAAGTAGGCCATCCCTTGTATGCATGCTGTATGATTTGATATTTATGATCTAAATCCATGTTAGGGAGTACCCCTATAGTTATATATATATTATCGTGCATGTGGCACATATAACTATGTTATTATTCTCCTTATATATATATGTGTGTGCTAACTAATTGGGCCTATCTATAATAGGCGTAGGTATGACCCGCTGTCAGGTCCTACCCTATTAGTTAAAGCGCTAGCGATGTAATCGCCCATTTGCATCCGAGTGATGCATTTGTATTGAATTCAGAAGAATTCATCGTTGCATCGGTTTTGTTAAACCGATATCTACGGTATTAATTTGGGCCTACCCGTGCTAGGCGTGTGTCTGAACCGTCTATTGGGTTATGCCCTTGGCTTTTCTACACCAATGTAGAGATAGTCCTCGCGTCCGAGTGACGCCTCCGTGTGGGAATATAAGAGTATTCGATATCATCGATATATATGTAAGTACCAAGGGTAGTTGGCTTTCCCATAGGGTTCGCATTGTGAACGCATGGTGCTTCCTCCTGACATCGTCATGAGTCGAATCTACTCGTCATAGAAGCTGTCATGTATGGTGTCACCACTTATAGGTGCTACCGATGCATACCGCGGTACACATCTTGCGAATGTATTGATCGTGAAAGGCCGACTGGTAGAGGCTGCGCAGAAGAGGGCCACCAAGTGATATTGCGGGCTTCAGGTCGTTCTCCCCTTCGTTGGATCCGTGTTGAAGCTGTCTGATTCGTAGTTGTCCTGTGGGGTGCTCCCAGACGTATTTATGACATCTATTGGTGCGCCCATATGATAGAGATAGTGGTCATGGAGAGGCTACCAGGTAGAGACTCTCCGGGAGAGGACTACCGGATGACGATGGGTGTAGAGCAACTGAGTTCGTTCCGAAAGTCCCTAGGGTCACCCCTCCGAGGGCTAGGGTGAGGATGAGTTGTGGTCACGTCATCACGTGACCCAAATACCCATCGAGTATACTCTGGGTTTGTTACTCCTAACACTTGAGGTATCGAAATATATCTCTACCACGTAGCAGATGGACGCGTTGTGTATTGTTAACCAGTGACACATGGTGTTATGGTTAACCCTTGTTTGTCCCCGGGTCTCCCTGGAGCTCCCCTTCGGGGGCGGGGGCGACAAATGTGTTGAGTCACGTAACTACGTGACCCATTTGTCTATTCATCAATTCCCATAGTTGTTGGGGTTGGTTAAGTATCGATGTTGAGAGACATCAGTGAGCAATTATTTCCATGTAGATGATCCAACAGTGTTGTGTAGACCAGTAATTACGCGTCTCCTTGACAAACGGTATGGTCTCTCTCCAAGAATCCCAAGAGTCTCCCTTCGGGAGCGAGGGTGAGGGTGAGGTGGGTTGCACCGTCGTATGACCCTATTATCTATTGGGTTTCAACCCATGTTTTTCCTTGATAGGAAATTGGCTTAACATTAAATTGTTGTAGTGGTGTTTGATTTCCAACCACTCCCTGAGCTTGTAACTCACCCCTCGCGTACTGTTTCTTTTACAGGGGCGTTGTTGGGCGTGGAGCTGGAGTTTCCCTATGGCGTGGTTTTGCATGCGTGGAAGCGTTCTATCCGGCGGATTGGCGAGTGCGAGGCTGTTAGCAGTCCTAGAGTCTTGAGTATTTATAAATCGTGCGTGTGGCACTTGTTGTATTTTATTGGCTAGACTTGGCTTTCACAGGACAGTGATTGTGTATTCGAGTCTGTAATAATATTTTTAGTTTACAGACCTAATGATAGTTATGCTTCCGCTTTTCAGTTGTATTATCAGTTGTCATTGCTTCATTAGCCTTGTGAATTATTTATTGGAGTCATTGTTGACCTTTGTTTATGATAGCTGATATTAGATTATTGCCACATCTCGGGGACGGCCGCCCTAGGACGTGACATTACATACATGCACAAACAGTGGCGGAGCCACTTAAGGCCCGGGGGGGCCATGCCCCCCCCCCCCCCCCCCTGTATTTTTTTTTATTTTTAACATTTCATTCCATAACCCATGTAACAGCAGCAACAACTAATGAACAAATAACAATAGTCCACCGATCATGCAAAATTAGGCAATAAAAAAAATAAAATACTCATAGCCATGATTCACGTTAGTATGTCCACCGTCCACGTATGCCCTTCAATCACCCGTTCTTTAATAATTAATCATCCCCCTCCCCTTCACAAAAATCAAATAAAATAAACCCAATGAACCTTAATGGAAAAAAAAGAAAATAAACCCAATGAAGACATAGTCGACAGTCAGCACAGTTACGAATCGGGATCCCACTCGGCATCTCGTCCAGGCATCTTGAAAAACATAAATGTTTTTATTTTTTTTTTCTTTTGTATCTAACTGTTCCTAATATCAATCTCCATCTCTTAAAAAACCTTAATTTTTTTTTTGTTTCATTAAACATCCCACGATCGGGAATTATCAATCCTTTACCCTCCATCAATACTTCGTAGGTATAAAATTTTTCTTTTTTACCTTATTGTCATTTTTAATAATTTATTTAAAGTTTACAATATTTATATAAATATCTAAAATAATCAAATATAATATTTGTTATTTCTAGGGATTCCTTGCCTTAAGCTTTGGATTTGAAGATGGAATATGCAGTAAGATTAAGTTTGGGGACAATCAGTAAACTATTTATCAATTTAAATTTGAATGAAAAATATTATTTAGTTTCTTATTCTTAATGATGTTAATCTACGTATCATAATTTAAGAGATTTTGTGCATATTCATTTCTTAATCTATGCTATTGAAATAATATATATATATATATATATATATATATATATATATATATATATATATATATATATATATACTCGTGATACTATACGGTCATGCGGTCGTGGATCACGGGTCCATCGCATCGAACGGTCGGGTGCGATTCACGTCGACCGTTGGATGCGATGGACCCGCGATCGGACGACCCGCGATCGCGACCGCACGACCGCATATTATCGGTTTACTATATATATATATATATATATATATATATATATATATATATATATATATATATATATATATATATATATAACCGATTAGGTGCGGTGAAACGGCGGTGCGGCAGCGATCACGAGGTCCATCGCATCAGACGGTCGGGTGCGATTCATATCGACTGTCGGATGCGAGGGACCCGCGATCGAACAGCCCACGTCGCGGCCGCACCGCCGTTCCGCCGCACCCTCTCGACTATATATATATATATATATATAGTGATATAACTTTAAAATATATTTACATAAGTCATATTAGGCCCCTATTTATAAAAATCCTAGCTCCGCCACTTTGCATAAATATATACATATACATAGTATATATAATATTCAAAATAGTCTCAATCTCTACTGGTCATTTACATAGTCAGGATCATCCAACTTATCCTACCCAATATATTTGCCTATAAAGACACACAAACCGTTTGAAACAAACCTAACTCTAGCACCAACAACAATGGCAACACTAGTACTATCCCTAGCCCTTCTAATCCTCCCAATCCTCCCAGCCTTGCTCCTCGGCCTCTTCGCGCGGCCTTGCGGGGCAAAAAACATCCTATACAGGGACGACGATACCCTCTATGTCACCCAAAACACCTACAGATTCACCATGCAACCCGACTGCAACCTCATCTTGTACGACAACAGCCAGTACATCTTGAGCACAAACACCTCGAACCTGGCCCACGCGTGCCACGCCCTGTTGAAGAGAGACGGGAGACTCTTCATCTACCTCGACAAATGGCGGTAACGAAATTTGGGATAACCAAAAACTATGCTGTAGATACCCTAATTTTGACCGTCCATAGAAAGAAAATTTACTTCAAGTAATATTAGAAAATAACCACATTTGGACATCAATAGAGAACAATCCTAGAAAAACCAAAACCTGAAACCCTGGCTCAACACTTAGGAAAATCTAAAGAGCTTGGACAGGGGCGGCTACTTGGAAGTAGTCGCCCCCCTGACCGACCCCAGACCGCTTCCCTGGATGTGACACAAAGCAGCATTAAATGCTGATCATTACGGCGGGTTGTGACCTTTAGCCAACTCATCTTGGCCGGTTCAACCCTAGTAACCGACCCAAGCCACCGCTTGTCAGAGATGGGACGTTTTGAAGGTCGTGATGGGGGCGGCTAATTTTAACTAGCTGCCGCGCACCTGGTCCGTGACAGAAGAACAGAGACTTAATGGGGGGTCAAATCAACCACCCTATTACCCAAGTCATTCTGTTACCCATTGAACACTCCCCTGCCTCTCTTTTTACTATAAATAGAGGGGGTCCAAAACATTTCTTACATAATTCCAATTCCCAATCCAATTCACATCCACAATCCTCCAATACAACCTACACCCACTACTTGAAATCCTTTTGAGAGAGGGAGAGAGTTCCATTTGTGAAGAGAAACCCATTCTCTGCACAAATCCACCCTCCCAATCCACTCTCCCAAACCTAGGTTAAACCAGCTTTAACCATTGCCGAAACTAAAAGTCCCATTCCTAACCAGGCCCTGCCCAAATTAACTCAGGCCCTAGGCAGCTAACCCTAACTAGCTGCCCCATACCCGACGGTGATCAAATCCATCCCCAACTTTTTCTGCTTTTCGAGAAAGCAGGTGGCGAACACACACACCCCTGAATCCTCTTAAGCCGTTGTCGGGTGCCTCAACTAGGAATGAGACCCCCTACCACCCTTTTGAGAGATGATCCGACCGAGCCCACCAAGGCGCGCACAGGATCCGAATCCCCGAATAACCCCACACACGCACCCCAACGCAACCGAGATGGAGGAAAAGAAGGAAGGTTGGCCCTTCCCAAAGAATTGAAATCTCATACCGACAAGTCTGGTGATCACGGTGGGACCTCTCTCGTGAAACATGACAAAGATAATCCCCTTCTGCCTCCCTATATAACTCAACTAGAAAGCCATCACCCCTCTAGGAAAGCTAGAATTTTCCACCCCTCAAATCAAAACCTCCTCTACTTTGCATTACAGCATCTTTAATGCCTTAAGCCGCACACAGCTGCGCACCCCTTACTGCTTTGACAACAATCTTTATTGCTTTAAGCAGCTCAAGCTGTGCACCATTTACTGCTTTTAAGCCGCACATAGCTGCGCACCCCTTTACTGCTTTCTTAAGCCCTTAATGTTTTATTTAATGCTTTACATCTGCATTTCATCCACACCTGCAGTATTTCTATATTCAAAACATGGAAACCTACACCCAAGACAAAACCGTAGAGGAGAGAGATGACCAAGGGGGTCAGTTCACACAGTTTCTTAGCCATCTAGAGGAAAGAATGGCTAGCCTAGAGTACCAAACAGTGGAGGACATGTTCCATTACCTCACTGATTACCACCGAGTCAAGACCTTGAGGCAGGAAATCCCTGCTGAAACCCCCAAGGCTATTCCCAAAACCCCATCCACACCCAATTGCTCGGTCAATCCGAGCATCTTTTCATTCACCCCCCTTTCCCCCACGAATCCAATATTCCCGACTGTTTCTATCCCAGGACCTTACCAGGCCAACTCCAACCCGGGACCGGCAAACAGCCCTCCCAGGGGAGAAACGTTGGACGAAACCATTCGGAGAATCCTCTCCAAGACTGGTCCTTCTACCCCCAAACATATGTCTCTACACAACTTGAAACAAATCCCATCAGTCCACCTATCGGAGGGATTCAAAATCCCAAAATTCCACCAGTACAACGGTCGTGGAGACCCAGATGTTCATTTGACCGCATTTTATCTAGACGCTTGGCCATTTCTAGATAATCAACCTCTGTTAGTGTTCCTCTTCTAAAAATCATTGGAAGGAGAAGCACTGCAATGGTTCTCCACCCTCCTAGTAGATCATTTGTTGAACTTCTCGGCTGTAAGCAAAAAATTCTCAGGCCGGTATGGTTATCAGAGGATTAGGACCCCCTCTATTTCTGACCTAACCGTAGAGAGAATGAGGCCTAGGGAGAAATTCAAATAGTACGTGTCTCGGTGGTGCACCCTTGTCTACCGAACTGGCCTGTAACTCATGGAGTGTCAAGAAATTGACTTGATGTTGCAGAGTTTGAGTCCAGAACTCCGTACGAGCCTTTTATATGGAGACTGCACTATGTACCAGCTTCTAATTGACAGCCACAACATGATTTTTCGTTGTGCCGCCCCAGTAGTCCAAACTCAATCCCACCTATTAGCCATAGGGTTGGACAACCGTCGCGAAAGGCGCAAACCCCCACGGTAGAGGGGTTCACCCAAATTTCGGCACTCTACCCAAACGGAGCACGAGTTTCTGATCGAGGAATAGCTCTGAGACATTACACACCCAGCCCGTCTGGATATGCGCCGCCTTGGCAAGACAATCAAAATTTCATTCCTCGATCAGTACCCGCTCCCGTGCCGACTCGACTAAATCCTGTATTCAAAAAATTTATAAATCAGATCCTAGTACATATAGATCCTGTAATGAATATTGAAAAACAAAAGCTAGAACCTACTATACAAGCCCTGATGGAAAAACTAGAAGATCTGCCTATGATCATTCCGGGTGGCCTAATCCTTCCAACACCTTCCCCAATACACCCAAACCCTATCAGACCCCTCTCCCTATACACAGAACAAATACCCGAGCTCATTCTAGTTCATCCCATCCGACCATTAAACCATTTCTCCCATACACAACCTAGTCAGACTTGTGGCAACAAAGCTAGAGTTCTTCCTGCTTGTCCCCCTACTCCACCGAGGACACAAACCTTTGTTCCCTGGCAACCACCATAAAGAAAATACACCGATATTCCTTCCCCATCGACCTATGAGTCTCCAACACCTGAATTTATTAAATCTGCTGAATGCCCCAAGCAGGATTCTGACGATAATAAAGAGTTCTATTGGAACTCTTTTACCCTTTTCCAACACAACCTGAATCCGCCATCCAAGCCTTACAACCGATTAAATTTGAGTACCCCTTGTCTCTACCTGCTCAAGATCAAATCATATCAATGCCCGTCGAACCTATTCTGGTGGTCTGAGATGACTCACATCTTGACTCATCAGATTCTGAGACTGATCCAGATCCAGTTCAACCAATTGTGCATGTCTTCGAATCAGACCACTCATATTTAGAAATGCAAAATTTGAGGGAGCGGTCGAGCCATCCCAACTTTCAGATCCACACAACTTGCCATCCTATCTACCAGAGGAGCACCTTCCTCAGGATTCCCCTGTTATATCCAAATCAATTATTTCATATCTAGCCCACGAACCCCTAATTGCGCCAACTGATGAGTCTTTACCCCACCATCATTAGAGCCTCAACATTATGGAGAACCGTGCTCCCTCGCACTTGTTTAGTCAATAGTCGCCCTTGTAACTTTCTTTTTCATATCCACCTCTTTATTAACTGACCCACCTTTGAGTAAAAATTCTTTTCTTGCTAAGGGTCTATGGCAGATCAAGTGCCACTTGCATTTTCAATAGCATTTAGACTTTCATATCTTGATAGATGCTGTTAGAATAGATGTTGAACAACAATGGTTGAGAAGGCGTCAAACGCGCTTCAAGATAGAGAAGAATCGATACACAATCGATGATACATCAGAAAATTCAAGTATCATTCTTCTAAAGATCCTTCAATTTGAGCCCACATAGAGGACTCACCTTGCACCATCATTTCTTGGAGGCCACCCTTTAGTATTACATATATTATCTTATACATGCTTTCCCATTTCTAACTCCTTTACATGCTTTCCAACAAAAAAAAAGGTCCCAAAAAGATTTGTTTATTTTAGCCCTTTTACATGCTTTCACAAAAAAATAAATAAATAAATAAAGAGCCGCAGACCATGCCCAAGCCTACCAGAGAAGGGTGGCAAGGGCATTTGAAAAGAAAGTGATAGAGAGAAAATTTAAAATCGGGGAGATGGTGCTTAAGCAAATCATGCCATCAAGACAGCCCCACCCAAGAGGCAAGCTGCAACCCACATGAGAGGGACCCTACGTGATCACCCATGCCTACTCCGGAAATGCCTACCGCTTGGTAGATGCCGAAGGAGTTGAGGTCCCAGGTATGTGTAATGCACTTTATCTAAAGAAGTTCCATGCATAGAACTATCAATACTTTAGAAATATTGTTCTTCCTTTCTGCAATTTCCAGTGTTTAGCACCTGATGATAGAATTATAAGACTCTCAAAGATAAACTTGTATCTTACTTGAACTCATATTCGCCAATCATGCCATTCCCTTCACACACGTATGACTTAAGAATCGATTTGCTTGATAGAAGAGAAATTGCATACCCTGTAGAGTGAGACAATTTTAAAAACTCCAAAGCTTCTCCCCTTATTTTCACCCTTACTCGTATCAACCCAAAGTCAACACAAGGAGTTATCTAGAACTGGCATAGGTTTCAAAACTGGCTCTAACACTATACAAACACTTTTAGAGGGGAAGCACGAAAAAAATCCGGATGAAAAATAAAATAGCGCCCCCCCCTCAAAACAAACAAAAATCAGGCAATGAGAGGCCAACAAAAGAAAAATAACACCCAAATAAACGGGTTAAACTCTCTACTGTAGCAGGCTAAGCGTCTTTATGCACAGTATACGCCAAACAAAGGCTATAGTAGTATAAATCCGAACAAGCGAATTGTACTCTCCACCCAAAATAAAGAAGTGGTAAAAAAGAAGAAAGCTAGAGGGACCTAGAAAGTAGGACATATGCTAGACTGGAACAATTCTAAATATTGCTCCAAAGGAAGATATTACTCTTACCCCATTCCCCCTCCCCCTTTTTATTTTTGCAATGAAATTTTGGAATTGAACTATGTTTACTTGAAAAGGTGAAATTTCGGTCAAAGGTAAAACTTTTCTATGTTTACAACATCACACACTCACATGGGTTCATTTAGAAACTTACATGTCTAAAATAAAGCTTATCTGACTTGACTCCCGGTACATTCATGGATTTTTTAACATGTTTAGAATAAAATGATCAAGCATTTGAGAACCATGAGTCAGAGAAATCGACACCTAGAGCTTATACCTTTCAAATACAATCCTGATCTGGACATAAGTGACCTCAAGGGCCCCTTTCGGGACTTGATGATGTCTTTTACCTAGGAAAATTAAAAATATTGCCCTCTCACACGAAAGAATCATTGAAAAAATAAAATACTCTCTTATGTTACTCACACTTATGCATAAGCTTGTATTTTTCTTTTTCGAGACACTTAGGCATTCAATTTCCTTGAAATATCACAATTGACTCCCCGTACCAAAGTAAAATTGCCGCTATTACACTTATTTCATGCCTTTCCACATAGACTTGAGAAGAAATTGCCTCACTCTCATGCACACTTGGAATTCTTTTTTATTTTCACACTTGGAATTCCCTCCTTTTACGCCAAATATGGTTACTCGAACTTTTTTTTCACGCGTTTTTACCTTAGATGGGTTGTAGCCCTTGACAACTCGAGCAAGAGGGGCTCGAAAGTCAGTGCAGGGACACAATTTGGATAAATTTAACAATTGGTCCATGGAAAGAATGTTTTTACGGGTTTTAAAGGTTGACCAAACACTTGGGAGAACTTTCAGCAGCAGCAGAGTGATAGCAGAAATCAGGAGATCCCCCAGGAAGGGGGCATCTACTTTAGACAAGCCGCCGGGTACCAGGCGGGTATCCTTGACATACCGTCCTTCTCCTTCACATTATCCAGGTAAGAAACCCCCAGGCAGGGTGCACCTAAAGCACACTAGCCGTCCTGCCCTGGGTGGCTAGTTTCAACTAGTAGCCCCATACCTGCTGCATGAAAAACTTGCTTTCAGTCTCATTTCAATCAACTCTTCAAATCTTTAAAACATGTCAAGTATTTCTTTTCAAAAATACACACACATTTCATACACATATATTCATATAAAAATACTTCAAAACCACCATATCTCAAAAATGCATGTCCATCCATGAATCAAACCTACGAGGCCAAGATTCATGTACACACATACGCATCCATATAAATCAAAAGACTTTCCAAAACACTAAACATCAATGCTAACTACACCAAACCATGCATACGAAAGACTATAAAATTGTCCCACCGTGACCATGAACATAAATTATTTCTAAAAAATACCTAACAATTATAAAAAAAATATCTTTATAAAGAGATAAGTAGGTAGGAGTCCGTCAAAAGCTTCCATCTAAATATCTTGAGTCGTGCATCATCGAAATATCACCTAAGTCAAAAAGAAAGAAGAAAAACATGAATTCCTTGCATATACTCTTCTATCAAAACCAAGACACAAAAAACTATACCTCGGCATATCATCGTGCCCGGGAGGCGGAGTCGAAAGAGGAACATCTTGGCCAGAAGGAGGTGGTAGCTGAGGAAAAGACTGGACTTCCAGATCTTCCGGAGCAAGAGGAGTCTCGCGAACCAAAGACGCAGCCCTCGCGTATATCCCACAACTTCGAGACGCTGAAGGACGAGAACCACGGCTGAAGGTGGCCTCGGTAGCTAAGGAAGCCGAGATGGAATGCTCAGGCTAGCACCAAAGAGATTGGTGTGAAACAATGGGGTATTTTGCATATAGATCCCCCAGTTTTCAAAATTTTACAAAACAACCCTAAATGTTATAAACAAGTTCCTCGAATTTATAACCAAGTCCCAAAAAATGGTTGTTTTAGTCTTTTTCTGGGATTTCTGTAGATCGGCCCCACATCTTTCATAGCCCCCACATCTTTCATATTTATAACTAGGTCTCTGTCAAATTCTCTAAGTTTAACAAAATGACCCCTATATGTGTTATGAACAAGCCCCTCATATTTATCATCAGGTCCCTCATAAAAAAACAGCTAATTTTGTCTTTTCCCATGCTTTCTGCAGATCCACCTCCAGGTTCTATCAGTTTCACAACTAGACCCTATATATGTTATAAACAAATCACTTATTCACATTTCAAGGTTCTATCAGTGTATCCACCAGTTTTTTTGTGCTCTGAGTTTTAGTTGGTAAAAATGATTGAGTTATGTTTTGTGGGTAGTGGTCGACTTCAAAATTACAACTCAGTACTAAATATTATTTATGTTTTGAGTTAATTTACTATATATTATTTATGTTTGTTAACCGTTGTGATTTTGTATATAAAAACGTGAAATCTGAAATTGTAAAAATTAAGCAGTTATGATTTTTTTTAAAATTAAAATAATTCATGAAACCTGAGAGGTTCTTAGAAGACAGTCATGAAAAAAAATTCATGCATATGAAATAATGTACATCAAACACCAGAGAAATTTCTTTTGTTGCTTCAACTCCAGTCTATAGTTGTGTATGAGCAGTTGTATATCCATAGTTTTATATGTAAATTAAAAAAAATTATATTAATATAAAAACCTGTTGATACAATTGCTACATTAAATGAAGAAGGATTCATGAAAATTTATGAAATAGTTAGTTTTATGATCATCAACATGGAGTATTGGATGTAAAAAATATATTGTTATAAATATAAAAATGAAAATTGAAAACTCAATAAAGATTATCATCAATAACTCTATTCAATCAAACGCTGCTAGGAGTAATTTAGTTTCATACATAATATAGAATATAGATTTGAAATTCTAAAAATAATATATGAAAAATAGAAATATTATAAAGATTTATATTAAAAATATATTTTTATATTAAAAATATAATTTGTTAAAACGTGCGTTAGCACGTACAAACATGCTAGTTTTATATAAAAAAAGAAGCATATCATTTCGTAACAAAAATTTTTTTCTCAAGAATGTTAATTTGCAGGGAAAAGTCATGCATTCTGCAACTATTAAAGTCAGTGAATATATATGCTATTATATTTCACATAGCAAAGTTTGTAGCTAATACCCCAAACTTTTAGGCCCCGTTTGGATTGAGGAATTGTGTTATTTTAGATAGATAATTATGCGAGTATAAATAACAAATCTATATGAATAAGAGATTTTCTGTTTGATTGTGTTTTTTTTTATTCTCATTGGAAAATGTAAGAATAAAGGTTGAGTTGTTTGGTTGATAAAGAATAAAATATAAATAAAGTATAAAAATGTTGATTTGACATTTGAGTCCTTTGATTTATAAGAGGTGTTGATAGATGATTTGATATGATAAGGTGTAAAAAGTTGATTTGACATGTGGGTCCATGAGAATAGATAAACTGAATATAACTTATCCTCTCTTATACTCGTTTAAAATGACTTAGTAATACTAAGTTATACTCTGCAAACCACCAGCCATTTTTCCTATCTATTCTTATACTACCCTTATATTACCTTTATCCTTGCTTAACCCGCTACCCAAACGGGGGCTTAGAGTATATGTATTTTTATTATTATTTTTGTTGGGTGGGTAAATTTTTTTATTTACATCAGCATGATTTTATAGTTATAAAAATAATTACATTTAAAAAGTGACAAGTTCGGTAGTTAGGATATCAACATCCTTTATGAGATTGATTGATGGAGGTGCCCAGAGTATGCTGTATGCTGTAAAAAAAATCCACAATTTGGTTATCACTGAAGACATGCGCAGTTTACGAAGCCAGTGAAGAATCTCATTCTTCTGTTTAGTGAGCTCTCTTTCTTTAATCATGATTTGATATGTATAGTAGAAACATTGTATTTTTGTATTTACATTGTATTTTTGTATTTTTACTGTTCTGAAAATAATGCAAACATACTTACCAAAAAAAATAAAATTAATGCAAACATTGAACTTATGCATGACTTCATTTCTTTTTTATTATTTTTTTGGAGAGAATGATAAAAATATTCATTTCAATTAAAATAAGAATAAGATATGCATGTTGGAATATAATTAGAGATGACTGTGGGATTGTCCCAATAGGGTACTCGACCCAACCCGATTGAGTCGGGTCGGGTTCAGGATTGGGATGGATTTAAGACAGATAAAATAAAACCTGGCAGATTTGGGACAGGAAATAGGTTCACTTAGCAAAACTCGCTCTCGTTGCAATTAATATTAAAATTAAATATTTATTATAATAATTACATAATTTATATTTATCATTTTGTATTAAAAAAATAAAAAATAAAAATAAGAATGAATAAAATCAAACACTAATTAAAATTTGAAATCATATAAACATACACGGGTTATCTTTTAGTGTTTTGAAAAAAAATTAAAATATTATATATGTCACTTGTTGTGGAAATTGAAAAGTTATATTTCTTATTTTGTTGAGTTTATTCTAATAAATATTTACTAATATTTAATATATTAAAAATATGTTTTAACATTTTATTTCTAAATCTGTCATGACATAACCCGACCCAACTCGACCTAAATGAGATGGATCGAAATGAGTTCGGATTTTTTACATGCTTATTGAAATATATTTAAAATGAAAAAGCTAAAACCGTCTGAAACGGTTTTGAAAATTAATTTTATGAGAAGGTGTGGGTTTTGAATTCATAAAACCTGTTCCAACCCGCCCGCCAGTTGCCATGTCCAGTGGGAACCAGAACATTCAAAAAAGGATAATGTTAATTTCCACTAAAAAAAGAGAAGAAAAGACAGGGACAATATGCTACGCGGGGGCAAGAGCCCGGTAGAAAAGGACAGGAACATGTCTCTCCCATTATATTCATCACGAGCACAATCACATGTTTCACGTTGTCTCTCGAATGTTCACAAAGATAATCACATTTCGGTTCTTATCGACCGTCCACTACATATATAATATATAGTAATATATATAAATATTCAAAATAGTCTCGACCTTACATAGTCGGGATCATCAACTTATCCTACCCAATATTTTTGCCTATAAATACACCCAACTCGATCACAGACACCACAAACCATATCAAACAAACCTACCTCCACCACAAAGAGCAATGGCAAGACCACTGTCCCTAGCCCTTCTAACCCTCTCGGCCTTGCTCGTCGGCCACTTCACGCCACCTTGCGAGGCCACAAACATCCTATACAGGGACTATGATACCCTCTATGCGGGCTACTCCCTCACCCAAGACAACTACAAACTCACCATGGAACCCGACTGCAACCTGGTTCTCTACGATAACGGCAGACGCGTCTGGAGCTCAGAAACCGCGAACGCGGGCCGCGCGTGCCACGCCAAGTTGAAGAGAGACGGCAGACTCGCCATCTACCCCGCCAACGGCGGGAACAGTATTTGGACTACCGAAAAAACCGGCCGTGACCCTGACGCAGACTACGCTCTAATCCTTCAGGTGTGTTGGTATATATCACTTGTTAGGTTTTTTAATTTCACCCCATCACTTTTATCAAACAATACACAAAAGACAAAATTAAACACATTATTATATGACTTCTTCACGTCTTTTTGTTGGGTGGTGTGACTTTGAGAATAAGGAAGATAAAAAAAATCTAAAAATATTATATACAAAAATTTAGATCTCTTTAATGAGGACAAACAAAACACCATCAAATATATTTTTAAAATGACCCATATTATATTAATATATATGATAATTTGTAACCCAAGTAAAAGAAATTAATTTATGACTATATGTATATATCTAGACACACACTTATAAATAATAAAAAACAATGATATGATTCTCTTTATTTTTCTCATAATTATTTGATATCGAATACCATATCAAATCAAATATTTTAACCTTTTAATTTAAAATTTCTAATAAGGTGGACCGCAATGTGGTCATCTACGGCCCGGCTAAGTGGGAGACCAACACAGAGTCGACCCCTGTTGATGACAAAAACCCTAACAACATCCTGGGCACGGACGAGATCCTCTATGCGGAATCCTCACTGACCTACGGACACTACAAGCTGGCCATGCAAGTTGACTGCAACCTGGTCGTGTATGATAAAGGGGATGCTGTCTGGCACACAAACACTGCTGGGAAGGGGCACCGGGACTGCTACCTGAAGATGCAGAGCGACGGGGATCTCGTCGTCTACAGCAAAGATGGAAGCCACCGGCTATGGTCGTCCCACACACACGTCGGGGGCCACAAAAACTATAACTTAGTCCTTCAGCCAAACCGGAACGTGGTCATCTATGGCCCAGCCATATGGCACACAAACACGGCGACAATGAAAAGTGCCATCAAAGGCATCGAAATGGTGACTGAGGTTTGAGTGGGAAGGAATGGATATGGCCGGCCGCCGCAAAATGTTCTGTATGTGTGTGTTGTGTTGTATGAATATGTATGTACTATATATGGAGGGTGTCTGTTGAGAATAATTGCGGCAAATCCTCGATCTTGTTTGATCGACTATATATAAACGTCGTCGGCCCTCTCGCTAGCTAGCATGTTTTAATAATGCATGGGTTTTGTTGATACGTCGTGAAGTTTCATTTATTAGTATCATGGTTATTTTTATACCTACAAGAGTAATTTAGGAAATGATTTAATAGTTTTTTTTTTTAAATCTTAATTTAAAAAAAAATAATTAAAAATACAAATATATATTTTAATTTATAAGAGGTGAGAATAATATAATATATATATATATATAATTTATTTTTTAATTTTATATTGGAAAAAAATTGTTAAAAAGTATTCTAAAATAGAATGATTGAAAAATGTCATCCAAGTTTGTTAAAATATAAAAAATATCATATGATTTAAGCAAGATAAATTCATTATTGAAATATATTGATTTAAAGTTAAAATATAAATGTATATTTTTAGGAAATTGTCAATTTATTTTTAAAATTTTTATTTATTTATTTATTTTGACTTTTTTAATAACGGAGGGACTTTCCATTGTTGACCTTGTAGCAAAGTTGTTAGGCTATCTCCGTTTTTTTGTCCCCGCCTCACATGAATTCTTTCGAATTTTTCTAAACAAACAAGATTTTTAACACAATGGACTCGATCCAAATACCTACACGTAATACAAATATATTCAAAAAAATAATGAAAAATACAATAGTATCACAATAAATACTATTTAATGTTAAAACATGTTTTATTGGTTAGTTTCTGAAATTGATGATAATTAATGAGCCTGATTAACAAGCTTCCAGAGGGCAGTCGTTAACACACCAAACCCTTTAATCATATATATGGGAGTATGTATATATATGATGATGGATAAGCGTATTTTAGATACTACACCCATGAACAATTAATTAATCTAAATAAAAATTATAGGTTCAAATAAACTGATTTCTTTCATGCTCAACCGAATATAACACTTCATACCAAAAAAATACCCTAAAAAATTAATTAAACACATATACCTCCGGTTAGTAGCTAGATAGCCTAGATTGGCCTCAATGAAATGACATTAATTATGTTGGTACTCATCACAAATTTTTTGTGGGTGTATGGGAGCCAGACTTTACGATCTCGACCTGTGTAGTGTGACCGGGTCATCTTCAGATTGTATCCTGATGCAAGCCTCATAGCCAAACTTGGACTGTTTAATTTGGACTGAGTATAACACACACACACACACATGAAATCTACCGTTGGTTTCCGACCTACATTGATTTTTTTCTTATGTACTTTTATCATTATTTGATGATACGTTAGAAACACATTGGTTGTTTTTCTGTATTTTTATACATAGTAACAAATTTTCAAATTAAAAGTGCGTATGAATGGACAAGCTAGGAGGGATGTTCCACACGTGTGGTGGCTCGTCTTGTATCTGGAAGCCGAAGATCCCCGGAAAATTAAGGTATTCCTATGGCTACTCGCACACGAACAATTCTTGATGAAGGTGTTCAGGGCCAAGTGAAGGAGGGGAGATGAGACATAGTGCAGCCCCTGCGGCGAGGCACCCGAGACGGTGGTCCACCTTTTTTGCCAATGCAGGATCGTGCTAACTTTTTGGCAAGAGGTGGGGTTGGCGACCTACAACCATTCCATTGTTTAGCGGGCATGTGGAGCACAAGTGCAGACTTGAGCGCGAGATGGCCGGCGGGCCCAAGGAGGGATACCGCGCGTTTGATCCTAACGTCCGGGGCTTGGGTGATATGGATCAGCATAAATGAAGCCCTATTAAAGGGGACGAGAGTTTACGTGGAAAACATGTGGCCACACGCAGCATCCCTCATTCAAGACTGGGCACAGGAGGTGTACAGCGCATCACAATGCGCGGAGGGGATGTTTGTATTACCACGTAGTCGGGTGTAAAACTACTGGGGTCGGGGTTGGATGTCGGGTCGGGTAGATTTCCTATCTACCCCCTCCATTTCCACCCCGTTTTATTTTGATTATCTGTTTTTCCTTTTTTTAATTCCTACCCTGTCACCCCCACTTCAAACCGTGTATTAATTTATTTTTCTTATTAAAGCGATTGGTGGACTGCGTCTACTCTATTTCTAAAATAAAATTTCACATTAAAATATTTATTTATTTATTATTTATTTGTTTATATGTAGATGTTGATATTTAACACATTTGACTTCTTTTGGACGTCGGTATCATTCAAAGCAAATTCATAACTGAATTTTCAATCCCTTATTATTGAAGAAGATACACAGAAATAGAAAAGGCATGTATATCAAATTTTACATTTTTGTTTATTCATTTAATATTGTTTGCTCGATTTGCTTAATGTCGAATTTTGTTTTATAATCATGATCGAATATATTTTTAGAATTGTTTTAGAATTCTGATAGAAAAATACATAGAGAAAAAAAATAAGTATGGATATTAAGTTGTGCTATTTGTTTATTTTTAAATTTATTTATTTTCTCAGTTCCCTACATATTAATGATTTTCAATATTCTCGTAATTTAACTTAATTTCGATTTTTTTTTTTTATAATTTTTATCCAATATGTGTTTTAGAATTTGTTTTGGAATTTTGATAAAAAAAAGATTGATACAGGAAATGTATTGATATAACATTATATTTTTTGTTTATATATTTTTTTGTTTAATTTTCTCAACCTATAAGTTAATGATTTTTAATATCCTTTTAGTTTAATTTAATACTGAATATTTCTAAAATTTTGGGTTTGATCTTATTTTAAATTTATTTTAAATGATAAATAACTAATTTTATTTCAAATATAAGTTTCAATATTTGATCTCAATTTTCATCATGAAATAGTCATTTTAAAAAAATCAATTTCAAAAGCATAAGTATTTATCAAAAAACTCTTTTCAACAAGCTATTGACCACCTTAATTAGAGCAATGCTTGAAAAATTATGATTTATTAAAAATTTCTAAACTAATTTAATTGGTGGTCAAGTTTGAGATGTAAATAGAATTTCTCATGATTTTATAATATAAATTAGAATTGCATGTGTATCCATTATATGCCTACAAATAATATATGATCCCTTGATCATTCACAAAAACTCTAATATCTAAAATTGAATTTTGAATAATTCTTTTGGTTAGAAATTTTAGATTAAGATATTTCATTATTTACTTATTTGTTTGTTATTTTTTATATTTGTACATGTTAATGATTTCTATAACATTTATAATCTTTTAAATGTAGCTATCATTTAAAACAATATCATATTTGAATTTTCAATCCATTATTATTAAAGAGAAACAAATGCACTGAGATAGAAAGAGTGTGTATATTAAATTGTGTTTTTTTGTATATATATTTTTTTTCTTAGTAAATTGATTGTATGTTAATGATTTTAAAATCCTCTTAGTTTAACTAAATATTGAATTTTCTTATAGAATTTTGATCGAATATGTTATTTAGAATTTTTATGGTTATTAAATTCTGTCTTTTGTTAAATATTTATTTTTTGGTCAATTTTCTTATATATTAATTTGGATATAAAATCTGCACCTAGACACGTGTCATGATAAGCCATGACATTGGCTATCTGGCGTAAGGCCCACTAAGCCCGGTCCACGAAAAGAAGTTTCATGATGATATCATTAGGTGTGTCGACACGATTAGTTTAAAGGATCTAGTAGAACGGTAGATCATCTCACAAGAAGATATCACCTCGAGTAATATAAGGCACGACCAGACGTCAGGTCTAATCGGGTGACCTTACTACTCAGGTTCGAGTAATCTAAAGCACAGCCAGACATCAGGTCTGGTCGGGCGACCTTATTACTCGGGACGAATAGTCTAAGGCACAACTAGACACCGGGTCTGGTCAGTCGACCTTACTCTTTGCAGACATAACATACAGGCGAGTACATTAAGAGACCCCGAGCAGATCAAGCAACGGTCAGAAGACCACGAACGTATGTAACTGCCACGTTAGCACTTAAAGTCCATTATCAGCGGAACGTGGGTAATCAAGGGCGGCGTGGGGAGTAAATACAGGGAACGTTTCTGTAAGAAAAAACCCACTAACACTTAGTAGCAAAACGGTTACAATGTGACCGGATGGAACTACGTAAGACTTGATCCCTGCGGAGTACGTAGGCAACCTATAAATAGTCTGTGAGCCCGCACTCTTACGGCACCATGATCAGAGTTAATAATCAGATTCATTCTTGATGGCCAGGCACAGTCTTTGTCATCACCACTCAAAATCCACTTTACTTAATCCTATCCCTACCACTAAAAAATCTTAACCTTAATTCCTCTGAAGTTCCAGTTCCCAAATTACAAATTCAACTGTAGGGAAAAATATCCAACTCACTAATAATTTTAAATTAAAACATATGGAATAACATGTTGTGGAAAAACATATTTTAAAATAATTTAAAGAATAACAAAAAACAAATTTAATTTTAAGATTGTAACTCAAAATTTATAAGACACGGATTTATAATTTGACATAAAAATTGATAAATTTGGATAAATAAGTTATTATAATATAATTAATTAAAATTAATTTTGTAATATATTATAATAAATATGCAACAAAAGCTGATTAGCTACATATTAGAAATCAATAAGTTATGGATTAATAAAATATTATATGATTTATTTAAATTTAAATATTTTTTATATCGATTGATAGAATATTAATAATGTAAATTTTGAATCAAATATATGGATTAATAATATGTGAATAAATAAAATTAAAATAAGTAAATAAATGTAAATATTTAATTTAAGAATAAGATAATGATGAATAAAATATGAATAATTGATTAAAAAAACATAAGATCAATTTAAAACGGAAAAATTACAAATAAATAATATATTATAAAATAATATTTATACATTAAATTACAATTGGTAATATCCCTATGTTGAAATATGTAATTTAACTTAGAAAGATAATTTTAATATTATTTGTATCAAATAGATATAAATTAAAATTAAAATGAAAATGAAAATCATGATTCAGAACAAATATCATATGATTAATTTTTTGTATTGTGAAATTAAGATGGATTTAAAAATTTAATTTAAATTTTTATGAATTGCGATGAGATAAATTCACTTTTCTTGATAGATAACTGATATTAGTTTATTATGTTTAGATTTAGATCTTTCAAAATATATATACATGCGATAAAAATTGATTTAAATGATTGAACCAAAAACATTCCGTTTTTTATAATATCTAATCTATTCTCATTTCTTCTTTGGCCTAGGAAGTTTGGGTCCCAAACCACTTTTAACCCCCACCCAATTTTGGGTTGGATCTTTATCTTTTGGACATATTGTAACACCCTCTTACTATTTATAAAATGGTTTACATTTGCTTAAAAAAATATATATCTAATTTAAGTTTCAAATATAAAATTATTTTTGTTTGAAATTATATTATGAATTTTATTTTAAATTATATTTCAAATTTTTGTAATTATATGTGAAATTTGACAATCCAATTTTTTTATTAAATTATTATACGAATAATGATTGCATGAATTTAAATATATTTGATTAATATTATAATATCTATATTTTATGATTTTAATATACCATATTGTGGAGGTAAAAATCTGCACCTAGACACGTGTCTTGATAAGGCGTGACATAGGCTATCTGGCGTAAGACCCACTACGCCCGGTCCATGAAAAGCGGTTTAATGATGACATTATTAGATGTGTTGACGCGATTAGATTGATGGATTTAGTCGGACGGTCGATCACCTCGCAAGAAGATATCACCATAAGTAATATAAGGCATGACGAGACACCAGGTATGTTCGGGCAACCTAACTACTTAGGTTCGAGTAATCTAAGGCACGACCAGACTGCAGGTATGGTCGGGCGACCTTATTACTCTGGGACGAATAGAATAAGGCACGACTAGACACCGGATCTGGTCGGTCGACCTTACTCTTCGTAGACGTAACATACAGGCAAGTATGTCAAGAGACCCCGAGTAGATAAAAAAACGGTCAAAAAATCACGAACGTATGTAACTGTCACGTTAGCACTTAAAACCAATTACCAGCGGAACGTGGATAATCAAGAGCGACGTGAGGAGTAAATACATGGAACGTTTCCCTAAAAAAAATCCACTAACACTTACTGGAAAACAGTTACAATGTGACCGGATGGAACTATGTGAAACTTGATCCCTCCAGAATACGTAGACAATCTATAAAAGAGTCCGTGAACCCGCACTCTTACGATATCAGAATAAGAGTGAATAATCGGATTCATTCTTAACAGCGAGGCACAGTCTTTGTCATCACCCCCAAAAATTCATTTTCTTCATCCTATTCCTACCACTAAAAAATCATAACCCTAATTCCTTTAAAGTTTCAGTTCCCAAATTTCAAATTCTTCCAACTCACGCATGATTTTAACATTTGATTTACTAATTAAAACAAATTAATAACTACCAATAAAATTGAAAAGAATTCATGCACGTGTGCATTGGTATTAATGAAAGGGGTACACCATCAGCCAAAAAAAAAAAGGCTAAACAAAGGATTCAAAATCACAAAGATAAGATACGCATCATGAAAATAATAAAATATTGGACTAATGCATGACTTCATCATATTCTTTCCATTATATGTATTCATAAAATAACATTCACAATTTCACATGCTTGGGGGAATCGATCGGTCCAAAAAAAAGTAACGTCACATAGGCGATATTCAAAGCATCGCCGCGTCCATCGATCTTCATGAAAATATTAAAATAGGGATTAGGCGAGTTGTCGCGTAGCTAATCAAGTCTACTTACAGAGGGGTACAATAAGACAAACGCATGTGTTGTGGGCCATTTATTATAATGCGGGCCACGTCGATCGTGTCCGTTGGTTTAACTTTTACCATCAGTTTTATATAGTCACCCTTTGGTTTAACTTTTACCATCAGTTTTATATAGTCACCCTTCATCGTCTTCAAAATCATGTATATCCATTTTACTATTTCAGTTTTCAAATATATTTTTTTTTATCAGTTTTTTTACCATCACTTTTCAATATTTCACCGGTACTCCGCAAATGGTCATGTATTTTTTTTCAGATCCTTATTTTAGTTTCACATATTTTGAATTTAAAAAAAATATACACACAGTATATTTCATCGTAGATGTTTTTTAAATATATATATATAATATAAGAATTGATTCACAGAGAACATGAAAACAAAGTTATGAAACATGTATCTAGCTCGTTAATGGAGGGTATGAAAGATTCCATGTAGCAAAATTCCTCCTTTAATTTCTTATCGCCTATTTGGATAGAGAATTTATGACTCCATGTAACATTTTAACAAAAAAAAGAAAACTTCAGTAACATTTTAGTTCCTATTTGAATCGAGGAATTATGTTATTTAGGATAGATAACTATACCAATAAAATAAACAATTTTTTGTTTGATTGTATTTTTTGTTATTTAAGTGAAAATAGATAGAGTAGGATAAAAGGTAAATAATATGTGAATAATGATTTATAAACTTTTATATGACAATTTTACCCTCACGTGCATTTAATTTAAAACCTTAGACATTTAATTAAAAAATCATAATCATCTAATTAAAAACCATACACATTGAATTAGACAATATGCCAAATAAATTGTCTTCCGACACTTCTTCCTTGTCATCAAAGGGCATCACCATCATTGTAGTCCAATATCTAAAGAACAAATTGAATTAACACTGTAGTTTCTACAGACCAATGAGAAGATGAATTTTTTTTTTTTTTTGAAGCCGAAATAATGAGAAGATAAATTTAATTCAATTTGTCCCTTCCGTGATGGTCTTTTTTGCAGTGGATTACAATCTCATAATGAAATTTAAGCATGATACAATACAAGTATATAAAAACAAACAGATAATCCAAATCATGTCGTATGTGCATCATTACATTATCCATGCATGCATATATAAATAATTATTAAGTTGAAATATTTGGAAAACTAAGGGCACATGATTGTGTCGGTGAAAATTACAGCATCATTAATATGTTAGTTATTAGATTTCTGATAAGAATAGATATATCACTGTTTCAATGCATGCCCTAAACATAACCCTTTTTTTCCTAATGAATTCCAAAGCAAGAGAGTCGTTACACTGATGTGAGACAAGGACATGAGAAGCCACCACCACATCAGGTTTACCTCTTTTAATTTGTCCTATATGTGATGGTATATAACCCAAACCCCATCCAGCTCCACAATTTATGTTCTCCTTGCTCGTTCTGGATTTTATTTTCCAAATTACAGAGTTGGGTCAAGTTTTGCAGATAATAAAATCATAAATACATATTTTTATCCGGAGGCGGAGGATATTGTTGGCTGGAGCCTGGAAGAGGTATAGCATGACCAAGTCACCAAGATGTTATTATTATAATATTTATTATCACTTTTGTATTTTAAATTATAAGAGTTAATATTTTTTACATAAAAAATTAAATATAATATATATATATACTGCTATGATACATTGGTTGAATGAAATCACTTTAAATATAATAAAATAATAAATCTGATCTAACTCATGTGTCATCCAATGTTATAGTTGATTTTTAGTTTCTCTCTCTAATTTGTTAAATGTTAGATTCACAGTGTACAGTGGAGCTCCATATTCTACTTTTTAGTAACATTTTAACCACAAAAAAAAAAAAAAAAAAACACTTCATTAACATTTTATTGTTTGGTTTCTCTTTATTAATATTAATGAAGACATTTTTTTATATACAAAGATCCGAATAAGACGACACAGTCCCAACATACAAGTCTACAACTAGTAGCTAATAGGTCATAAACTTGTGGTAGCAAGCCCACAGTAAACAAATCCGCTCACACCAGGGGGGTTAAAGCATTTTTTGGTTCTCCTTGCCAAAGAGGCTATAACTAGGCCTGTCAACGGATCGGGTCTGGATAGATCCGGATCCGGGTCGGGTCCAGGTCGACCCGGGCAGATGGTAAGACCAGACCCTTTCTTGGTAGCAGATGGTGGTGCACAACGGCGTCTTTGGCGACCTCATCCTCTACTCCACCCTCATAAATGCTCAGGGTCTACGGCGAGGCGGGTCTCTTCAGCGAGGCCATCCACCTCTTCGGGTCTACGTCGTCACCTACGGCAAGTCCCTTGAGCACAAGAAGGCGACCGCGGTCCTCCGTGAAATGCAGCGACACAGGTGGGATTCGGGGAAATGGGGTCGGCCGTCGGCGTAAGGGGAGATGGGGAGATGGATAGACGAAGAGGGGAGATGAAAGAACGAGAGATACGAACCAGAGAGAAAAATAGGGTTTCCATTGGCAGTTGCGTCGAAATGTTTTGTTGGAGGATGAGAAAGTGAGATAGAGTAGAGTGGGGGGTATGTTTGTAATTGTTAGGGTTATAGCATCTCCAATGGACATATTAGTTAACTAAGATGTTAGAGTGCCATGTCAACACTTTATCATTCAACTAGATACTCATTTACTACATCTTTATATAGTTGG
This sequence comes from Acorus calamus, assembly GCA_030737845.1. Classification (NCBI taxonomy): domain Eukaryota; kingdom Viridiplantae; phylum Streptophyta; class Magnoliopsida; order Acorales; family Acoraceae; genus Acorus; species Acorus calamus. Next base: position 9,454,608 of record CM060871.1, on the reverse strand, counting down.
TTGTTGTTACTCCAATAGACTAGCTAAATAACTAGTCAAAATAATAGTGGACCCACATCTCCACCCACTCAAACCTCTCCACCCACACAAAATAATATTTTTTTTAATATTTTAAATGGTAGGACCCACATTTGGATGGCTAAAGCACTAGCCAAATTTAACATTTCCTTAACATATGACAGGTGGGGCCCACATTTAACATGCCCTTAACACTTTCACTGGAGCACTATTTTTACATGTTTTTCTAAAAATCTAACACTAACTAATGAGTTAACATGTCCACTGAAGATACTCTTAGATGGCTAGTGATTTAGTGGGTTTGAGTAATGTTAATTATTTAGTGGGCTTGGGTTGGATATTTGGGTTGGGCTATAAAAAAAATAAAAGGGAAGAATTATTACTATTATTACTAGTCATTACATAAAATAGTATCGCGTCTAACGGGTGCATGGGATCGGATCAGATCAAGGTAGACCCGGATCCATCTTGTCTGAATGATCAGGTCTTTCGGGTCAGATATTTTATGTCTTTTGTCAGATCTAATCCGGGTCGATTCTGGGTCGACCTGCGACTCATTGACAAGCCTAACTATAACCATAGTATTCTCCTTGAAAAGGGGTCACTTACCAAATGACCAAAGTTATTAAGGATGTTTTATATAAATTTATTGATTTTATACACTTTGTCAAGTACAAGTACACAAATAAGATTTATTTTGGTTGAATACATAACTTTCATATATACGGTTTAAATATTCATCAATAATGAATGGGTATAAGGACCACATGGCCAAACTCATTGGGGACCACATCGCTTATCAAATGGCCAAAGTCATTGGGGATCGTTTTATATAAATTTATTAATTTAATACTCTTTGTCAAGTACAAATAAGATTTATTTTGGTTGAATATATAACATGCATGTAGACGGTTCAAATATTCGTCAATAATTAATGGATATAAGAACCACATATGCCATGCAGACCCACGTGATGCCTAGTCGATGGGAATCGCATATAAATTAAAAATATATATATAAACACGTGAAGCACAGGCCGACAGGCATGTGATTATTAATGTGGATGGAAGAGGGATACGCACCTATTCTTATATGTTTTGTAAACTATATGTACTTTGGTTCGGAACTCCCGTGTAAACAATACAGGCCGACCCTGTGAACACGAATCAGAGAGTGATACCTGTTCAACCCACACATATCACTCACATGTAAACTTATAAAAAAAAACACTCCGTCAGACGGGTACGAAACCCCTGTGTAAACCAATGGTAAGCTGACACCTGCCCCCAGCCCCACGTGGACCTCACGTGGTGAACTCACCAAACTTCACACTAATTAAATGACATTTCACGCCGTGAAGTCACCACCGACTCTCTATCTTCGATCAAAACCGTCCATTTTCGCTTGATCACAACCGTCCATCGCCAATTCCAGGAATCTATTTTTTTTTTAAAGTTTAATGTTGTAAAATGTTGTAATTATGGATGACCATTATAGATAGGGTTTTGTTAAGCATTGGTTAAACCACATTTATTGCTACTTTTTTAGGTAACCCAATAAATTAATTGTGATATGAGTATAAAAAAATAAAAGATTTTTTAAAATACCAACAACAACTCTAATAAATTCACCAATTTTTTTCTTTTTCCCTCCCACACCCAATTTTTTGCCTCCCATACACAATATTTAAAAATGAAATAAAAAGTGTCATAGGCATAAATAAGATATTTTCAGGAAAAATATCCTAAATATGTAAAAAAAATGTGCATGTACCAAACAATTGAACAATATTTTTTTATATAAATTCAATTTTTTATATATTATTTAGTCGATTACTTGTGAACGTTGCAATCTCTTGTTACTCATAAAATATATAAAAAATTGACTTTATATAAAAAAAAATAGTGTTCAATTGTTTGGTATATGTACATTTTTTTTACATAAATAGGACATTTTTTTTCTTCTGAAAATGTCTTATTTATGCTTGTGCCACCTTTTATTTCATTTTAAATATTGGGTATGGAAGGGAAAAAATTGGGTGTGGGAGTGGTGAATTTATGAGGGGTGGTGTTGGTATTTTAAAAAATTATTTATTTTTTTATACTCATATCACAATTAATTTATTGAGTTGCTTAAAAAGGTAACAATAAATGTTGTTTAACCAATGCCCTAAGGGCACTAGTTAACAAAACCCTTATATTATTATTAAGAAGATAGTAAATATAGAAATCTCATGACTTCTCCTTCCATCTTTCTACTATGTGGTGGTTGGTATGTTGAATTTTATTTTTTTATTTATAAAAAGTTATCAACAAGAAACTCTATTTGATGGAAAACCCATGATTTCTTTCTATATAAAATAAATGGATCATGTATCATGTATGTTAATAACTATTTATGTTTAGATCATGAATATTTCAATGCTAAATATTACTTCATATTTTATTTCAAAATTCTTATTATTTTCCGAATGTACGCCATGAAAATAAATCATGGTTGATCTGTTATAATAGATTTTTGGCTTATTTAACTTACGGCATGAAATAACAAACTACCATGAGTTTGTTTTATTTTAATTTTAATTGGCTTGTTTAATTTACGGCATCAATATGGGTTATTGTTTTTTTTTTCTTTTATTTATTCCTCATGCAACCAGTACGTGTGTGTATATAGACAGCCATGCAATATCAATCCATACATTCTTTTTAATGATCATAACAGTATACAATTTTTTTTGTTGTATATATTTTCATATAACACTTCCTTGATTGTTATTTGTTATTGGATCTCCGTATTTGTTATATGTCATTAGAATTTGAAATTCCTTAAATAATATTACAAGTTAACTAAAACTTAAAGTTCAATAATTTCATGTGTAGAACCAAAAGTTCTTACAAATAAATGTTAAAACTAGAAGCTCTAATTAATTTAATTTTATAGTAAGAACAAGAAGTTTTAATTTTATATGTGGAACCAGAAGTTCTAAAACCAGAAGTTCTTATTATAAAATTAAATTACAAGCAATAAAAACAAACTCTTAAACTGATGCATTATAAAATCAATAGAAATTTCTTAAAAAAAATAAAACATTTCCCTGTGTAAAAACCAAATATGTAATAAAAAAAAAACACACAGTTCACTGACGAAGAGATGGCGTGAAGAGACGGCGTGGTGTTCACGGCGTGAAGAAACGGATGCAACCGACCTTTGATGGACTGGATTTTTGATAAATTTACCACGTGAGATCCACGTGAGGCTGGGGCAGGTGTCACCTTGCCATTGGTTTACATAGGGTGAGCTTGTGGTGCTAATACAGGGGTTCGAACCCCCGCCTGACTTGTTTCGCCCGTCTCTACACGCCGTGAACGCCACCGTCTAATTTTTTTTTTTTACAGATTTGATTTTTTTTATTTATCCTGAATGTTTATTTTTTTAAAAATAAAAATTAATTTTTATTTTTTAATGCATCAATTAAGAGTTTATTTGGCTAACTTTTATTGCTTGTAAGGGTTTCTATAATGTTTTATTATAAGGGTTTTTATAAAATTATGCATCTCTTCATATAATTTAATTTTTAAAATTTTTCAACAAAAAAAAAGGAAGTAAGTGAGGTATAATTATTTATCCTGAATGTTTAATTTTTTTTTCAAATGTTTTAAGGAGATTCTATTGGATTATGTTGGATTGAAGGAGCTGGTTCTAAACATCCAAATTAAATTATCTTTTAACCATTATTCTGAAAAAAAGTTGTTTTTAATTATCTAAATTTAAAATAAAAAATAAAAAACAATACTATTCAAATAATATGCATGCAAAACAAAAACAATCCATGCAAACATCATAAAAAAAAAAAAAAAAGTTAAAAAAAAATTGTAAACCGACACCCATGCACACAAACCAAAACCTATGCAAAAAAAAAAAAAAAAAAAAAAAACATGCAAACCATGCAAACATGGGTTTTGGTTTGCATGGGTTGCCCCTTTAAAAATTTCACGTCAATTTAAGGGGTTTCCATTTGAAATTTTTTTTTTTTTGTGTTTTGCATAGATGTTTGAATAGTATTATTTTTTATTTTTTATTTCAATTTTGGATAATTAAAAACAAGATTTGTTTTTTTTATTTGTTTTTTCTTATAATAAAAAAGAATCATTTTATTTAAGGCTCCGTTTGGAAACACAGATTGAAAAGTGATTAAACTTTTTAAGATGATTTTAGATCTTTTTTATGCTTTTTTTTTTTCAATATTTGAAAGGAATTTAATGTTGGTAGAAAAAGTTGCTTTTACAAATCCGACAAAAAATCGTTCTTATAAAAACAATCGAGAGAAAATAAAAGGAAAGCTTTTGTCCGCCGGAATCACCCGTTTGGTTTTTGGGCGGAATCCGCTTTTTGAAAAAGCGGAATCCACCCAACGCGGAACCACGGGGCCTTAATGTTTAATCCCTTTATATATACAAGTGTCTAGGAGTTACATGTGTAATGCATTTCACATATTATGAGATAACACATATAATCTAATAGCCTTTGTCGCTGCGCGCGCCGCCCCTGTCGCTGACGCGCACCGCCCTGCCCTCCAGCCCGGCCACGCCGCCCTGAGAAAATGTTTATAAGAAAGGTTCAATCCAACACCGCAAAGACTGGTCGGTATAACAGAGATAGTTGAAGAACCATTGCTGGTTGGATGTTTAGAACCAGCTCCTTCAATCCAACATAATCCAATAGGATCTCCTTAAAACATTTGGAAAAAAAATTAAACATTCAGGATAAATAATTATACCACACTTACCTCCTTTTTTTTGTTGAAAAATTTTAAAAATTAAATTATATCAAGAGATGCATAATTTTATAAAAACCCTTATAATTAAACATTATAGAAACCCTTACAAGCAATAAAAGTTAGCCAAACAAACTCTTACTTGATACATTAAAAAATAAAAATAAATTTTTATTTAAAAAAAAACAAACATTTAGGATAAATAAAAAAAATCAAATCTGTAAAAAAAAAAAAAAAAAACAGACGGTTGCCTTCACGGCGTGAAGAGACGGGCGAAACAAGTCTGACGGAGTGTTTTTTTTATAAGTTTACATGTGAGTGGCATGTGTGGGTTGGACAGGTGTCACCCCCTTATTTGTGCTCACAGGGTCGGCCTGTGTTGTTTACACAGGAGTTTCGAACCCCGTACTAAATTAGTACATGGGTGAATTACACTTTCTATAATTCAAATTTTACACTCAATTATTAAGTATAATTTCATTTTCTATTTGATATACTCAGCTATTTAATATAACATGTATTCATAATTAAATACCATCAATATCCAACAGAAAAGTAGAACATGTATTCAACAATAGCGATACAATTCGAATCATATATTATGTAGTTCGATTTTTATGTTGTGCAATTCGATATTGTTTGAATTGATTGAAATCAGTCCTGATTGGATTCAAACTCCAAAAACATATGTCAATATATATAATAATATAAATGAAAAAAGGCCATTATACCTGACTGGCTGGGGACCGATATGTGGACCCTATTTTATAAAAAAAACTCACCACGTTAAAAAAAATAAAAACAATAAGAGAAAACTCAGGTCGGCATTCCCTCTTGTGATAGTGGTGAATTATATATGGACGCCCAATAGTTCGGCGAGCTAAAGCCAAAGGATGCCCCCCATCGTATTATTAGTTAAGCAAGATGCAACTACACATCTCTTTCATCGGATTGAGATCAGCTACTTGTTTTAATCAAACTTATATCTTGTTTGACTATTCAAGCATCCCACCTTACTCTTTCCCCTATAAATAGACCCATGCACTTCATCCACACACAGACACACACCAAACATCCAAACAAATCACCAACAACCACCCATGGCAACCCCAGCATCCCTAGCCTTTCTAACCCTCCCGGCGTTGTTGTTCCTCAGCCTCTTCACCTCGCCTTCCTCGGCCGAGAACATCCTATACACGAACGAGGTCCTCTATTCGGACAACTCCCTCACCTACAACTACTACAGACTCACCATGCAGAGAGACTGCAACCTCGTCCTCTACGACAACGGCTACCCCGTCTGGGCTACCAACACCGGCGGCCTAGCCTCCGGGTGCTACCTGAAGATGCAGGGCGACGGGAACCTCGTTGTCTACAGCAACACAAACAGAGCGATTTGGGCCTCCAACACCGGCGACGGCGGTAACGCCAACTATGTGTTGGTCCTTCAGCGAGACCGGAACGTGGTCGTCTACGGCACGGCCCGGTGGGCGTCCCACTCGAACGCTTTTGGGTCCGGGGTCGTGATAACCGACGGTCAGAAGGCGAGCAATGTGAGCACCACCACCGGCGATATTGCCATGGTGACTAAGAATTGAGTGGAAGGAGTGACATGGTGGCCGCAAATGCATGTTAAGACTGATTAGGGAGTGTTGTTTTTGTGTGTGTGTGTTGTGTGAAGTGGGAGTGTCTGTTCAAATAATTGCGGCAAGTTTTGTTGTTTGATCATGAGCTTTGTTGTCTTTGTTGTGAAATAATGGCCGTCTTTCTATTTCTTTCTCATCTCTTTTGAGACGTAATTTTAACGCTAATTAAGTTTTTTTTTTTGGTGTCAAAGAGATGATTTAAATCACGTCTCAAAAGAAGTGTTATGTATTAATTACGTCTCCAGTATAAAGAAATAACCTAGTCAAAAATAAAAATAAAAACATATCATGTTTCAAAGGTTATTTTGGTGAGTATTTATGGGGTAGGGTTATTTTTATAAATAAAATAAAAATGTTTTTTTTTTTATAAAAATAAAGTCCAATTTTATATGCATCATACTGATTCAGCTGGGAATTCCTGATTTTGATAATGTACGTGTCATGTATTGGTCAAATCAATGACAATTTCATTTATCCTCATTACCCACTAAGTTTGTTCAAATGCGAGCATCTAATTATCTTCATCTAATATGCATGTATAAACTTTATCCCGTGAAACATTTGGCACGCAAGGTGGACCACCCATAAATTTTTTTTATTCATATGCTCCTACCCGTAGGTTTCACATGTGCAAAAAACCAGGTAAAACAAGAGTGAAAGATGTATGATTATTTGGTACCTGTTAATTCTGGCAAATGTTAATTTGTTGGTAAACAAAAATAATTTGAGAAAAAATAATCAATTAATTTTTATGGAAACACTGCACTATTTGTATTGTATAAATTATCCCAACTTAGAATACTTTTTTTTTTCAAATATCAAAATTAAGAAAACTCAATTTTGGATGCATTCTTTCCTCGAATGTACATATGTGATTTTTATAGACATTAGGAGCTATCTCAAAATCCTATATAAAATCTCCCTGCCGACAATCACTTGGGAGTTGGGATCAGCTTGGTATTTATTGTTCTTCTCATTCTATTGAAATACCCGCAAAAAAATTGTTTGAAATTCATCATTCGTGTGTTCTTTTCTAGATATTTTTGACAAAATTTTTCAATTCATGGAATTTACCACAACTAGGTTATTAAAAATGGAATTTTTTTTTGAACCAAAGTTATCAAACTTGCTCATGGGGTGTACACTTCACATGTAGCCTCATGTGATAATTAATCAATTCACCCAAAGGATCTAGTGTTTTTACATAATCACCATGGACATAATCCGACCCGAGTTTAATTTTCCTCACATGGAATACATATATATATGCATTTCACATGACCTTAATGAAACACGAAGTGATCCCTCTTCATATACAAACCATCCAAATAATGCTAGGGCTCCATTTGGATCCGCCTCTTGAGCCGCCGCGTTTGCCGAAGCTTGGAAGAAACGCCGAAGCGGTTTTTCAGAGCATTGGCGAAGACACCGTAAAATAAGCATTCAACACGGGGAGGGGTGATTGAACGGGAACGCATGTCTTAGTGTTTGGCAACGAGTTCGCTATCCGCTGCGTCAATCAGCGCAAATGCGGCTTCAACACTGATGCAAATAGAGCCTAGGTAGTGATGATCAACATCCACAACTAAGCCTAGCTATCAATCGGACATATACGAATCGGATATGTAATATCCATATCTTAATTTTCAGATTCGAATACAGATATTAATTTTTAGATTGAAATCTCTGATGATATGGATCAGATACTGATATTTTCGGATAATTGATATGTTTAATTATTAACATTAAATTGGATAATCAAATGATATATTAGAGATACATGAAATTAAAAATTGAGATTTTAAGGTTTATTTTCTCTTTTAGATATCATACATTGAAAATTTAATAGTAATATATATAATATATCAAATATCATGATTGCGATAAAAAGATAATAAATATGAACAATATATAATACAAATATTTTTTTTTTATATTATATGTCTAATACGGATATTTTCTATCAAATACACTGATATATATCTGCACTCCGGATCTTAAATATCAGATCATTGTGATTTTTCAGATATAGATTTGGACCGGATTCAATTTTTTTTTTAATTAACATACTTGTCCACAACCTTTCATAATTAATTAGTAATTCAGTGGTCCTAACTGAGTTGTGTACTATCCAACAAACTCTGGACCTGCTTCTTCCCCCACGTTTTCTTTGGTTCCCAATCACTTTTTATAATATATTGATGCCCTACCAACCACACACATATTTTATGGTTGATTCATTTCCTGCAATGTCTATCCATAACTCTTATCAAAAAGGACATTGATTTGTTGGGGCATAGCTATTCCAGCTCATAATGCCACATGCGCACACATTCTCTTGATGCATGACTGGTCATATGGGACAATAATTTGAAGAGAATTAAAAATTGAACCATGTGAAGTTGAGATTATTTTTGAGAATGTATATTTGCATTTATGTTTGTTACTCTACTCTTTTAAGTTAAATTATTCTTTTTTTTAAGAAAAAGATAGATTTTGTCATCGTTACTTCCATTATTAAAAATGAGTTACAAATCTGAATTGGGGATGAGAGGATACAAACAACAAACAAGAAAAAAAGACAACCAGACATAGAAACAAAGGTGCAGGGGGAGGGGGTGATCGATAGGCACTACCAATTATTCTCCCTTTTTTACGTTGTAATACTTCTCAATATTGTTTTACCGGTTCAAATTCAATAAAATACCAGTTCAAATTCAATCAAGACTAATCTGGGATGGCTACGTCACATGTCCAACACATGAATTTTATATCAGCCACAAAAAGGGATCTGACCAACTCTAACCGGGGTTTACTAGTTCGATCATGTTCTAGCTGGAAAATATACAAATGTTTATTAAATCTTAAAATATCCCATGTTTAAATAAATGTTAAATATATGCAATGTAGGTCTCATTAAACCTCTCAATGATATATTTTCAATGACACTAATTAATTTTGAAGAATTGAATTTATGTAACAAAAGTTATACTGTTTTTAAAGAAAAATTAAAAAAAATAAAATAAAACGAGTCCTTCATATTTGGAGAATCATCCAATGATATTCCATCTCTTGGAGATCTCATTTGGTTGGAACTCCACCGTGTTTCATTTTGAGACATGATTGGATGTGCTCACAACCATAAACACTGTAAAATAAACAGACCATACTATACCAATGGCATGACAAGACCATTGTAAGAAATTTAAGAGCTCTTTTGTATACTAAGTCCTTTTTACAGTTCAAAATGTAGTTTTATGTACCTCATTATCGTTTTTCACTCACTGTATCGAGATATATATCTATTTGATATTTTTTACATTTTATATAATTATTCAATTCGTTAGAATATATACTTCATATTTTATAGTAATACATGTCATTAGATAAGGTATATGATTTTTTTAATGAAAATATATGTGATATATATTTTGGACTATAAAATAAACTGAGTATAACATTTTTAAAAATTCAAAGGACCTGAAGGCCGTGGTGGCGTAAGGACACCACGGCCCTCGAGATTGAGTTTTTATGGGCCTCTGGTCCATTGTCAATGATACATCCAGTCCCGTGTGCAATTTCAACCATTTTAATTTTTTAAAATATATACTCGCTTAATGAAATATACACTTAGATAAAGTACATGATTTTTTTTGCGAAAACTGTCAATTTATTTTTAAAAACTTTATTGTGATATTATTTAATGTTAAAACAAGTTTTATTGGTTAATTTCTGAAATTGATGACAATTAATGAGCCTTAACAAGTTTCCAGAAGGCAGTCGTTAACACACCAAACCCTTTAGTCACACACACACATATATATATGGGAGTATGTATACGATGATGGATCAGTGTATTTTAGATACTACACCCATGAACAATTAATTAATCTAAATAAAAATTAAAGGTTCACAAAAGTTGATTTCTGGCCTCAAAGAAATGACATTAATTATTTTGGCACTTATTACAAATTTTTTGTGTGTATATGCATGGGAGTCAGACTTTAAGATCTCGACCGTATGGTGTGGGTCAACTTTAGATTGTATCGCAAGTCTCATAGCCAAACTTGGACTGTTCGGATTGAGTATTAATTTTTTTTTTTTGGTAATCTTATATGCAGTTTTCATATGTTCATATACATTCATTTTTTTCTTATATACTTTTATCATTATTTGGTGATACGTTAGAAACGCATTGATTGTTTTGTTTATGTTTATACATAGTTAAAAAATTGTTTAATCTAAAGTGAGGGTAACATTGAAATAATGAAGATATGATAGTATGATACTACTCATCATGATGATAATACGACTAAATGTCTTTCTTATTTTACCAGTCCAAATAAGGTAACGTCACTAGCCGATATTCAAAGCATCGCCGCGTCCATCGATCTTTATGAAAATAAATATTAAAATAAGAAGTTAGTGAAAAAGGATTATTTTGTGAAAAAAAAAAAAATGCACACAGCTTCCATTGCAGTTATTCTATTTTAAAAAAATAATATATTCATCTTTTGAAGCAGTGGTGGATTCAGAATTTTTTCTAGTGGGGGCTACCATCATTAATAAATGAACATAAAGGATAGTGTTATGTACGATATCTTTTCCAATCCTTATTATAGTCTACATGTGTTTTAAATTTTTTTAAAATATTATACCACATCTAATGAGGTAAATGCTTTTTAAAAAAAATGTAAAACATTTCTAAAGAGACATACACCTCATTAATGTCAGCATAAGATTCTAATGAAGTATATATGACTGAATTTGAGCTAAAAAAATAATGTGTAATAGAGTTTTAAAATTTTAATAATACAATACGTTACACATTTTTTTCAGTCCTAATTCAGTCTCATATGCGTTGATAGAAAATTATTGAAGCATATTCTCATATTAACGAGATATATGCATCGACAAAGAAAATTTCACATTTTCTATAAATATATCAATGCAATTCATTGGAGCATATGTTTCATTTTTTTATAAAAAAAAATGTATCTTATTAGATGATGTATACTATTTTTAAAAAATTCAAAACATGTGTAAACTAGAATTATGATTGAAAAAAGAGCTGTACGTAGCATTATGCAACACAATAAAGATAGTTGATATCATATCCCCCTCTCATTTTTGTAATTTTATTTTTCAGATCATCAACTATCTAAAATATTAAAATCCTTGACTTTTATCTGTGTTCTCTACAATTTCCTTCTGCTATCAATGTTACTAGTTGCTAATTGCATTGCCATTGTATTATTTTTTTATAAATCCAGTTGGGGCCACCGTCCCCACTAGCTCCTTCTTGGGTCCGCCCATGTTTTGAAGTATATGTTGTTATATGAATGAAGTATATATAGAGATACATTAGTATAATTTTTTTATAATAAAAAAATTAAGTCATATACTATGATAGGATTCATACACTATGATAGTACAGTATATACTATGTTATTATAGCATATAGAGCTGTAAAACAAGCTGCAAACAGTACTGCGTGTATCAACGCTCTTATTTTAATTTTAGCTCACTGTGTTTGTCGAATTGTCGCATAGAGGGGTAAGACAAACCCATGTGTAGTGGGCCATCCATTATAACTCAAGCTTCATCGATCGATCGTGTCTGTTTGTTATAACTTTTGAAAAAAAGATACACGCAGCCTCCACTGCAGTCATAATTACAATTTATCATGTTTTTTTTAAATAAAATCATAGACTCATTATTTAAAGTGAATGCTGTTATATGAAGTATATACTAAGATACATTAGTATATTTTTTTATGATGAAAAAAAATAAATTGATTCATATAATATGATAGGCCCTCATACACCATGACAGTGCAATATATACTACGTTATCATATCATATAAGATTGTAAAACATGCTACAAAATAAACTGCGTGTATCCACACTCTAAACTATTACCATCAGTTTTCAATTTTTTTCCGTCACTGTTCAATATTTCACCTATACTTCGAAAGTGTCATGTACATTTTTTTTAATTCTTATTTTAATTTCACAATTTTTGAATTTTCAAAAAACATATGGTATATCTTATCCTATATATTTTTTAGAAAAAATGAAAAATATAATATAGTGAATTGAATGAATTCATTTATGGAGAACATTAAACTTTTTATACAGCACGCTAATGTGAGGATATGAAAGACATAATATGTGTTTGTGCATAATGGGGAAAGTAAAGGAAAATAAGCAAAATTAAAAATTTTCAAAAAAAAAAAATCATCACTTTTTCCTCCTCTATTTTGTCATATTAGGAAAAGTGGAAAAAAAATCTCTTTCCTATATGTGACAATTTCAGAAATAATGATGAAAAATTATTGGGGGAATTGTTGAGATGCCCTTTGATCAGGGGTGTAATTTTTTTTTTTGCCCCTAGACTTTTTTTTATTTTTTATTTATCTCTAAAATCTGATCCTATTTTTTTTTTTCTCCTGACCAGTGTCACGATTCTCATCTGTATATTAATATTACATTTCTGTAATTGATTATTAAATATATGTCATTAGTTATTACATTTCTGTAATTTGTAATTATCTGTAAATGGTAGATTATGTCGTTAGGTATTACATTTGTAGTTTTTGTTGTAGTTGTTATATAAATATTAGTTTCTATAATTGTTTAGTACATGGATCAAGAAGTAATTCTACTAAAATATTACAGTTGTTCATAAATTTATTTAGGTGTTTGACTGTTTGTTGTATTTTTTATGTTTCTTGGAAAGCTCGTTTTTCATTATGAAATACATTGAATTTCTAGTTCAATGATATTTCAGTGGGTTTTATTTCATCCAAAAGGAAATGAAGAGGATTAAGGGGGAGACTACAACTGATCATTAAAATATGAAGAAAACATCAGAATTCAAACAATTGATGTATCTATTTTAATGAAACTTTAGGATTGTGTCTATAACAATTTTGCGTACATTGAATGCACTTATAAATGATATTATAATGACATTGAAAATGTATATATGACCATTTTGTGTTTAAACATATTTGCGTATTTTAATATTTTTTTGTAGACAAACTATTAAATATCTGTAATTATTTGTATAATTTCTGTATGTTTCACATTATATTTCTGTATTTATGTAACTATCTGTAAGGGGTAGTTCGGGTATCACATATAAATTACAGAAATATAATAACCAATTACATATATTTAACAATCAATTACAGAAATGTAATATTTATATAACTAGTCAGGGACAAAAAACAATAGGACTAGATTTCAGGGATAAATAAAAAATAAAAAAAAGTCTAGGGACAAAAAAAATTAATCCCCTGGTCAAGGGGCATTTGAACAATTCCCCCAAAATTATTTTATTACCCTACTTTTCTCTAAATGCACAAACACCATAAAAATTAATTAAAAAAATATATTTTAATTTCCACAACTTTTTCCTTTACCCAAATTCCCACACTTCGTTCATTTGTCCCTCCCAATTGGTGCACAAACACACCAAAGGTACTCCTTTAATTTCATAATTTTTCCATTCAAGGTGGTCCATATATTCATGCATCCCACCTCACTCTTTCCCCTATAAATAGACCCACAACTTCATCCACACACACACACTGCACGCATCAAAACCAAACAAACCACCCACAGCCACCCATGGCAACCCTAGCATCCCTAGCCCTTCTAACCCTCCCGGCGTTGTTGCTCCTCAGCCTCTTCGCGCCGCCTTCCTCGGCCGAGAACATCCTATACACGAACGAGGTCCTCTACTCGGAAAACTCCCTGACCTACAACTACTACAGACTTACCATGCAGAGCGACTGCAACCTCGTCCTCTATGACAACGGCTACCCCGTCTGGGCTACCAACACCGGCGGCCTCGCCTACGGGTGCTACCTGAAGATGCAGGGCGACGGGAACCTCGTCGTCTACAGCAACGGCAACACTGCGATTTGGGCCTCCAACACCGGCGGCGGCGGTAACGCCAACTATGTGTTGGTCCTTCAGCGAGACCGGAACGTGGTCGTCTACGGCCCGGCCCGGTGGGCGGCCCACTCGAACGCTTATGGGTCAGGGGTCACCATAACCGACGGTCAGAAGGCGAGCAATGTGAACACCACCACCGGCGATATTGCCATGGTGACTAAGAATTGAGTGGAATGATGGAGTGATATGGTGGCCGCAAAATGCATGTAGCTAGTGAGAGTGATTAGGGAGTGTTGTTGTTTTTGTGTGTACTGTGTGTGTGTGTGTGTTGTGTACTTGTGTGTGAAGCGGTAGTGTCTGTTTAAATAATTGCGGCAAGTTTTGTTAATTGTTTGTTCAGCTTTGTTGTCATTTGTTGTCAAATAATAGCGGGCCATGACTCTCGTAGAACAAGTTCAGATCTTTTGTTTGATAATTATAAGAAAACTCTGTGTTATCTAATAGAAAGTCAAATCAATATGAAAAAATCAATTCTATAAAAATACAATCATTTGTGATGTCACTAGTTTGAATTTATTATCACACTTTTAAAAATAAAAATAGGGATAGCAAGCTCTATCGTTTTTACAAAATTACAAATAAATAAAAGTCGATTACTAATTTTGTGGTCTTAGTAACCCATACATGATAGGGAGGTACACTGTTTTTCAATTTAATGGTAAATTTAACTTAACCTTAAAAATATTTGCAAAAATTAAACTTTCATTTGGTTAACGCTATTACATCAGCGCTAATTGCCTTATTTTTTAAAAAAAAGTCAGACATGATTAAAATCACGTCTCAAAGAAAGCATGATATATAAACTACATCTCTAATATGAAAGAAAGAACTTAATTCAAAAAATAAAAATAAAAATATATATCATCTTTTTTTTTCAAAAAAGTTGTTTAATTTTATATGGATCATATTGATCCAGCTGGGAATTATTCATTTTGATAATGTGTCTTATATCGGCCAAGTCAAATGACAATTTCATTTATCCTCATTATTAAGTTTTTTCAAATGCGAGCATCTAATTATCTTCATCTAATATATGTATGTATATAAACTTTATCCCGTGAAATATTTAGCGCGCAAGGTGGACCACCTATAATAAAAAAAAATTCAGATGTTCCTACTGGTATGTTTCACAAGTGCAAAAGTCCAGGTAAAACAAGAGTGAAAGATGTATGGTTATTTGGTCAGTTAATTCTGGCAAAGGTTAATTTGCTGGTAATTGAGAAAAAATAATCAATTAATTTTCATGGAAATACTACATTATTTGTATTGTATAAATTAACCCAACTTAGAATACTTTTTTTTTCAAATATCAAAATTTAGAAAACTCAATTTTAGATTTTTTTTTCCTCAAATGTGCAGATGTCATATTTATAGAAATTAGAAGCTCTTTGAATATTATATATAAAATTTCCTTACCGACAATCATAGAGGATCAGTTTTGGCATTTATTGTCCTTCTCTTTCTACTGAAATATATAAAAAAATTCTGTTTGAAATCCTTCAATCGTGTGTTCATTATTCCTAGGATAAAATGAGAAATTCTCATTTCGGACTAAAGTTACCAAACTTGCCCTTAGTGTACACTTCACATGTAGCCTCCTCTTTGTGGTAATTAATCAATTCACCAAAAAGACCTAGTGTTTTTACATAATCACCATGGACATCATCCGACCCGAATTTAATTTTCCTCACATGGAATACATATATATATACGTATTTCACGTGACTTAGTTAATGAAACACCAAGTGATCCCTTACATATACAAAGCATCCAAATAATGCAAGGTTGGTCCTCACCTGAGTTGTGTCCTGGCCTGATTGTCCACAACCCTCCATAAGTAATAATTCAGTGGTCCTGACCTGAGTTGTGTACCATCCAAGACCTTCTCTTCCCTCACGTTTTCATTGGTTCCCAGTCACGTTTTATATATTAATGCCCTACCAACAACACACACACACATGGTTCATTCGTTTCTAACACACCGTGAAACAGATAAAAAAGATTCAATCAGCATTGAGATCTCATAATCTACTTGAATCCACAAGTAAGCAAAACCTAAAAGGGAGATATTTTATTAATTGATCAAGTTGTTCATTACAAAATATGGTGGCACTCATTTTATAGGTCACAAACATCAAATACATATTCATAATGTGAATTATGACTCTACTAAAAATAGTAAAGACACAATTACAATGATAATTATTAAAATCTAATAAAATAAAACATAAGAGCTTAAAAATCCTAAATTCTTAAATAAAATCTCATAAAAATTTATTTTGATAACAGATTTGAAATCAAATATTCTACAATGATTTCTTTCCAAATCTGTCTTACATCAGTCTCATTTTCTTAAAAAAATTCATCCTCGAATTTAAGAAGAAAGGATCTTAGATGATCAGGAGGATGATATTTGATGTAATCAAATACATCAATAGGAGAGATTAAGACCATTTCTTCCATCTTATTTGATGCATCTTTGTATTTGACATTTGGCAAGAGGAGAGACATCTTCTTGATTTTAAATTCCTTCTCAATCAAATCGATCATTGTGGTAGCCATAATGTTGTTATCGACGATGGCATTAAAAACGCTCATATTGATGTGGCGTGTAGTCTGCAACACGAACATTTGCAAGGGTTTTTCTATCTCTAGAGTCAGCACTAAGGAATAAGAAAATAACTTCTCTTGTTCTCCTCCAATAATCTTTTCAGATTCAACGGAGAGAACAACATCCTCCACTTCTTTATTTGTCTTGTCCTCATCAATTTCTGATTCAACTAGAGGTTGATCATGGGGGTCAGTCACTAGATTCTCTTGATTTTCTGGTGGACTTTCTTCGGTCTTCTCCATCGATCCATCAACCATATCTTAACTTAATGCAACATCTAGCGGGTTGATCATGGAAGAGCCTTTAGACATCACGTGCACCCTTAATCTCTCCAGTTGTGATTCCACTTTTACGGCCGCTGATATTGCTTCTCTCAAGTTGTAAATCTCTTCTGAAGCAATGCAATCTCGAACTGTAGACCTCAACCCATTAGATAATGTTCAATCATTGCCAAAATTTATCTTCTACGAGGTTATACCGACCAAATTTTTTTAAAAATTCAGCGGTATAGTCGAATGCGGAACGATTACCTTGGCGACAATTATGGTACAACTGGAGAAAATATTGTTAATAATCTAGAGGAAGGAACTGATCCATGAGAAGTCATCTCATCCTCCTCCATGTTCGAATATGTGCTCTTCCTTGTCATTGTCTGATCCTTTGAAGGTGGTCCCACCAATTAGCGGCACCGCTTGTGAGTCGAAGCGCCACCAATTTGACAATCTCCTCTTCACGCACCTCCATTATCTCAAAAATTTATCAATCTCTAAGGGTGCGTTTGGTTGCGCGATTGCAAAACTGATTCTGCAGGAATCTGCGATTGCAAACCTGATTCCACAGGAAGCTCACTTTCTCAGCTTTTTGAAATCGCAGCTTTTGGGCACTATTTGTCTGCAATCGCTGGGTTTAAAACTGCGATTACAAAACTGTTTGGTTGCGCGATTGCTAACGCAGCTTCCTGTAATCGCAATCGCAGCGCAATCGCCCAACCAAACGCACCCTAAGATCCAATGAAGGAACTCATCGATTGACAAATTACCATTGAAATATCAGATGTCCACCTTTGAAAAATAGTTGTTATAATATGTGTGCCGCCTTCTCGACTAATAGTCATACAGTTCACCGCTTTCATCACCTAAGTCATCCTCATAATCGGGTAGATAATGAGAATGTCATCGCACACCATTATAAGTAACATGTTTGCCGCGGGCGAATCCCTCGGTGCGCATCCTGTCACACCCAGGTCGTCTATTGTCGATGTTGAGATTCACATCAGCCTTCACCTCAAAAACAGTTTGCCACGTTTGTTGACAAAACTCCTCCCGATGTGGCTGTTGGTCCTCCCGCAACGGCCGAAACAGCTCCTGCACCCCACGATCACCGTCAATGGGATGGTTGTTTCCTGCACGGCTATGTGTCATCGAAGCTAGGCGAATCCTCGCTCTGATACCACCTAACGCAACATGAAACGGATAAAAAGATCTAACCAGCGTTGAGATCTCATAAGCCCCTTGAATCCACAAGGAAGAAAAACTCAAAAGGGAGATATTTTATTAATTGATCAAAAGTTATCCATTACAGAATATGGTGGCACTTATTATATAGGCCACAAACATCAAATAAATATTCATAATGTGAATTATGACTCTACTAAAAATATTAAAGACACAATTACAATGATAATTATTAAAATCTAATAAAATAAAACATAAGATCCTAAAAATCTTAAATTCCTAAATAAAATCTCATAAAAATTTATTTTGATAACAAATTTGAAATCAAATATTCTGTAATTATTTCTTACAATATCTATCCATAACTCAATGTAAAAGGACATTGATTTGTTGGGGGCATAGCTATTCCAGCTCATAATGCCACGCACACGTATTTTCTTGCATGCATGAATGGTCATATGGGGCGATAATTGTAAGAGAATTAAAAAATTGAACGATGTGAAGTTGAGATTATTTTTGAGAATGTATACATGGATCCATGTATGTTATTCTACTTTTGAAATTAATAGTTCTCCTTAAATAATTAAAAAATATACATTTGGGAGCTTGAGAGGATGGAGTGGTGGGGCCCACTATTATTTTAGCCATTTTATTTAGATAATCCATTGGAGCAACAACAACCAACTAAATATATATGTAGTAAATGAGCATATAGTTGAGGTATAAAATGTTGACATGGCACTTTAAAATCTTTTTTAGCTAAAATATTAATTGAAGATGCTATAATGCAAAAGTTGTCAATGTTCTTCCAGCCCAAATTCATTCAAGACCGTATCTAGGATGACTACCTCACATGTCTATCACTTGAATTTTATCTCAGCAATCAAAAAGGGATCTGGCCAACTCTAACCAGGTTTTAGTAGTTCGATCTCATGTTCTAGCCAACTCTAATCAGAAAATATACAAATGTTAATTCATTATATCTTAAAATTTTCATGTTAAATATTTGTTAAATACATGCAATGTAGGTCTCATTAATTCTCTCGATGATATATTTTCAGTGATACTAATTAATTTTGAAGAATTGGGTTTATGTAACAAGAATTATACATAATAATATCATTTATTCATGGAGTATATGTTTCATATTTTATAATAATACATAAATCATTAGACAAAGGTATATGAATTTTAAAAATAATGAAAACACGTGCGGCTTAAATTTTGGACTATAAAATGAACTGAGTGTAACATTTTTCAATACTCAAAGGACCCGAAGGCGCATGGTGGCATAAAGGCATGATCCATTCCTACAGCCCTAGATTGAGTTTTTGTGAGCCTTGAGTCCATTGCGAATTTGGGTTCATTTTTGAACCTTTTGGTAGCCTATATCCACGATGAAAAATGATACATCCAGCCTCGTGTACAATCTCAATCGTTTTAAAATTTTTTTTAATATATGGTCACCTAATGAGCTATACATTTTAATGGATATAGGTCAATGCCCGGGTCCCCCGAAGGTCGAAACCATGAGTAAAAAGTCACTTCATGAGATATGATATTTAACCGCGAAATATTTACTTGGTAAAGGATATGAATTCGTTGGTAAATATTATTCCCAAGGAAAACATTTCTTTGGTAATTGAGTGGATAAAAATGGAGTGATGTTTTTCTCAGAAAATGAATCCCCTATAAAAAAGCATTCCTTGGTAAAATATTTCATAGCTAAAAGTTTGGTATAATGCAATGTAGATATAAATTACCTAGGACAATTTTTTTTTGGAAAAGACCATTTTGAAAATTGATTTTTTTTTCTTTTTTGGAATGGGAGGTGTAATGAAATGAGTTGAAATGTGAGGTGAGTATATGAGTTAAAAATTATTATATTCGGTCCAATTCATAATCTCGTTTGCATCTCACACAATCTTTTTAATATATGCTTAGCTAATTAAATATATTTTCTCATATAAATTGAATGTATATATTTTAATTATAATTTTTTTATATAAAAGATATACTAAGATAGTGACATATATATTATGTTATGTGATTTCATATAATGCGTTTGTAAAATGAATACAAATGAGTTGCATTTTTTTGAAATTAGTAAGAAAAATCATAGTTTTGTATTTGTTAATAATTTTTTATGTTTTTCTTGATCACTAATTTGAATATCTCGGTCTTCTTTAAGGATATCATTGTGTTGTGATTATTTTTTTTTTCACATTTATTTTTAAATTTTTTTTAGGTTTATTGTTTAAATTTTTTCTGAAGGTAAATAAAAAGTTTGCAAGTTTTTTTTAAAAAAAATTCAAATAAAATGCTCAAATTTTTTAAATGTGAAAGAAGTAGTAAAAGAATAATTTTTTATCAAAATTGTCCATTACTTCAATGACTAGGTCATTAATCGTCAACTTTAATTATGTTGAATTATTATACAAGTATTTTATTTTATAAATACATTTTTTTATTATTCTAAACCTATTGGTCTCCCCCCCCCCCCCCCCCCCCGTTTTCTGATTTCTGACCGCCCCTGGACTCAACGCTAATGTGGTTATAATTCGAAGTTTTTTGACATCTTCAAACGGGAATAGAACTTCTGCATTTTGTTTAAGTGTTTGTTAATTTTGTGCTTGGATTGATCTAAAATTTATTAAATAAAATAAATATATTCATCACACATGGTCTAACTCATTCAGTTCATTATTTGATTTATTTACAATGATATGACAACTCCATCATAAAAATCAAATAATATATATACAACTATCAAAAAATAAGTAAAGAAAGAATTCAAGCCCTCTTCGAATTAAGATATGATTTGGAGTAAGAACCGGCCCGGAAATAAAACTAACCGTCCTTAAATTGTCCAAAATCTAAAATATCAGCTCTTTAACTTATGTGGCTCACGTTAATTTTGTATCATCTGTATTGTTGATTGACAAAGGGAGAGATTATTTGTTTTATCTATAATAATTAATTTTGTTTTATTTGTTTTATTATCAATAAAGTATGGACGACGCACCACACGATTAAGAGAGCGGTTATATGAACCCCATTTTATGTAAATCCCACCCCGTTAATTAACCCACCCTCTCCCATATATTGTGAAAACTAATCTCACCCCTATATATATTTTTGACTCTCTGTTCCCAAACCCACCCCCTCTCCGACCCTACCGAGACCATCCAAGAAGATGAAGACGAGGAGGTAGAGGCCGCCTTCATCACCCCCGTCAAAACCACCCCCGCCAAATCTCATCTCCTCCACCACTATCGTATCCCCACCCTCCAGAGATGTCGGAGATCCCTCCCAAAGGGCCCAAGCTGCCACAACCGCCTCTGGAGAGTGGAGACAACAGAGAAGGTTGTGGTTGGGCCGCCCCCGCCACCCGAGGAGCTGGCGATGAAGCCGTTGAAGAAGTAGAGAGCAACAGTAACGCCGCCGTGCATCCGAAGGCCTCCACCGCATCGCGAACCGATCCAGCCCTCGCGAGGCCCGAGACATCGAAGTCAAAGATGTTGGAAAAAAATAAATAGAGCACAAAGGATTTGATTTCTGCTACAGCAAAATCTATTAAGTGCTGAGAATAAACTTCTATATTAGATGGATAATAGAAAACCAAATACAAGACATGCCTGTTATATAGGCTTCACAAAAACAGAAAAACAGAGCACTAAAAAAAACGTGGGATGTTCTCCACATTCTCCATAATGTGGGTTACCCATTTCACTCCACTAAACAACTAGTTCCTAAAAACATGGTAACAGAAAAGAAACATTCAAACACACTTTATTGATAGATGGATGGCTGGATTTGCATCAGCCTTCAATACTCCCCTTTGATGCAAGATCCGTGACACCAAGTGAAATTCTGAATATCGCAAACTTCGGGTAGGAGAGTGCTTTGGAGAATCCATCAGCGACTTGATCATTTGTGAAGCAAGATTTCATCACAATCATGTCTTTTGCAACAGCATCTCGAATGAAGTGGTGACGAAGTTCGATGTGCTTCGTTCTCCCATGAAAAATTGGGTTCTTCGTCATTGAGATTGTAGCCTTGTTGTCGCAATAGATCTCGGTCGCCTCTTCTTGCTTTTGATGCATATCTTCCAGAATCCTTCGCATCCAAATGGCTTGACAAGCAGCTGCTGCAGCGGCGATGTACTCTGCTTCTGAAGATGATAATGCAACAGTGGCTTGCTTCTTAGAACTCCATGAGACCGCTCCCGAGCCAAGATTGAAAATGAATCCACTGGTGCTTTTTCTGTCATCTATGAAACCTGCCCAATCACGGTCAGTAAAACCAAGCAATTTAAAATTAGGAATAGGTTTATACCAAATTCCATAATTGCTTGCTGCCCGAATATAGCGAAGAATCCGCTTTGCTGCTCCAAGATGATGCATAGAAGGATTATGCATAAATCTTGAGACTAAGGTGACAGGGAACATAATATCTGGACGAGAATTTGTTAAGTACATCAATCCACCAATCATACCTCTAAAGAACTTTTCATCAGCCTTTGCAGTTCCATCTGTTAGAGACAACTTCTCACTTGTGTTCATGGGAGTAGAGGAGGTCTTGCAATTCAGCATATTATACTTTTTGAGCAAATCTAATGCATATTTCTCTTGAGAAACAAAAATACCATCACTAGTTTGGCAAACTTGAAGACCAAGAAAATAATGCAATAACCCCAAATCAGACATATCAAACTCATGCATCATGCTCTCCTTAAATTCTTTTATAAGAATAACAGAAGATCCGGTGTATATAATATCATCCACATAAACACAAACAATGAGAATATCATTGTTACCTTTCACCTTTACATATAGAGTGGGCTCGCTATCACTTCGATGAAAACCATTTTGCTGAAAATACGAATCCAATCTACTGTACCATGCCCTTGGAGCTTGCTTAAGTCCATATAGAGCTTTCTTCAACTTGTAGACTTTCTCCTCTTTGCCTTCAACAATGAACCCCTGTGGCTGTTCAACATACACATCTTCTTCCAAACAACCATTTAGGAAAGCAGATTTAACATCAAATTGAAATACATGCCATTTCATTTGAGCTGCTAATGCTAAAATAAGTCTAACAGTCTCAAATCTAGCTACGGGTGAAAATGTATCAAAGAAATCCACCCCATACTTTTGAACATACCCTTTGACAACAAGCCTTGCCTTGAACTTTTGCACAGTTCCATCAGGATTGTGTTTCACTTTGTAGACCCATTTCACACCAATTGGAATTTTTCCAGGTGGTAAGTCTACCAACTCCCATGTATCATTTTTCTGAATTGATGCAATTTCTTCCTGCATAGAGTTCTCCCATTCTTCTTTTCCTTCTGCCTCTTCATAATTCATAGGTTCTGCAATCATAAGAGCAAAGGTGCATGATTCATAAACCTCTTTCAAAGATCGTACCTTCCTTGGAGGAGTATCATTATCAAGAGTAGGATCGATGCTACTGTCCAGGCTATCGTGAGTACTACAGCTGTTGCTGTCCGGACTGATCTAAGTGCTACTGCTGCTGCCCGGACTGATATCGACTTCATTCTCTACAAGTGATACGTGCTGTTTTTCTCCTTTCCAGTCCCAAAAATTGTTCTCATCAAAAATAACATCTCGACGGATGATTAATTTTTTAGTATATGGATTATACAAACGATAACCCTTTGTTTCACCAATATACCCAACAAATATGCATTTTTCACTTTTCTTATCTAGCTTGGTTCGATCACTAGAATCAATCAATGAATAAGCAATGGAACCAAAAACTTTCAAAATACTCACATCGGGCTTTCGTTCCCACCAAGCTTCATATGGAGTCATGTTGCGCACTGCCTTTGTTGGAGATAAGTTTAAGAGAAAGACTGATGTAGCCACTGCCTCTGCCCAGAAATCATTTGAAAGTTGCTTTTCAGTTAACATGCTTCTAGCCATTTCCACAACTGTCCTGTTTTTTCTTTCTGCAACCCCATTCTGTTGTGGAGTTTTTCGTACTGTTAACTGCCTATGAATACCACTTTGCTTCCAAATAGAGCCAAAGTCATCAGATAAAAATTCTCCTCCTCTATCTGTTCGAAGAGTTTTTATTGCACAACCACTTTCTTTTTCTGCAAAAGCTTTAAATTCTTGAAATTTTTCAAAAGCTTCAGATTTGTAAGCAAGAAAATAAACCCAACTCATACGAGTAAAATCATCAATGAATAAAAGAAAATATCTACTCTTATTCAAAGACAAGGTGTTCATTGGGCCACATATATCTGCATGAACTAGTTCTAAAGGCCTCTTGGCTCTCCAGGCCTTTCCAATAGGAAATGAAAGGTGATGTTGCTTCCCAAAAATACAACCTTCACAAACATCATCAATACAAACAATTGAAGGCAAACCAAACACCATTTTTCTTTGACTTAACAATTTCAGCCCATTAAAATGCAAGTGTCCATAACGCAAATGCCATAGCCATGAGTCATCTTTAACATTAGCAACTAATGCACAATTATCAATACATGCAATCTCAAGAGGAAACATCTTGTTCTCAGTCATATGGATCTTAACAAGAGGCATATCAGATTTTTTACTTCTAATCTCACATATATCACCATGAAATAAAACTGAATATCCTCTTTGCATCAACTGACCCACACTAAGTAAGTTATGGGCTAAACCTGGAATATAGTAAACATCATGAAGCAATTTTTCAATACCTGACTTTGCCTTAACTACAATGGTCCCCTTGCCTTTAATCTGTACTTGATTATTATCACCAAGCCGAACTTTCAATTTCACAGATTCATCCATACTGCAGAAAATAGCTCTTTCTCCTGTCATATGATTACTACAACCACTATCTAGGAACCATATGTCAGTCTTACTTTCTTTGGGGTTAAGATAAGTAAGAAACAGATTACCTTCCTCATGCTTCTCTTCTGCAAAATTTGCTTGTTGCTTGGCCTTTTCCCAACATCTTGCTTCCAAGTGTCCATACTTCTTGCAAAAATTACACTGCTTTTCCTTGTAACTCTCTGCCTTTGGTTGAATTTGTCACCATAATCAGATCTGTGGCGACTCATATCTGACCTTCCTCGTCCTCTACCATGACCACGATAGACACCTCTACCTCGGCCTCTACCTGCATGCTTATAATCAGAAGAACTTTCAACATTTTTATCTTTCTTAGATATCTCCACCTTGGACTGAAATGCATGCTCGATATTCTTCTCCGCTGACCTGTTCATTCTTTCTTCATGGGCTAGAAGAGAACCCATCAGTTCATTAAGAGAATAAACAGTCAAATTTTTAGACTCCTCAATGGCAGTAACTACATGATCAAATTTAGCAGGAAGAGTTCTCAAAACCTTTTCTACAACTTTCTGATCTGTGATGTTTTCCCCAAAAGTCTTCATTTGATTTATAATAATAGAGACTCTAGAGAAAAAATCTTGCTCAGATTCATTTCCCTTCATAAAAAGAGTCTCAAATTCTCTCCGAAGAGTCTGAAGTTTCACAGTGGTTACCTTGTTATCTCCATGAAACTCTTGCTTCAAAATACACTACAACAAATTTGATTATTAGCTACGAAGTTTTAGCTGCGAAATCAAATCTCGTAGCTAAAAGTGACTTTTGCCTGCGAAAACTTTA
Source organism: Acorus calamus (assembly GCA_030737845.1). NCBI lineage: Eukaryota > Viridiplantae > Streptophyta > Magnoliopsida > Acorales > Acoraceae > Acorus > Acorus calamus. The sequence continues at coordinate 9,428,488 of CM060871.1, read as the reverse complement.
TTCGCAGGGAATACGTTTAATTTTCTCTACGAAGTTAAATTTCGTAGCAAATAGTATAACTTTTAGCTGCGAAAACCTATTGTCGTAGCAAAAGATACAGCATTTAGCTACAAAATAGAATTTCGTAGCAAAATATGCATTCCTTTGACTACGACATGCAAGTGCGTAGAAAAATATGCAACCTTTAGCTACGATATATATTTTCGTAGCCAAAGAGCAGACTTTTAGCTGCGAAAAATTGACCTTTTGCTACGAAATTGAATTTTGTTGTAAAATAATGAAAATTTTCAAAAGATTTAATTTGTTATGAAATCAAAATATACTGCATCACTATTGGACTGAAATTATTTTGACTATAATTTAGTTCCAAACATAAATAATAAAATTAAAACATTTTTTATAATATTAGACAGAGAACGTGATCATTTTTTCATATATATTTTTCTTTATTTACGTATGTATAAGCAGAAAGAATGGATAAAAATGAGTGTATTTGATATAGATATATAATTTATTTTTCACAGTAGTCCATCATCAAATTAGATGATTTGATATATTAATTATGTTTGTAATTAAATATTCAAAATGATATTTTAGTTTGGATTATGCATGTGCTTGATGAACTCCTTTAGAGATGACATTATGTAATTGATTGAGGTTTGTTGATATCAAAGTTGAATATATTCATTTTGATATTGCATACAATTTGTTTATTCTTGTCTTTAATGATCCCAATGTCACATTAGATATATTAGTTATCATTATATATATAATGTGTATCTATTAGGAGCAAGCACAAACAATATATAGCAAAAATTTATATAAAGCCAAACCCAAAGCCCAAACCAAATTCTTATTTATTTATTGGTAATTGTGATATGTATTTTTTTAATTGGGGAAATGTACAAAAGAATCAAAATAATCATACTTTATTTAAAAGATTGCACTAGAACAGTTGAACCGATCAGTGTTTTGTTAGGAATCTTATATAAAATTAACTTTTAGAGGATGAGGTGTACTTCAAGGGACTAGGATTTCATGATAATTCATGTAATTTTATTTCTGTAAAATGTGCTCTTCTGATTTGGACATGAAAGTCATGATCCAGACTTTTCATTAAAATCTTAATTACAGTACTATCACAACAATGTCAAGAATATACCTCAGAAGAAGATTCGTATGAAGATTCATATGCAACTATTAGAAGACAAACAAACATCGTTGATTTATTAAAAAAGACTATAAGAAGCCATACAATTTTAATAATACAAGAAAGTCATGTTCCGACGATTTTAGGATCAATTATTTGGGGGTCCATTGATTGTACAGCGATGAAAAGATCGTATTATAGCATATGCTCATTTTAATAAAGTATATGTTGCGATATAATTTTGTTAAATTTTCTATAAATGCATATATACAATTTATTTTTTTATATATATACCTCATTACATTATGTATATTATTTTTAAAAATTTAAAACACATATAATCTAAAATTGAGATTGAAAATGAAGTTTTACAGAAAAAAAAATAAAAAAAATAAATGACAGACTCAATCTGACTCATTAGCGACTCAACCCGACTGGTTATGAAATAAAAAAACCCAAATAACCCACCACACAGCATATTTCATATTGGGCTTGAAATCCGTGAAATCCCTAAAACCCAAATAACCCGCCACACAACATATTTCATATTGGTTTTGAAATCCGTGAAATCCCTAAAACCCAAATAATCCGCCACACACTCTCTCTGCGACTCTGCCTCTCCAAACAACCTTCATAAAAAATAAGGAGAGCTCATCCTCCGCCTCGCCGCCTCCTCAGTCTCTCCGCCTTGCCGCCTCCATTCCTCTGCCTCGCCCCCTTCGCCGAACAACCTCACCGCGGGGACTATCAGAATGAACGGTTACATTGAAAGGTCTCTCTCTCTCTCGACCTATATCTACTTCTTCTTTTCTTTCATTGTGTTTGCCGTTCACACGGACGAAACCCAAAATCCCATGTTTGCCAATTTCACAAAGAGGAAACCCTTATTCATCTTCAGCCGCAGGGATTTTCAGGCCCGCCAGAGGTTCATCGATTGTTATTCAGCTCCGGCTTCGTCGATTTCGACCGATTCATAGATCCGATCTCACCAGGTTCTCTCTCTCTCTCTCTCTCTCTCTCTCTCTCTCCTTGAAAAAGTTGTAGATGACAATAGATTTAAACGGTATCATGGGCTACACACAGATTGTACTGTTGATGGTATGGATTTCCTAAATCAATTTTGATGGGTGATTTTTTTAGTTTTCTGTTATTTCTTTCTTGTTATTTAACAGAACCAAGTCTGCAAAGCTAAGTATGTGAAAGAGAAGGGGTTGGATGGGTGTTGTGTGGATTGGTAGCAGAGAACAAGAAGTAATGTAGCTCCCGAAACAGAGAAAACAGTTCAAATCACTCTATGATTAAAAGCAATCCAATGTTCTAGCCATATATTAACTCACTTTGCACTGCCACCATGCATGGATGTTCATTTGAAATGGCTCTTTGGTGTCAGAATCATTTGGTTTCATCAGTACTTATATGTATGATAGTCATGCTGGTATTTTGAATCATGTGATGTCTTTTGTAATACAAACAATGTCTATCTGCTTTTTTCATGCATTTTCTTATTTTCTCACTGAGAACCAAAGTCTGTAATACACCATGTGCATACATGCTATTCAATTTTTAGTTTGTGCTTAAGATTCAGAAGGTAAATATGTCTCTCTATAATGCTCTTAACACACCAAATACTAAAGGGTTTTGCATTCTAATCAAACTATTGCTCACTTTGGAATTCTCATTGTTCAAGTTTTTGGAAGGATATTGTTCTTCAAGTTGAGGCATTGTCTGTGATATATCATGGCTAAACATTCTAAGTTCTTTTTGATATTTTTTATATTGATTTTCCTTACTAGAGTCATCCGTGCTTCAGTTTTTGAACTATGGGGTCCATTATCAAATAAGAATAATAATAATAGTCTCCAAGGTTTCATGGAATTCTTGGTTAAATTACAAGCAGATGCGTACTTTTTTTCACCTTATTATTTCAATGTTTTCCATATATTCTCATTTAGCTGGCGTTGCTAGTGGAGCGACTAGAGCTGCTTTGACACAACACTTTTCACTCGAGAACAATGCAGTGGACATCTCTGCAAAGGTAGTGCATCCAATCAACGAATGACAACTTTAGGTTAGCAATGATTGGCCTACCTATTGATAAAATAATTGTCAACTTGTTGATCCTGTGTCATGATCTGATAGGAGGGTAGCCAGGAGACAGTCGCAACAATGGTTGGAATGGCATTGGGAATGGTTCTTGCTCATGTTACACGAGGAAATCCCCTGGCCGTTTGGATGGCTTTTCTGTCTCTCACAGTGTTTCATATGTATGGTGAGCATATTTTCTATCTTGCATGAACATTAGAGCTTCTTCTGATGGTCAGCGCTTCTTGTTTTTTGGATTAGAACTTCCCCTCATATGTGATTTTTAAGAGAGTTGTATCAAATACTCCTGGTTTAGTTGTTTTACATGTACTCATCCAAACATAACAATCTTGTGATTTTCAGCTAATTGCAAGGCAGTTCAGTGCCGTTCGTTGACGACGTTAAATAACAAAAAAAGTTCAATTCTTTTGCAACATTTCATGGTAACTGGTCAAGGTGATGCGCAGTTCTTTTTAACCATTGAATCTGTGTTTATGAACTTTAATGAATTGTGGTTCGATTATACAAAGCCTATTTCATTTTTTTTCAGAAAACAAAATGTAGTCTATCTGCCACATGTAAAGTTGCCAGAATTTGACAACAGGTTTAGTCTTTTCAAGTTATGAAGGAATCATAATAAAATTATAAGTGGTCACTTGAAAGATTACAGTAGGGGTTGTTAACTCGGCTTGAATCATTGCTTTTGTCATCCTTTTTATTTTTCTTTTACATTCATTTTTCACTTACCTTATCCTTGTAATCTTATATGATGTTACTGTATTTTTTGTTCACAACAGAACAAATTTATGTTGATACTATAATAAAATTATTAAATTATTTGTCAATTTGCAGGTACTTTTTCTCTTCCTAAAGTTTGTGGCCTTTGTAATTCCAACAATTGAATATGATTACACCATGGATTTTGATCTGGGCAGCTCCAGTTAGTGAATAAAGGTAAATTTTAATTTCAGAATTTTCAAATTATGTGTTGTAGAAATTTTTTTCCTATAAAAGATATTATAACAATTTGTGATGTATATAATTAGTTTTTATTAAAATTTGGATAGTTTTTACTATTATCATCATCATTAAATATTTATTTAATTGTAATATAAAAAATTTAAAAAAATCAAAAAAGTATTTTCTATGAAAATGTAACATTTCCCTGCAAAATATTTTGCAGGGGAAGGTCAATTTTTTTTTATTAAATTTATATACTTTTAGCTGCGAATTTATGTCGTAGCAAAATGTTACTTTTTGCTACGAAATATCTTTCTCGTAGCAAAACGTGAGACTTTGCGACGAAATAATGTTCGTAGCAAATAGTGTACATCGTGGTGAAGATGCCCTTTTGCTGCGACTTTGTTTTCGTCGCCAAAGTTAACTTTTTGTTGCGAAACATATTTCGTAGCAAAAGGATACATTTTGCAACGAAACATTACCATTTGCTACGATAATAATTGCGTAGCAAAAGATACCTTTTGCTATGAAACTAAATTTTCGTAGCAAAATATTTTCCCATACGAGGCAGTTGCAACCATAATAGTTACGAAATAGTTTCGTAGAGAAAGATTTTTGGCTACGAAAAGACAAGTTTTTGCTACGAAATATTTCGCAGCTAATGCTCTACTTTCTTGTAGTGATAGTCCATGCTTCCTTAGATTTGGTTGCATTTGCAATGCGAGGAAAAATCGACTCCGTCAACGACTGTTGCAGAACAAGGAGAGCCTTTGCATCCTTCTTGCGAAGCTCCTTCAATTCATTTGACTTCTCTGCTGATGCCTTAGGATTTTCTGTATCTGCATAGCCATTCTCAACTAGATCCCACAGATCTTGTGAAATGAAAAATGTTTTCATCTTAACACTCTAGAACTCATATTTCTCTCCATTAAAAATTGGCACCAAGGATTGTGAGAGATTAAGAGTATTCATACCATTAGACATGCTAATCTCACACAGAACTTAATTCAAACAGTTCTTGTGCAAGTGAAATACCTTTCCTTGAAGAGTGTCACTGCACCTCTCCAGAAGATCCTCTGCTACAGCAATCGATCTTCAAACAACGCCCCACTTGGAGGAACCTGGCTGCTCTGATACCAAAAATTGTTGGAAAAAAATAAATAGAGCACAAAGGATTTGATTTCTGCTACAGCAAAATCTATTAAGTGCTGAGAATAAACTTCTATATTAGATGGATAATAGAAAACCTATACAAGACATGCCTGTTATATAGGCTTCACAAAAACAGAAAAACAGAGCACTAAAAAAAACGTTGGATGTTCTCCACATTCTCCATAATGTGGGTTACCCATTTCACTCCACTAAACAACTAGTTCCTAAAAACATGGTAACAGAAAAGAAACATTCAAACACACTTTATTTGATAGATGGATGGCTGGATTTGCATCAGCCTTCAATAAAAGACTCCATGTCTCGCCTGGGCATTCCATCGAAGACCCTCCACGCCTCCTCCACTGCCCTGCACTCCGCAAATATCCCTTTGTAACCGGCGTCAATCGCCCGAACCCATATCGACCGTCTGAGATCGAGATTGAACGAGGCCGCGCAGGCCTTGATGGTGAGGGAGAAGATCTTGGAGGGTCGGGAGATCATGCGGTGGCAGAGGTGGAGGAGGTGGGGGTGGCAGTCGGGGAGGCAGTAGTGACTGACAATGATGGCGGACCAGATGGAGACGGGCTTGTGGGGGAAGATGATGTTGGAAACATTTGGAATGTTTTGAATTTCCCTCCATTTTATTTCAAGGGATTTTTAGTTTTAAGTCCCATAAATTATAGGATTTAGCGATCGATCCCTTACTTCTTCATATTTAGGTTTTAGTCCCTACATTTAAATGATAATTAGGAATAGGTCCCTCCCAGTCCCAGGGACTAAAAAATAAACTAAATAATTTAGTAATAGGTCCCTCCGAGGGACTAAAAAGTAACGTATCATTTAAATGTAGGGACTAAAACCTAAATATGAAGAAGTGAGGGATCGATAGCTAAATCCTATAGTTTACGTGTACTTAAAACAAAAAATCCCTTATTTCAAATGCTTTCAAATGAAGACTCAAAGTTTTAAAATGTTTTGGAGCGAAAGTGTTCCTTCTATTGGTTTTGGTTGCTTGAAAATCTAGTCCCATATTGATTAAATTGTTTAATCACGTCCTCCTTATAAGAAATAAAGTTGTTACTTGTATAGGGTCCCAAGGGGGGCAAGGGCTTGTGGATTGCATTTGCATTTTGTATTTAATCATTGGTTCTGGTTCTGGAAGAGATAGAGAATATTCACCAATCTCTAACCACCGTGATTAAGATGTCGCGTGATTGAGGGCGGACATTTGCAAAATGTTCCATCCGTTTTATCTGTAACCGCCGTGATTAAGGCGTCGCGTGATTGAGGGTGGATGTTTGCGAAATGTTCCATCCAGTTTTATTTGTTCTTCTTTTTTGTGATTGTTCTAGTCAGCAACCGGTTCACATTGTCTTCTTCCTGCTGCACCAGAGGAGAAGATCAGCGAGGCTGGGTGGTTGTATCAGGGGAGCAAATCGTCAAGTACCCTGTGCGATTAATACAACGTACAACATGCCTCCATGTAGGCTATCTCTGAAACCCTTTGTGTTTTGATCTGTTGTTTGACCCATTGCATGCTTGTTTAATTTGATTTTGAAAAATGTTTTTCCAACAATTTAAGAACAGAATCTCGTTTTCATATTAAACATTTTTCACCCCTTCACGAACCATGGCTTGTAGTGATGATAGAGAGCCAGCCAAACACGACACCAAGTTCAATGAAGAGAACTTCAAGAGATGGAAGCAGCAGGTGAAATGCTGGCTTACAACATGGGTCTTATTTCTGTCATTTCTGTTCCTTCTGTTGATTTCGGAAATAACCCTGATTCCAACACTGAAGTCACAGACCAATGTGCAACCAAAACGTCTTCTACCCCTTCTGTGAGTCCTCAAGATCTTGATTATTTGTGTCATGGTCAAATCCTTTCCACCCTGTCTCTTGAACTTTATGATGCATATTGTTCCACCAAAACATCCTTAGAACTATGGAATGCCTTAGAGGACAAATATGATTTAGAGGATGCGGGTTTATTAAGATACCATTTCGTAGATTGTTTAGAGTATAGGATGGTAGAAAATAAAACCGTTATTGCCCAAATCCTAGAATACACCAAACTGATTCAGAATGCCAAAGCCAAGGGTTATAACCTGGAAGAGAATATCCAAGTTGCGGCACTTGTTGAAAAACTGCCCCTTTCATAGGACAATTTTACAAAAACCCTTAGGCACCATCAACGCCAAATGTCTATGTCTGATTTAATCAAATCTTTAAAAACTGAAGACATACACAAGGTCAAAGGCAAGAAGGTCAGTCATTCTGAGTCCAACCTTGTAGAGGGCAAGAAATTCAAACCGAAAGAGAAGAATTTCAAACCCAAAAAGAATTCCACCAAGAACCCAAACACCAAAATGACCCCAAGTCAAAACCAAATTCCACCAAAAAGACCTACCATTGCTATGTCTGTGGGAAGCCCGTGTACTTTGCGAAGAACTGTTGTCACTGCAAGGACCTGAAACCTAGAAACTCATCTCACACCGATTCTCGATCCCAAGTCAACATGAAGACCTTAGAAGGAAATCCCGTTGGATCCACTGATAGATTTGTAACTATTTCTCCTGAAATAATGTTGTGAGCATTTTCACTTATTGATGGATTGATACTGGAGCCAACACTCATATTTGTTTTATTCCTTCTTCCTTTTATAAATATCAGCATTCTAATGGAAGAAGGGTGATGATGCGTGATTCTGGAGCTTCAAACATCGAGGGATATGGATGAGCTGACCTGAAGTTTACTTTCGGGAAGGTCCTAACTCTTCGAGAAATGCAACACGTACCAAACATTAGGAGGAATTTAGTTAGTGGATCCTTGTTAATTCAAGCGGGTTATAAGTTAGTTTTTTAATCGAATAAGGTTCTAATAACTAGATTTCACTCCTTTATTTGCAAATGATATCTGTGTGATGATTTATTTAAATTATGAATTGTTGACTCTTTTGATTGCAAAAATGATAATAATACTCCTGTTGTTTTTATGACTGAATCATGTGATGTTTGGCATGCTAAGCTAGGTCATGTTAATCATGACATTATAAGAAAATTGATGAGCATGGAATTAATTCATAAAGGTCAATTTGATAACTCTAAGAGGTGTGATATTTGTGTGCAATCTAAACTGCCTAAGAAACCTTTTAGAATTGTTTACAGAAATTCTAGTATTCTTGAATTAATACACATCGAAGTATGTGATTTGAATGGAATCTTGACTAGAGATGGCATGAGATATTTTGTGACATATATTGATGATCATTCTAGATACTGCTATGTTTATTTGTTTAAATCTAAAGATGAACAATTTGATAAATTCAAAACCTATCAAAATCAAGTTGAAAATCAATTAAAAAATTCTATTAAAAGGGTAAGATTTGATAGAGGTGGTGAGTACACTTCAAATGAATTGAATTTATTTTGTGAACAAAATGGTATTATTCATGAAATGACTATTCCCTATGCACCACAATCCAATGGTATTGCTGGAAAAAAAATAGGACTTTAATTGATATGGTTAATTCTTTATTTACTCAATCTGGTGTTAGTAATAAATTTTAGGGTGATGTTTTATTTACTGCTAATTTTATTTTGAATAAAAATCATTTTAAGCACGTTGATAAAACGCCTCATGAATTATGGTTAAGTAGGGAATCTTGCATGTAATATTTAAAAGTTTGGGGCTGTTTCGCCAAGGTTTAAATTCTTAAAATTAGGAAAAGAAAACTTGATACTAAAACAATGGATTGCATATTTTTGGGATATGCAGAACATAGTCATGTAAATAATTTCTTATTATTAAATTTAAAATTCATAATTTTTTAATAAATAATCTTTTTGAAACCAGACCTGAAGATGCTATTTATTATGAGTCTATTTTTCCTATGAAAGAAAAAATAATTAGACCTATTGGTGAAAAATTCTTCTCATATTGCATCTACATATGCATCTTCTTCTGAATACCCTATTTATGATAAACCTGAATTTGATGATAATCTTGGAAGAGTTAAAAAAATTAGAACCGAGAAGAATTTTGGTTCTAATTTTTATATCTATCTTGTGGAAGATGATCATAAAACTTATCAAGAGGCTATGAATTTCGTTGATGTTGGTTTCTGGAAGGAAACCATAAGCAACAAAATTGAAAGCATAATGAACAATAACACTTGAATATTATGTAATTTACCTACTGGATGTAAATCTATTGGTTATAAATGGGTATTTAGAAAGAAATTAATACATGATGGATCTATAGATAAATTTAAAGCAAGATTAGTTGCGAAGGATTTTAGTAAAAAAGAAAGTGTAGATTTTTTTGAGACTTACTCACATGTTCCTAAAATTTCTTCCATTAGAGTCCTGATTGCCTTAACTGCCATATATAAGCTCGAGGTCCATCAATTGGATGTCAAGACTGCCTTTTTGAATGGTGATCTTGTGAGGAGATATATATGGATCAACCTGAATGCTTTATAGTTGCAGGACAAGAAAAATTGGTGTGCAAACTGGTTAAGTTCATTATATGGACTTAAATAGGCACCTAAACAACAGAATGAAAAATTTCATAAAATTGTTTTATCTACTGGTTTTATGAGTAATGAATCTGATAGTTGCATTTACAGTAGAATGAAAAATGATGCATGTGTTATTTTATGTTTATATATAGATGATATTCTTATACCTGGCACGAACATGTTAATCATTAATGAGAATAAGAATTTCTTATCTAATAAATTTGACATGAAAGATCTTGGTCCTGCAAATGTAATTCAAGGTATAGAATTAACTAGATTGCATTATGGCATCTCTATTTCTCAATCTCATTATGTTGAAAAAAATTTGAGAAAATTTGAATATTATTATTGTAATCCTGTTTTTACACTATATGTCCCAATTTCTATTAAAAGGTAAATCTAGGGGATCATGTCCAACAACCTAGATATGCTCAAATCATTGGTGGCTTAATGTATTTAGCTAATTGTTCTAGGCCTGACATCTCTTATGTTGTAGGAAGACTAAGTGGAAACTCTAATAATCCTAATGCAGACCACTGGAAGCTGTTAGAGTAAAGTCCATCATGGAAACTGAGTTCATTGTCTTAGATCTTGCTGGTGAGCATGTTGAATGGCTTTGAAACATGCTTTTTGATATACCTATTGTTAGAAGACATATTCCACCTGTATCTATTCATTGCGATAATAAGGAAATCATAGATAAATCCAAACAGTCTAAGGACAAACCTAGGATGAGATTCATGAAGCATAGGTATCAGAATGCAAATAATTTATGTCAGACATGGTGTAATAACTGTGACTTTTTAGGGCGTAATTAATCTGCTCTAATGGTACATTTAGTATTCTAAATTTTTAATAACTTAGCATGGTTAGATTCCTCATTTCGTTGGCTTTTCAACGCTTCTTACAGATTGTAAATCGGATGCGTATAATTCAAGTATGGTCTAAACCATAAGCGGGTGTCAGACAGTGTCTGATGGATCATATGGGTGCCGTTGGGCACCTGGGCAACGGTTGTAAAGTGAGCCGTCAGGTGATTAGTCGACGGATCCTAGAGGATCCGTCGGGTATATGAGCAACAGGCTCAGTAAGAGCCGTCGAGCTGGGAATTTTTAAATTTTAAATTTGGTCCGTTTTTTGGAATGAACAAATGCTTTCGTTGCAAATCATATTTGCGTTAATTGGTGTTATTGGCATCGTATTTTGTCCCCCACTTGTTTTCTAGTATTAAAACATCTTTTCTCTCTCTATTGACATTGAAACACCAAACTCTAAAACCTAAAACAATTTTCTCCCCTTCTTTTCGGCACCATTGATTGGGGGCTCGGGATAGGGTGTTTCGACAAAGTATTGGTGAGTTTTCTAAAGAGTTTAGAAGAGTTTTTAAATTATAATGGTCCTCTTTTTTATGTTGTTTTAATATGATCTCGTTTTCAAGGTTTTCCAAACAAGGAGGATAGTTTTCTTTCATTTCTTAAGTGTTTTCATATGATCTCAGATCCCTATATTTCAACAATGGTATAATGTTGATTTCATGGTGTTTTTACGAGTTGGATTTGTTGATATTGAATCTCAAATGTATACAATTACAATTTTTTTATATATTAGACTTTCTTGTTTGAGTTTTCTTTTTATTTCATTATCTTCAATATGATTTAAATAGCTTTTGGATCTGATGTTATAGACAAAATACTATGATATTATTAGATGTTTAAAAGTCTTTCATGAAAGAAAAAAATGTGTTTAAGAACATATCATGTTTAAGGATTATTTGTTTTAAGTAGAATCGTATTTTGATCTTTTAAACCTTATTTTAGAACCATAAATGCATAGATCCAAACCTATGTATGTAATATTGTGATTTTTTGGATTTTTAAACATAAATCTATATTCCCATGATAGTCTAGGGTTTTTGAAGAAGTTTCAATGAGTTTTGATTGTTGCTTCAATCGGATTTGGATGTACGCGATTTGATTTCAAATAAGTTTTCTCACTATTCTTATACCGTTTCAAAATGACTTGCGTCTTGTTTTCAATGATAAATGTTTAAAGAATTTTTATAAAAATAAATGGAGATATTGCGTTCTGCCTCGGGACGGCCCCTGTGGGAGCCGTCGGGCATGTTTGGGACGGCTCCCAAAGGAGCCGTCGGTGTTCAAAGCGACATCCCCAGTAGGAGCCGTCGGGTTTGCTTCGGATGGTTCCTACGGGATCCGTCGGGTAGGTCAGTAACGGTCCTTGTGGGAGCCGTCGGGTGTCTGGGTGTACGGATACATCGAGTTCCGTACGGGTGATACGTATTCTGATCAATTTGTATCGTTTCTTGTCATATTAGATTTACTGTAAGGATTGGTTTTTGGTTTGCGAATCGTTGGACCGAAGGTGAGTGGGTCTAGTCTCTATGTAGCTTTTGAAAAACTACCTATATGTATCATATTCGCATCATGCCTTGTTATGAATACAATTGTTATCTTAAGTATGGAATTACATGAGCATAACATCATATTTAGAGACGTTGTTTTATGTATGAACTGTATATTGGATATTATGCTATTCTTGCATGCAAATATGTGAATTGTGGAGGTTATCTTGCATGCATATCATTCGTATGCGTGACACCGTTTGTGTGACGTTGGTCTGCGTGACTCAGTCTAGTGGGACGGTGTCTGCGTGACACCCGTCTGCTTGACGGCTATCTGCGTGACCAAGCTCTAGATGGAGCACCTTTCTACTGCGTGCCATACGGGCATGCGTGTTCGTTGCATCATACGCATCATGTAGACAGTATGAGATTGTAAATTACTCCTCTAAAGATATGCTTTCTGTTTTATCGCTATATTTGTGAAAACTATATTCTATTGTTTTGAATATTTGGAATTTACTCTGAATGTTTTATTATTATTATTATTATTATTATTATTATTATTATTATTATTATTATTATTATTATTATTATTATTATTATTGGGACGCTAAGGTCCATTCACTGAGCGTGTAGTAGCTCACCCCTCTTTTTCCAACCTTTCAGAGTAGCTGTTGGCGATCGTCGTTCGTGGTGGGCATTGACGATTTAGTTCTCGTTTTTTCGTTGCATCGTAGGTGTTTGAATAAGCATTCTTCTTGGCATGTAGTGGGTGTCCTTAGCTTTATTAGCAAAACCAATGAATGTTTTATTTTTAGCAAATAAAGCACTCGTGTGTAATCATTCGCATTAAGAATGAATTATTGAGATCCTATGGTTGGTTTATGTTTTAAACTTATGAGATCTTAAAGTATTGAATTATATATATTTTGAAAATTTTGTTTACGTAACACACCGTATCGATGCCTTAATTAAGGATAATGGGTAGGGAGCGTTACACATGGAGTGATCTCAGTTGAATTTGTTAGATCAATAAGTAACATCGTAGATTCCCTTACTAAAGGACTAGCGAGGAGGCTAGTCTTATCAGCATCGAGAGGGATGAGGCTGAAGCCCATGGAATAGCACCACAATAGATACCCTACCTTAGCTCTGAAAGAATTCATGGTCTTTAAAACAAGGTGTAGGACTACGCAGTATACCTGGAGAATTCTACTATAAGAGAGTGATCGTGGGGCCACAATCTATGAGAATACGGGCTAATCTCTAAATCACTCTTGAAACCAGATACGCGTAATGGTCGATATGCGCACACCGACTTGAAACCTGGTCTAGTACTTGAGCTATGTTGTGTGACTAATTGAAATCTGAACAAAATGATCTAGTTCGTTACGTCCCTTCAAATGGAAATCAATCAACACTAAGTGGAGGTTGAAAGCCCTAAGCTACCTCTACCGAATGATATGTAAAACATCGCCATATTTTATTTTCTTTAAAAATTTGATTCTTGAGAGGGCTCGTTGGAAACATTTGGAATTTTTTGAATTTTCCTCCATTTTATTTCAAATACTTTCAAATAAAGACTCATAGTTTTAAAATGATTTGGAGGGAAAGTGTTCCCTCTATTGGTTTTGGTTGCTTGAAAACATTGTCTCATATTGGTTAAATTGTTTAACCACATCTTATTTATAAGGAAGAAAGTTGCTACTCGGGTAGGGTCCCAAGGGGGGCAAGGGCTTGTGGATTGCATTTGCATTTGCATTTTGTATTTTGTATTTTCAAACAGGCTATAGGAGGACTACAACACATATGCAATCTCAGCTCTCTCTCTTGTTCCAAAAAAGTTTTATTTGTTCTTCTTTTTGGCGATTGTTCGAGTCAGCGACCGGTTCACATTGTCTTCTTTCTGCTGCACCAGATGAGAATATCTGCGAGGCTGGGTAGTTGTATACGGGGAGCAGATCGTCGAGTACCCTGTGCGATATAGGGGGCGATTCTGTTTTTAAATACAGCGTACAACGTGCCTCCATCCAGGCCATCTCTGAAACCCTTTGTGTTTTGATCTGTTGTTTGATCCATTGCATGCTTGTTTAATCTGATTTTAAAAAAAGTTTTTCCAACAGATGAGACAGGAGAGGGAGTTGTCGGAGGGGAGGGGTGCTGGTGACGGTGAGGGGGCCTAGAGGATGGAGAGGGTCCGGTCTCTACAACTTGAGAGGATGAGTGGGATAGGTTAATACGGGATGAGTTATGTAGAGGTGGGTTTGGTTACTTTCATAAACTAAAAAAACTATTATTTAATAATTTTATTTGGGGTGGAATGAGTATCTCATAGGGTGATATTATACCTACCCCACAAGTAATTATGAATCTATGATTATTAGTGACATGAACAGACATATATTGAATAATTTTTATTTTAATATAGAGTAATACAAACAGAAAATGTTTGAATAAGATGAGCATAGAAAGAAAAGACACTAAAATAAGAAAACTAGAAAGAAAAAAATTTTACAAAGTCCAAACTTGATTCCTCAATCCATCACTCCATCATTTGCAAGATATCCACCCCCACCGACGTCTCACCCTTTTCCATGGAATTTCAAGGTAGAAAAAGGAGCCTTGCAGATGACTGCATTTCTCTCATTCCAAATCGCCCAAGTACACGCCCCAACAGCATCACCTTCCCCCTTTTCCTATTGTAATCTTTCTTCTTCTTTCGAGATGGAATCTCCCAAAGATCATGCAGTGATCAGAAACGCAAACTCCGATCGGCCAGCTTCTCTACGATGCACCCCTGGGCAGCCACAAAATAAATAGAAAATCATCTCCTCCGCGCGACAACATAACACGCACTCCCGGGACACTGTAGATCTCCACTTCGCTCGATATACCCTCGTAACTAGACGTTCCTCGCAACATATATTGAATGGTTGGCCCGAGTTTTAAAGAGTATACCCAGTGGTGGAGCCATGATTTTTATGAAGGGGGGCTTAATGTGGCTTATGTAAATATTTTTTAAAGTCATTATGTTTTTTTTTAATTTCAATAGCATAAATTAAAAATGAATATGTATAAAATAAAATAAAGATATTTACATAAAATATATCATCGAATAATTCTAAAAGATAATTATCATATTTTAAAACGACATGTCAAATTGCATATCGATGATCAACAAAAAAATATTAAAATATAAATCTAATAAGCAATATATACCTTAAAATTTAATCTCGATAAGTTTTCATATTCTAAAATTGTTGAATGATTTAATTATTTTAGATATTTACATAAATATTTTAAACTTTAAATAAAATAGTAATAATAATAATATGGTAAAAGAGAAAAATTATATACATTCAAAGTGTTGATGGAAGAGAGAAAATGATTACTGATTGTAGATTCCAGATTGTGGGATAGTTTAATAGAACAAAAAGTAAAAATTATGAATTTTTTTAGAGATAGAGATTGATATTAGAACAATCGAAATACAAAAAAAAGTTATTGAAGAATCTATTTTTTTCAAGATGGGTGCCTGAGTGGAGACGCTGGGAGTGGGGTCCGTATCACTATGGCTTGGGGGTCAATGAAAAAGTAGAATCAAAATAGACCTTTGTTTTATCTGGAGGAGGAGAATTAATTAAAATAAGGGGTGAAGAGACACCAAAAATGTGGATGGTCTAGATCTAGATGGCTCATGGGTGGTTTTTTTTTTTTTGAGTGTTGGGTTGTTATTGTTTAAAAAATTTCAAATGTAGATGAAGCCCATGACCTATAGACCTTAATTAAAATCAATCTACCACCTAAAAATTAAAAGGGTTTAGAATTAAATAAAAAATAATCCAGGATTCTATTAATGGATTAATCAAGGTGAATAATGACCTCATAGGGGGGGGGGGGGGGGGGGGGGGCATGTCCTCAAGTGGCTCCGCCACTGAGTATACCATATACATAGGATATATGCATGTATACACTACTACCCAACCTATCCTAGATTTTTTCCCCCACGCTACAAAATAGTGAATACCAATCAAATCTAGTTCACTCGTTTCAACATCAATCTCTACCCGTTAATTTTTTTATCATTAAAATAATTATCTAACCTAAAATAACTTATGTTATTACTCAAAAAGAAAAAATTTGTTAAAATTAGTAAATTAGTATAAATAATAACTTTTAGAACAAATAACTTTTTAGGCTGATATGAATGTCAAAATTGATATGGGTTATTTAGTTTCTTCTCCCTGAGAACCAAGTGAATTATTAAAAATCCCCTAAAAAGGATATTATTATTAACCCCTTACAAAGTTGTTATATCTTATTAAAAAATTCAATAATTTAAAATTATTTAGTTTATGCTCTCCTAAGTAGATATATTATAAAAAATCCTCAAAATAAATAATTATTATTCAAGTACAAAACAAAAAACGAAAAAAAGTAGATGATTGAATGTATATAGTTTGAGTCCTCATCCTCTGTTTACCACCAAAATGTAAGTATAATTTACAAAATTAATTTCATATTTGTTGTGAATATAGTGGATACCCACCACTCCTCCTAGTCATAACCTCCCCCACTCTTCAACTCCATCACCCCTCTCATTCAACTCCATAACCCCCATTATTAATCACCCCACTATGTACCCCCTCACCTCTATGGACTTGTAACTTCTCACCTTTGGAATTCCTCCATGCACCTTATAAATAGAGGGGTCTCTCATGTATTCCACAACCAACAATTGAAGAATAAATACTCTCTCTACTTCTCTATTTACTTGAGTGTTTTGTTTATGTATTCATATTCTACTTATTTATAACACGTTATCAGCACGACGACGCTCTTGTCTAATTCGCTAAATAGGTTTATATTTTGGTGAGTTCATGATGCTCAAATAATCATAACTATATCTTATATGTTGTGTACAACATGGTAGACAATTTTATGATTTTCTTTTTGATAAAGAAAAATGGTTTTCTTACTTTATGCTACATAATTAAATATTCTCATTCATTATATTCTTTTATATATATTTTTTAATAGTGCATTTCTTTATGCATTTTCTATATGCATAAATCCATGGTTTATAATCAAATCCCATCTTTTGGGTTCTTATTTATCTCAACAAAAAAAAAAACTCCTTTTATTGGCCTGTATTTTTTATGATTATTCACGGTTTTGTATTATGGTATTGTTGATATTGTTATCAACTTTTGTTAAATAAAAATGAATAAAGTAAATTTTTTTTTGTAACTGGATTGATATATGCATGCAACTGTAGGGAGCCTGCGGTTTATTGCGCGATCATCGATCACGGGTCCATCGCATCGGACGGGTGCGATTCACGACGATGCGATATATATATCGCGACCATATATATATATATATATATATATATATATATATATCACATGTTGGTGAAGTTAGGCTCTCCCATATTCATAGTAACATGTATTAATTGTAGTTGAGAAAGGTAAATGACAAGAATTACAAATTTCAAAGCAAAGGAGGGTCTGGGACTTTGGTGCAGAGAGTGTCTACCAGTGAAAATAACAATATCATGTTATCGGCTATCATGCATATAACATTAAAACAATACACGTCACTCTTTGTTCCATTTTCTAATAAAGGTAGATCCCTTTTGTTGCTGCACAGAGTTTTTGAAAAGTCATGGCAAAGTGCGCATCGGCTAGGGTCTCGGGCAATCACATACTTTTGGGGAGTAGAGTGAAAGATCATGCTCTTACTCAGGCAGAGATATGTCAGTTCAGACTAAACTTTGGTTTACTTTCTTCATCCTCATCCTCTCAGTGAATTACCTATTTTCCCTGCCTTCGCATTTGTCGGTTATCATGTCTAAGAGCTAAATTGAACTCTTATAGTCTGGCGGTTGTTCCCTCTCTATGGGAATGAGATAAGGTCTTGCGAGACTGAACGAAGTACCATGATCTCTTTCTTCTACCTAGAGTACATGTAACCGTTAACCTAAATAAACTGCTTGCGCTCCATTTATTTGTCATAGTCATCATCTCCAAACGACGTTCCCGTGCGCAGCGACGAGAGGTAACCGAAGTCAGGGCTATTAAGGGTGTTTATTCCTGAGCAGAATTCCTACCCTGGTTTGAGCCAATTTGTACAGGGTAGGTGGAGGCCGTAACCGAAGCTTTCTGTCAAGTGAGGTGCTGCGACATCCCAAAAGGGCGCGGTGTCCATTACAACAAAAAGATCGCCTGAGAGTTGAGTAACCATGAGGGTACCTAAGGTGAAATGGCAACCCGCTATTTCTTCTGCCGGCATCTGATCCTGAACACTTATGGGGGAGGGTAGGGCGAGCGAGTGAGGAAGTTTCTCTCTCTGGTGATCGTTAGTGAGGAGACCGGTCGAGTGTAGCGTGAGCAAAGCGAGAGGCGCTTTTTAGGAGCGACCGTTAGGCGCAAGGGTGACCATAAGGTGCGAAGCAATGACCGTCAGGGAAATAGAAGAGTTTACAGAGTTTAAGAAGCGAACAATAAAATCTATGAACTCAATTCGTTCCTTCGTCACCCTAAAATCAATAGAATAGGAGCTTGCCTCAAATTCGAAACTTTCTGTTTCTATAGGGCAAAAAGCTCATTACTGTAATTTCCCTCCGCTCCTAACGTCGCTTCTATGCTCCGCACCTTCGTGAAGCCAAGATTTAAATTCAAAAGTTTATGTTTTATATAGGCCCAAAAGTGAGCAATTTTCGTGTTTTTTTCATGATTCTCCTAGCTAAATTCGAGTTGCTCCTAAAAATGCCGGGAAAACGGAAAGTTTTTCAACTCGAGAGTAGACTTACTTCGTAAAGTGAAGTTACAGCAAAAAATCCCGAGAAAATGAAACTTTTTCATTTTGAAAGTGGCATTATGGTATGTATTTTTTTTTTCATAAATCCATGATTTATAAATATTTGATTTGAGATTTATTTTAATGTTACAATGTTATGTGTTCCTATAAGACCATACAAAAATTGTATTTACATGGATCCCCGAAGGACCATGTAGAAGTTATAAATAATATGTCCCAATAAGATCATATGCAAATTTTATTTTATCCCTGAAGGACTAAAAAAAAATTATTACATGGATCCTTGCAGGATCATGTGAATGATATGATTAGAATGTATCCCTGAAGAACCATATAATTTTTATCCCTGAATGATATATATAATCATGATTGCTCGTATCCCTGTAGGACAAAACAAAAGTTATATGATATATGTTTTTTGGGTCCTTCAAGGATCAAATGAAAAAAAAAAGATCCATGTATCCCAGCAGGAACATATAAATTATGATTAGCATTCACCATTATCATCATAATGTAGAGGATTTAAATATTAATTCCGCATTGACAAAGGTCCACCGACCATTATACCTCAAATATGCTTCAGTTGTAGCAATATTGAGAGCATCAATTTTATATATTCTCGTTGCCGAACAACGATTTCTTTTTCTCATGTAACCCAACTCAATGGCATAGCATCATTACCCGAAGTAAATGCATTTTATTTTATGTTCATCATGGAAGTTGTGGTCAAGAATGATGAGATCATGATTTATATAGTCAATAGCACAACAATCATAGAGTTTGTAAAACATCTCAAACCACTGGAAGTGATTTGCTATTAAACAAAAGCATAATTGAAGGGAAAATGTTTGCAGAACAAACCCCTAACACAAGAAAAATTATTGTTATCAATTCGGTGCTTAAAATATGGTCACATACCTGATGTACAATCAAACTTTGTCATTTATGTATTTTTTTATCATTTTTCTTTGTTATCTGAAATGCATTTTCTATTTTATATTTATCTTATTTATTTCATTTTTCTTTTTACAAGAATGGCTATGGTTGGTGACATCTGTCTGGCAGACAGCGCAACAACGCATACGATCCTACGAAATAAAACATATTTCTCGACATTGACATTAATCAATGCAAATGTTAATACCATCTCTGGTACTACAAAATTAATTGAAGGTTCCGAAAGAGCAAATATAATATTACCAGGAGGTACAAAATTTTGTATTAATGATGCATTATATTCAGTAACATCCCGAAGAAATCTGCTAAGTTTTAAGGACATTCGTCTTAAAGGATATCAAATTGAGACTATAAGTGAAAATAATATGGAGTATTTATGCATTACTTCAATTATTTCAGGCCAAAAGCATATATTAGAGAAACTTCATGCTCTCTCATCCGGGTTGTATTATACAACCATAAAAACAATCGAATCATACACTGTAATGAACCAGAAGTTCTATGATTCAGATATTTTTACGCTTTGGCATGATCGTCTCGGGCATCCAGGGTCTACAATGATGCGTCGAATAATTGATAATTCATTTGGGCATCCGTTAAAGAACCAGAAGATTCTTTTACCTAATTACTATCAATGCACTTCGTGCTCACAAGGAAAATTGATAGTTAGACCATCCCCTACAAAAGTCAATGTTGAGTCACCAACATTTTTGCAAAGAATTCAAGGGGATATATGTGGCCCAATCCACCCCCCATGTGGACCATTCAAGTATTTTATGGTATTAATAGACGCATCTGCTAGATGGTCGCATGTTTGTCTATTATCCACTCGGAATGCTGCATTTGCAAGACTACTTGCTCAAATAATCCGATTACAGTCTCATTTTTGGATTATCCTATAAAGTCAATACGCCTTGATGGAGCTGGTGAATTCACATCGAAAACTTTTAACGACTATTGTATGTCGCATGGCATCGATGTTGAACACCCTGTTGCTCATGTGCACACCCAAAATGGATTAGCTGAATCATTTATTAAGCATCTTCAGCTAATTGCACGTCCTATGCTTTTGAGGACAAAATTACCCCTTTCAGCTTGGGGTCATGCTATATTGCATGCAGCAGCATTAGTTCGCCTTCGGCCAACTGCTTATCATCAATATTCCCCTTTACAGCTTGTATTGGGTCATCAACCAAATATTTCACATCTTCGTATTTTTGGTTGTGCTGTACAAGTTCCTATTGCCCCTACACAACGAACTAAAATGGGCCCTCAACGTCGATTGGGAATTTATGTAGGATTTGATTCTCCTTCTATTATAAGATATCTTGAACCATTGACAGGAGATGTTTTTACCGCTCGATTTGCGGATTGTCATTTTGATGAGACAATATTCCCGTCGTTAGGGGAGAAAATCCGTCGCCAGAAGAACGACGTGAACTTACTTGGAAAACTCCATCTTTGGATCATCTTGATCCTCGCACTAATCAATGTGAAACTGAAGTGCAAAGAATCACTCATCTTCAAAGAATTGCGCATCAATTGCCAGATGCATTTAATGATGCAGCAAAAGTGATGAAATCACATATTCCAGCTGCTAATACTCCAGCTCGGATTGATATTCCAATAGGAAAAACTGTTAATATGCCGGCTAATGAATCAACAAAGACACGCCTGAAGCGTGGAAGACCTATAGGCTCAAAAGATTCGGCTCCCGAAGGAGAAAAACAATGAAGAATAATTCTCTAGAAGAGCATGAAACACTTGAAAGACTCACAATAATAAATCCTACAGAAGAAGTCCCTGAAGTGACACAAGTCCCCGAAGAGACTGACGTCCCTGAAGTGATACCCGTACATGAAGATCAAGTACATGGAAATGAAGAAATTTCCATAAATTACGCAAATTCACAAATATTGTGGGATCGAAAGCAAGTGCTTGTTGATGATATATTCTCTTTTGCAGTAGCTACAGAAATCATTTCATATGATGATTCAGAACCACGTTCAGTGGATGAATGCAGACGAAAAAATTGTTGGCCACAATGGAAAGCTGCTATTCAAACAGAATTGGATTCACTTGCAAAACACCAAGTATTTGGACCAGTAGTCCTAACCCCTGAAGGTGTTAAACCAGTAGGATGTAAATGGGTGTTCGCAAGAAAACGAAATGAAAGAAACGAGATTGTTAGATACAAAGCTCGTCTTGTGGCACAGGGTTTCCTGCAGAGACCTGGGATCGATTTTGAAGAGACATATTCTCCTGTGATGGACACAATCACATTTCGGTATTTAATTAGTCTTGTAGTCTCAGAAGGACTTGACATGCATCTAATGGATGTGGTTACTGCATATTTATATGGAAAATTAGATACCGACATTTATATGAAAGTTCCTGAAGGACTAAAATTGCCTGAAGCAAAACCACGAAACATGTACTCAATCAAGCTAAGACGATCCTTGTATGGATTAAAGCAATCTGGACGAATGTGGTATAACCGTCTTAGTGAGTACTTAATAAAAGAAGGATATGTCAATGATCCAATATGCCCTGTGTATTTATTAAGAAAACGGAACTTGGATTTGCCATTATTGCAGTATATGTTGATGATATTAATCTAATTGGGACTCCTGAAGAGCTCGAAAAGGCTTCGAATATCTAAAAAAGGAGTTTGAAATGAAAGATCTTGGAAAAACAAGATATTGTCTCGGCCTGCAGATTGAGCGGAGTTCAAACGGGATACTTGTTCATCAAACAACATATGTTGAAAAAATCCTGAAGCGTTTTAATATGGACAAATGTCATCCATTAAGTACTCCTATGGTGGTAAGGTCACTTGACCCAAAGAAGGACCCTTTTCGTCCGAAAGAAGATGATGAAAATCTTCTTGGTCCTGAAGTACCTTATCTTAGTGCAATTGGTGCCTTATTATATTTAGCCCAATGCACTAGACCTGACATTGCATTTTCAGTTAATTTATTGGCCAGATTTAGTTCTGCACCAACTCGACGGCATTGGAATGGTGTGAAGCACATTTTTCGTTATCTTCGTGGAACGTCAGACATGGGCCTATTCTATGCAAAAGATTCCAATAATGGTGCACAATTGAAGGGTTATGCAGATTCAGGATATCTTTCAGATCCTCACAAGGCTCGCTCACAAACAGGGTATGTATTCACTTGCGGTGGCACAGCGATCTCTTGGCGATCTACGAAACAGACTTTGGTCGCCACGTCTTCTAACCACTCTGAGATTCTTGCACTCCACGAAGCAAGTCGGGAATGCGTGTGGATAAGGTCTTTGGTTCATCATATTCATACTGCATGCGGACTATCTCTCATTACAGATGTTCCAACAACTATTTATGAAGACAATGCAGCATGCATTGCTCAAATCAAAGGGGGATATATCAAGGGTGATAGAACGAAGCATATTTCTCCAAAATTCTTTTACACTCATGAGCTCCAGCAGAGACATGAAATTGATGTTCAACAAATTCAGTCAAAGGACAATCTTGCAGATTTGTTCACTAAAGCTTTGTCGACGTCAACATTCAAGAAGCTGGTGTATAACATCGGGATGCAACGAGTTAACGACCAAAATTCTTAAAATCTTGTACTTTTGAGGGGGAGTAATTTTTTTAATGACATTTTACGAACTGTACTCTTTTTCCTACGCCTAGGTTTTGTCCCAATGGATTTTTCTGGGAAGGTTTTAATGAGGCAGTGTTAAACGCATACACCATTATACGATTAATTTACATTGTACTCTTTTTCCTTCGCTTTGGTTTTTTCCTACTGGGTTTTCCAAGCAAGGTTTTAATGAGGCAATTATCTTAGCGTGGTGGTCATCCAAGGGGGAGTGTTGTGAATATAGTGGATACCCACCACTCCTCCTAGTCATAACCTCCCTCACTCTTCAACTCCATAACCCCTCTCATTCAACTCTATAACCCCCACTATTAATCATTCAACTATGTACTCCCTCACCTCTATGGACTTGTAACTTCTTACCTTTAGAATTCCTCCATGCACCCTATAAATAGAGGGGTTTCTCATGTATTCCACAACCAACAATTGAAGAATAAATCATATTTCTACTTCTCTATTTATTTGAGTGTTTTGTTTATGTATTTATATTCTACTTAGTTTATAACAATATTTTCTTTTTCTTTTTTAGTTGCATAATTAACTGGGGTCCATTTTATTTGTAATTCACATTAGACCGACTCAACGTTGTGGTTGTAAGTCAGATTTTTTTGACATGTTCAAATTAAAGAAGACAAGATTTGGAATAAGAACAGGCCCGGAAATAAAACTGACCGTCCGAAAATTGTTCAGAATCTAAAATATCAACTCTTTTAACTTATGCTCACGTTCATCTGTATATACTGTATAGTTGGCCGACAGAGGGAGACAGATTATTTGTTTTTTTATCAATAAAGCCTGGACGCTGCGCATCGTCTATAAATCAACCCTACCCCACTGACATGAACGTACAGATATTGAATGGTGGGCCCGAGCTTTAAATAAAATTCCATTTTAGGAAAATAGAGTTGTTTCCGGAAGTTGTCCAAATATCACCTCTTTTTTCAAACAAAAAAAAAAATCACCTATTTAACTTGTGCAGTATAGTCAGCCTACAGGACGAGGGAGGCAGGGGCGGCGCCACCCTTTCAACAGTGGGTTCAAATGACCCCATAAAGTTTTAAAAAGTATAAAATAAAAAACTAGCTCACTCATCTTGTTTAATTCATGTTTGATCCATTATATTTTTGTTTTAAAAAAAAACAATGATACATCCATTTTTTTAAAGGAAAACAAACCAGCCCATTAATTTAAAACAAATTGGCTCATATTCCAGAGTATTATCCATTAAAAATATTGTACCCATTGCTCTATTAGAAAAAATAAAAATGTGGGACCTTAAAATATCATATTAAAAAAAATACCAGGAACCCCTTATCAACAGATTCGTTGATCACCTACACACGGGCTGATACGCAGATCACAAACAGATGGACGGAGACATGCCCACTATTGTTGGTCATGCTCCCCATCTTCCCATTCTACTTTGTTTTCAGATATTTAATCATGGATTTTTAGAATTAAAATGAATTTGTGATCGTGCTAGAAAGTTGGTGAAGACAAAGAAACACCTCATATATACATTAATTTATTTGTTTTTTTTAGGAATGAAAATCATTAATAGCTGAATGATTGTTTGGTCACATATATTGAAAAAGACATATTCGATAATGTTGATAATAAAATTATCATACAACGATTTCAAAGTATAAAATTTCGTCGAAGACAATTATAAAAGTTTATATATTGTAAATCTTTGATGGCTTATTTTTTATTAATATAAGTTGTTACGTTTTCAAAAGAAAAGTTTAGATTTTTTATAATTATATGATAACAGTTGATCTTTTAAAAATTTTGTAAATTTTTTTTTTGAATGACCCCATTCATAAAAATTCTTGGAGCCGCCACTGGAGGGAGGTTATTTCATAGAGCGTTCTTAGACAAGGATTTTATTCCGGACTCACTTTTTAATTTACATACGTTGTTAAAAAATTATCAGATTATATAGTTATTTTAATAAGATAAATGTTTTAATAATTTTTTTTTTTTTTTTTTTTTGTAAACGTATGTATGCAATTCATTAAAATATATAATTCATTTTTAAAATTTTAAAATAACTGTAAAATGGATTTATGATTAAAAAATTGATTGGATTTAACATTATCTTTTTTTTTAATCAGACCATAATACCATTTGCACATGATATGCATGTACTACCCAACAAATATTCCTAGATTTTATCCTCACGTTGTTGAATAGGGAATACCAATCCAAACATGGTTCACTCGTTCACTCCAACATGGCAACATCTATCCACACCCGTCACTTGTTCCGACACTAATTATGCCACACTGTTGAAAAGATAAAATTATTTGTGATTAGTGTAATGGATATATATTATTAACGGTAAATAGAACAACAACAATTAGATCTCAACACCTATAGGATTGAAAAGTTAAAAATCATTAGTGGTTCAACAAACTATGCCTACGTGAATAAAAGAGAGCTGATAACGATTCATTATATCAAATAATTGGAGTATAAAACTCTCAATTTGTCTCTTCAGCACCATTTCTTTCTCTCAAAGAAGAAACCCTAAAATGGCCGCCTCGAAAGTCTTCCAATTTAACTATAACAAAGAAAAGATTAAATAAATTGGATACAATTAACTAAAATTACAAAAAATGTTCCTATAAAACAAAGGGTTGTACTACAAATTATGTATTCATGATACTGGCGATTCATATTTTCTTGATATCCATATGTAATATGTATCACGTTGATGACAATTTTATCTCATTGTTAACCTCTAATAAACTTTTCAAAATTGCACTGATTCAAATGCATGCATCTTATACTTTATCAATGCATACCTATAATTAAATTTTGTCCCACGTGGAACATTTGGTCCCATTATAAATTTTAGGTTGTCCAACTTGTTAAATTTAACACAAAATCAAAACCCCCAGGAATACAAGCGAGAGAGATTATTTTTTGGGTTAAAGACGTTTGAGTCCCTGTGAACATCTATAAACTCATATAAGTCCTTGTAAACTTAGGGCAAGACAATTACATCCCTAGGAACACAGAAAATATCTAATACATCCCTACTGTTAAATTATTTTTTAATATATCATGGTTAAAATTAACCATGTGTGTGATTTTACTATTATACCGTCCACAATGCACAGTATGATAATTAAAATGAGTTTTTTAACTTGTGTAATCACCTCATCAAAATGTAAATAAAAAATCTGAGTAATATCTATAGTATAATAAATACAATACATAAATAAATCATTTTTATAATTACAATTGTTTGAAATAGAAGCAAAAAATAATAATAATGGAGTAGTACACAACAATAAAGTCAAAATCCGCAAAAGAAAAAAAAGTGAAAATGAGTTTGATCAAGGACAAGATGGTCATTTAAAATGATATATATGTTTTTTCTATTTTTTTCAGTGATTTATATGAGTGTTTAATTTCACAGAGATATAATATTATGAGAATATATCGTTAAATTGGATAAAAAGTTAACTCATGGACTAAATTGACATATCATAACAGTTTAAAGGACATATATGTCCGACTCCAAGTTTGCAAGGACTTATATGAATTTGTGGATGTCTACATGGACTCAAATGTCTTTTAACTCTTTTTTTTTTTAGGAGTTTGGACTTTTGAGTAAAGAAAATGTTGTGTTCAATCATTTTTAAAAAAAAAAATACACACAAATTCGATATTTTTGAAGTATATTTACATTTAATTTGGTTAAAGTACACACCAGTGTACATCGCTCTATATCTAAGCCAGTCAATCAAACGGATCGGATAGGCCCATATCTGTATCAGTATCTGAATTGGATATCCGAAAAAATAGCTGTATTCGATATCCGACGGATATTATAAAACACACCGTATCCGATCCGAAAATCCGGATACGGATTCGGATAATATCCGAAATATCCGAACCAGATTAAAATATAAATAATTTAGAAAATCTTAAGTCCTATCATGATTAAATAGGTATCCATCAAAAACATAAAAACACAAATCATAATATAGTTAAACAAGTATCAAATATGGTTAAATATGTTTGTGTTTTGCCATAGATGGATTTTCATCTAAGGGTTGAAACTAATTCTAACATATATAAATAAAATAACAATTCGGATACGGATATGGACTATATCCGATCCGATCTGAAAATTTTTTAATACGGATAATTTGGTTTGCATACGGATACAGATTTTTGGATATATATCGGATATTTTCTGCATTTTCGGATACAAATTCGGATCGGATACGGATATTTTTTCGAATAATTGACAGGCTTATCTATATCCCACTTTGCATTAGCAATATGTGTGGAAATTAACTGAACAGATTATAAGTGTTAACCCTAATATTGCACATTGGTGATAGCAGTGTCCATAGCACAATGGTTCAGGATTTAGCGGTGTTACCGATAGGTCCTAGGTTCGAGTCTTAGCGTTGACTTACCCACATGTTTGTTGGCGATTATTCAAAAGAATTTTCTGTGGGACCGGGACAAACAGGCGGTGGTAGCTTTCCCAGCTCCACCGTAAGGTCAGCCACGGGAGTCCCTCCGATATCAAAAAAAAAAAAAAAAAAAAGAGTTTTTCTCTAGTTTATAAAAGATTCCCTGTTGTAGTAGAACCATTTGCTAATGCAAGTGCATATAGAATACAGGTGATACAAATCCACAACTAGGTGGGTAACAACCTTGGGCTGGCTTAGAGATCTTAAGAAACAATTTTATTTTTCTAATTGGACAATGGTGTTGGAGTTTATAGCACTCACAACAACTGAGCAAAAAGATGGTGTTGCACATTTTATTTTGGCCCAAATCAATGCACTCAATATATGTTGTTATCAAGTGCTTGTAGTAGAACTTACAATGAAAATCAAGAAACACAGCCTTATTAATTAAGACATGATTGTGTTAATTAAACAACTCATTAAGAGCTAGTGGCATTATTATTCTATTATTTGTGAAATCAAGTAATAACTTGACATATGCTTTTACCATAGTTTCTCTAGATAATTGACATCTTCTATCTAAAATAGGTCTAAATCCCATATAATTAATTAACAGCCACCGGTGATGTATACCTAGCCAAAAACCAAATATTACTGATTCGTAATTGTTTCAAGAACAAGTCGCTGATGATTGGTGAATTACAACTTTAGTTACACCACCACGACTTATCCACATTAAGTGATAATAGTTGTGATTATGAATTCTCAATGATATATAAATACTTTAGAATATTATTATTTTATTTTACCAAGCAAAAAAAAAAGATTTTAGAAGGATTTCAACTGGTTGAGTGTAAATATGACATAGTCTATCATAAAAGTAAGGTTCTCTCATGACACTGATGATAAGGAAAGACACATGACCATTAATGGAGTTAAGCGAGTGTTGTAAACTTTTAAATTAAAAGTTTTATATATTATTTTATTTTTAAGTATTATATTGGATGTGTGTGTGTGTGTCACCAAAAGAGTGTCTAATTTTTAAAATTGTCTAATTTTTAAAATTATGATTCTACTAAATATAGTAAAGACATAATTTTTATAAAAATTATTAAAATCTATTCAAAATAAAAACAACATAATTAAAATTCTAAAAATCCAATATAAAATCTTAAAATCACATTTTAATGATATCTTTTTAAAATTTTCCTGCATCATGCTTAGAAATACTAATAATCAATTCAAATGAAACATGGTGTGATTCAAATCTGTTGCAAATTAAAGATTGAATGTAGTGTTGTCGAGGAACTCGTGGTCAGACTAGATTTTTTGTTCAATTCAAGACAGAAACGTAGGTGTCATATGAAAAAGCAAGTCACCGACATCTCGTACGTTCACAATAACACGCGCGCAGTTCTTGACATCTGGTTTGAGGTCCTAACTTTTATCGCATTCAGGTATTTTTAAAATTACATGCAATCCATTTTTCGAAATTATAGAAAATTTTATTATAATGACCATATGTTCTTAAAAGTAAAAATTATCATATGAAATCATAATATTTAAAAGGACAATTTTTTATAAGTTTTCAAGGACAGTCCGCACATGTTTTAATATTTTAAAAATAAAAAATCTCATGTAATGAACCATTTATATATGTTTCAATAAAAAGTGCATATCATTTTATTTCGAATTGAAATGACTCATGTAGTCGTGTGTTTTTATCTCCCTTCTATCTTTTTCACTACATAATCTTTATATTTATTTTATTTTAGAGTAGTGTTAGTTTTAATTAAATTGAATGATCCTCAAATAAAATATTTTTTCTTAATTAGAAAATCTCTTTCCTCCTAACTTATTTATTTGTAGACTATGGATTTTTTATATTTTTTATAAAAAGAATATCTCATTTAAGTTTATTGAGAGAAATCATGATAGATATGATCTAATGGACCATCAACTCTCACATACTGAAAAATAGTAGGAGAAGTGATGGAGACTGATTGACAGAGGGCGACTACCTATTTAAATGCATGATTTTTTTCTTCCAATTATATCAAGATCAATGACTTTGATCATATATAACAATCATAAGAAGGTATTAAGAATAAAGGGTTGACTGACTTGCATGTAAATGAACAAAATCAAATCCAACCTGTATGATTTATTTAACAAATTCTAATAACATTTGAATCTATCCAAAATAAGGTTGTTGGGGGTTTATAAACATGATCAATATAATCTCTTTCTCTTTCTTCTCAACTATATCTTTATATTTTGGATTTTAAATAATCGTGTCTCAAAGATTCACAAAAAATAATCACATTTCGGCTCATATATGGTATAGACATCTAGTACCGGTCACTTACATCTACTGGTCACTTTAAAAAAACTTCAGAATAGTCTAGACCTATAACGGTCACTTACATGGTCGGGATCATCCAACTTATCCTACCCAACATTTATACCCATAAATACACACCGAACTCGATCACATACACCACCACAACAAACCATACATATCAAGCAAGCCTACCTTCACCACCACCACCAATGGCAAAACCCCAGTCCCTAGCCCTTCTAATCCTCCCAGCATTGTTGCTCGGCCTCTTCTCCCCGTCTTGCCAGTCCAAAAACATCCTATACCGGGAAGACGATACCCTCTATGCGGGCTACTCCCTCACCCAAAACAACTACAGACTCACCATGCAAGCCGACTGCAACCTCGTCCTCTACGACAACGGCAAACATATCTGGAGCTCAGACACCAAGAACGATGCCCACGCGTGCCACGCCACGTTGAAGAGCGACGGGAGGCTCGTCATCTACCCCGACACCGGCGGTAGCACCATTTGGGAGAGCAATAAACCCGGCGACGCCGACGCAGACTATGTGCTGGTCCTTCAGGTGTGTTGATAAGATCGCTCTGATATCATTTGTTGGGCTTTTACACCCCCTACCACTCTCAACTAAGAGGCTAAGACTAGCACACAAAAGGAAGATCCACGGACTTTAATAAGACTTCTTTTATTTTATTGATTGAATTTTACACAACCCCTTCACTTCCTTATGTTCTGACACAGGGAATAAGGCACCATCACAACATTTTAAAAATGGACATTTTAAAAATGGTCCATATTATATTCATATATATGTTAATTTGCACCCCGAGTAATAAAGAGTTACTTACGACTATACAGAAATCATATGATTTTCTTAACTACTCATCATTATTACCTTTTCTTTTTTTACCTTATAATTTGAAATATTCAATAAGGTGGACCGCAACGTGGTCATCTACGGCCCGGCTAAGTGGGCGAGCGACACGAAGTCAACCACCGCTAACGATGCAAACCCCAACCACATCCTGGGCACGGACGAGATCCTCTACGCGGAACACTCACTGACCTACGCCCACTACACACTGGCCATGCAAGTCGACTGCAACCTGGTTGTGTATGACAAAGGGAATGCTGTCTGGCACACAAACACTGCTGGGAAGGGGTACCGGGACTGCTACCTGAAGATGCAGAGCGATGGAGATCTCGTCGTCTACAGCAAAGATGGAAAACACCGGCTTTGGACATCCCACACAGGCGATGGAGGTCACAAAAACTATGAATTGGTCCTTCAGCCAAACCGGAACGTGGTCATCTATGGCCCGGCTATATGGCAAGCCAACACGCATGCTGTGAGCAGTACTATCAATGACATCGAAATGGTGACTGAAGTTTGAGTGGATATGGCTAGCCGGCCGCCGCAAAATGTCGTATGACTGTGTTTGTTGTGTGTTTTTTGTTAGGTACTACGTGTTATGTCTTTTGAGAATAATTGCGGCAAATCCTTGTTTGTTTGATCGACTATGTATGTCGTCTTTAATTTGCGTTCCATCAACAAAATGAACGTTTTGTTGATGAGTGTCTGTTGAGAATAATTGCGGCAAATCCTCCTGGTAGATCCACAATGTCCATGTTTGGTAAAAATTAAGTGGTAGATTATAACTTTTAATTTAAAATAAACAATTATGTGAAATTTAATTAGTTTGATTTTTTTTAACTTATTTAAACTCAAAATAACTTAAAAATGAAAAATCGCTTGCCGATTTTTTATACAAAAAATAAATACACATTTTATTAGTAAAAAGGATTAAGGACATGAGTATTCAAAATAAAAATTATTTAATTTATATTGTTCACTACAAATATAATATACATAACAACTCTTACCCAGCTTACATATCATGACTTAATTATTTTAATTTTTGCAAAAAAAAAAAAAACAAAAGATAAAAGCATGCAGTAACATTAATTATCATTTTAATTAATTAACACAACCAGAAGACTTGTAGCATCACATACAGTAATGGCAATGACAATGCCGTGTCCCTAACCCTTCCAATTAATCCTCCCTGCATTGCTCGAGGAGACTGTGGGTCGAACTCGTCTCTATCTTCCACCGGTTAGTGTTAGATTATATGTGTTATTTCATTATGTGTATAGTGCATTACACGTATAACTCCTATTCATTTATCTATATAAAGTGATTTAACCCTAAGTGGAATCCAAGGATTCCCATTATTCCATTCTCTCTTCGTAACATGGTATCAGAGCCACCACCTCACAAACCCTAATTTATTTATTTTTTTGGAATCCTTCATTGCCGTCGTCGTCGTCGTGCCGCCTCTGCCACCGTCGGGAACCTGCCCCGAGCGCCTGTCTGCAGCGCCCGGGAACCTGCCCGAGCGCCCCTGCCACGCGCGCCCTGTTCGTGAGCGCCCATGCTGCTGCCCGCGTGCCCCCTTCCGCGCCCCATCCGCGCGTCGTCAAGCCTGCCCGCGCCCCGTCCACGCGCCGCCCAGCCCGCCCGCGCCCTGTCGATGCCCCGTCCGCAACCTACCCGCGCGTGTAAGATCTGGGCTGGCTCCCGGAAATCTGTCCCGGACAGCTTCCCGGGTCTCCCAGAAATATGTCCCGGACACATCCCGGATCTCCCGGGAATCTGTCCCGGACAGCATCCCGGATCCCCCGGGAATCTGTCCCGGACAGCATCCCCCGGGAATTTGTCCGGGATCCCCCGGGAATTCGTCCCGAGACCCGACCCGGAACCAGCTCCGGAAACCCGAGACCCGACCCGGTATCAGCTCCGGACCCAGTTCCGGGACCCGACCCGGTACCAGCTCCGGACCCAGTTCCGGGACCCGGGCCGGATCGGCCCGGCCCGGTCACCCGATCCGGCCCGATCCGGATTTCACCTCTGGTCATCTCCGATCGCCCTGCGGCTTCCCTGGCCGCCTCTGCCACCCTTTGCCGCCTCCCGGTCTCGAGACTTCGAATCACTAAACCGGTCATAACTTCCTCTCTGGCAGTCCGATTAAGGTGTTCGAGGAGTCCATTTTGATCAATTTTTCATCTCCGACATCATCATCTCGTCTTTAGCAAAAAAAAAAGGCAACTATTCTATGGCGTCTCCTCAGTCATCTTCGTCCTTCATCTATGAGGGAATCTTGGGGGCCGCTCCTGTTGTGGATCTCCATGTACGAAGTCCTACTAAGAAGCGGCATAGACCGAGATGACATGGACATCGTCTTCCTCCTATTGACGCTGCGACTGCTACTCCGCTTGCCTCCATTCAGCCACAATTGGGTCAGCCTGATCAGAGCAGTCAGTGCCTCGACCACCTGATTCTGCAGCAGCCTATTCCTGGTTCTTCTACTCCCTTTGCATTGTCTTCTACTATGGGTACTCCTGTTTATTGGATCTTTGATTCAGGTGCCTCACATCACATGACACCTGATAGTTCTGTCCTCACTGCATGCTCACTGCACCCTCTCACCTACCATCGATTCATACTGCTAATGGCTCTCCTTTGGTCATCACGCAGTGTGGATCGATTACCACCACCTCTGACCCTACTGGCCGACTTTCATTGCCATTTGTTTTGCATGCTCCTGACCTTTGCTTGAATCTTGTGTCTATTAGTCGACTGTGTGATTCTGGATTCACTGTTACCTTTACCTCTTCTGGGTGTTCTGTGCAGGATCCACATTCAGGGCAGAGGATTGGTGTTGGTCATAGGATTGGCGGACTATATTATGTGGAGTATCTTCATCTTCCTGTACCCGATCCCTCAGCTTTCTCTGGAGTTGTCACCTCTGATGCTGATTTGTGGCATAAAAGGTTAGGTCATGTTTCTGAGTCTCGACTTAAAACCCTTATTCAATCTGGTGATTTAGGTCGTGTTTCCTTTTCTCCTCTTTCTGTTTGTGAGGTTGTAAATTGGCCAAACCTGTTGCTACTCCATTCCATTCTAGTAATCATCAGTCCTCTAGTCCATTTGAACTTGTTCATTCTGATATCTGGGGTCCTTCTCATATCACATCAAAGAGTGGTTTTTCGTATTATATCAGTTTTATTGATGACTATTCTCGGTTTACCTGGATTTATTTATTGCGTCATCGATCTGAGGTCCCAAAAATATATGAGGTTTTTACCACTATGATTCACACCCAGTTTCAGACTCGCATCAAAATCTTCAGGTCTGATTGTGCTCGAGAATATATTTCTTCCACGATGCGTTCTCTTCTTCAATCTCATGGCACTCTTTTTCAGCAATCATGTCCTATACTCATGAGCAGAATGGTGTCGCTGAAAGAAAACATCGCCATATTCTTGAGACCGCTCGTTCCCTCTTACTTTCTTCTTCAGTCCCTAGTACATTCTGGGCTGAGGCTGCTCTTCTATCTGTTCATCTTATCAATATCACTCCCTCTTCTGTCCTCTCTGGTATGACTCCTCATGAGCGCCTTTACTCCTCCAAACCTGATTATAGTAGACTTCTCCCTTTTGGATGTACTTGTTTCGTGCTTCTCCCTCCTCATCAACGCACCAAGTTGGCCGCTCGGTCAGTCAAGTGTGTATTCTTGGGGATTAGTTTCGAACACAAGGGATATCGCTACTATGGTCCTGTTGGAGATCGTTTTTGGCTTGCTCATCATGTGTCATTTGTCGAGGATGTTCCCTATTTTTCTTCTACACCCACTGCCTCCTCCCCTCCTGTGCCTTCTCCTGTTCAGGTCTCTCCTCCTTTGCCTTCTCATGTTCAGGCCTCTCCTCCTATGCCTTCTCCTGTTCATACCTCCCCTATTGAGTCTCTACCTCTTCTCAGGCCATCTGTTGTGCGTGAATCCACTCCTAGTTCTACTCTCTCTTAGCCTCATCTTAGCACTCCTGCAGCCAACTCACCTGATCCTCCTGGTTCTCCTCCTATTGTGTCTCCTCTTGCTTCTCCCACAGATGACTCCGCTGGTACTCCGCCTTCCACGACTGACGCACCTCCCTCTGATGTGGATCCTCGTCCCTCGACTCGCTACCCTCAGCGTGAGCGTCATCCACCTACTCGCTTCAGTTTTGACTCTGGACCACCTGACCGATTTGGCTTTGCTTCAGTGAGTACCTATTCTCCACAGTTCCAGGCTTATCTCACCGCTATCCATGTCCATCGTGAGCCCAGATCCTATCGAGAGGCAGTTGAGTACCCTGAATGGCAGCAGGCCATGAATGAGGAGTTTCAGGCTTTTGAGCAGACACAAACCTGGGATGTTGTTCCACTTCCGGATGGCGTTACACCTATCAGTTGCAAATGGATCTTCAAGATCAAGCATCGACCTGATGGATCCATTGAACGACATAAGGCTCGTCTTGTTGCTAGAGGTTTCACACAGGAGTATGGCATTGACTATGAGGAGACCTTCGCTCCCGTTGCTCAGATGACTACTGTCCGCACCCTTCTTGCAGTTGCTTCTGTTCGTCGCTGGCCTCTCTTTCAGATGGACGTGAAGAATGCCTTTCTTCATGGTGATTTATCTGAGGTTGTTTATATGCAGCCACCTCCAGGTCTCAGCACTCCTCCTCAGCATGTCTGTCGTCTTCGGCGGGCTATATATGGTCTCAAACAGGCTCCTCGTGCCTGGTTTGAGCGTTTTCGCAGCGTTATTCTGGCAGCTGGTTTTGTTGAGAGCTTTCAGGACCACTCTATGTTTGTGCGATCCTCATCGGAGGGCCGGGTTATCCTTCTTCTATATGTTGACGACATGATTATCACTGGCGATGACTCCGCCGGTATTACTCTGGTCAAGAATCACCTCAGTCGACAGTTTCAGATGAAAGATCTCGGCACCCTTCGCTACTTCCTTGGTCTCGAAATTGCACAGAGTGATCGTGGGATTT
This sequence comes from Acorus calamus, assembly GCA_030737845.1. NCBI lineage: Eukaryota > Viridiplantae > Streptophyta > Magnoliopsida > Acorales > Acoraceae > Acorus > Acorus calamus. The sequence continues at coordinate 9,392,163 of CM060871.1, read as the reverse complement.
TGCTCTCTCAACAGAAGTATACGGCTGACATTCTCGAGCGAGCTGCCCTCTCAGATACTCGCAGTGCAGATACTCCTCTTGAGCTTCATGTGAAGCTTCGTCCTACAGATGGTGAGCTCCTTCCAGACCCAACTCGGTACAGACAGATTGTTGGTCAACTTGTGTATCTTTGCATCACTAGACCTGACATAGCTCATGCCGTCAGTATTGTTAGTCAGTTTGTCTCAGCTCCTCGATCAGTGCATTATGGTGCTCTTATGCGTATTCTCAGATATTTACGCGGTACTATCACCAGATCGATCTATCTGTCATCCTCTTCACCTCTGGTTCTCAGGGCCTACACTGATGCTGATTGGGCTGGAGATCCGACCACTAGACGCTCCACCACTGGGTTCTGCATATTTCTTGGAGATTCCATCATTTCTTGGCGCAGCAAGAAACAGGAGGTTGTTTCACTATCCAGCACTGAGGCTGAGTATCGAGCCATGGCCATCACCACCAAGGAGATTGTTCATCTTAGACGTCTCTTGGTGGACCTAGGAGTTACTATGACTGGTCCTACTCCTCTTCATTGTGATAACCGCTCTGCTATTCAGATTGCCAGTAATCCTGTTTTTCACGAGAGGACCAAACACATTGAGATCGATTGTCACTTCGTTCGTCAGCACTTTCTTGCAGAGACATTATCGCTTCTGCACACCTCCTCTGCCGAGCAGCTTGCTGATTTCTTTACGAAGTCACATCCAGTTCCTCGATTTCAGTTTCTCCTTCGCAAACTCACTTTGTATGATCCACCGTGAGTTTGAGGGGGGCTGTTAGATTATATGTGTTATCTCATTATGTGTGTAGTGCATTACACGTGTAACTCTTATTCATTTGTCTATATAAAGTGATTTAACCCTAAGTGGAATCCAAGGATTCCCATTATTCCATTCTCTCTTCGTAACAGTTAGATATCTTTTCTACCCAGATGGAAGCGGGCGTGGGTCGTTTCTTAATTTTATTTATTTTAATTTACACTTCCTTTTTTTTTTTACTCGATCTCTCTCTCCACCTCCCACAATATTGTATGACGAGCTTCAATAATAAAATAGCTTTAGTGTTTCCCTCCAAAAAAAAATCCCCCTTGCTCGCCCTCTTCATGCTGTGCCGCTTAGTGAGGCCGACAACATCCTGTACATGAACGACATTATAGACGACGACAGCTCCCTGACCTACACCCACCAGGTCCAGTGGGCCATCGGCACAAACTTTTATGGAGCAGGGATGACCATTAATGTGACGGAAAAAGATACATGCAGCCGTCCAATTGCATTTCATTATTTTTTTTTAATGCATTTTGTTTCATGGTAAAAAAATGAAAAAAAAAATTTGAGTCATATGCTATTATAGAACTTCATTTATTATGATAGTGCAGTATATACTACATTATCATAGCATATAAGGCTGTAAAACGGGCTGCAAAATGGACTGCATGTATCAGCGCTCTTAATGTGACTGCTCTCAGTTAGGGGGTCTAGGAATCCAGATCTACTTGTTTTTATCATGCTTGTATCTTGCTTTACTCATATGGGATTGTCACATCATCATGCATAATATCATGTAATTGTAAATGCATCAAATGAAATAGACTTTTTTTCATTTTAAATTTACATGCATTTATAACTGTCTAATTTTCAAAATGATGAAGTGGTAACCCCTCACTAGTAGTATCTAAGAATCAAATACTAGTTGGGGCCATGGCAAATTTTAAAAAAATGAGAGTAAGAGTGAATTTTGGGTCCCCCTAATGTTCTTTTTGTTGTGTGTTAGATAGGCCCCCAAAGGGCTGATACAGGGCATTGGCGCCTAAGGCCCCAATGTTTTTTATTTTTGGGAAAAAGATACACTCGGCCCATTGCAACTTCAATTGCAGTCTATACCATTTTTTAATTTTTTTAAAAAAATCATACTCTCTAGTGTAGGCTGTTATATAAAATTATGTATATACTGAAATACAATAGTATTTTTTTTTTCGAGTTGAAAAAAAAAATCATGTCATACACTATTGTACAAGCTATATATACACTATGATAACGCAGTATATACCACGCTATCATAATGTATCGGAGTGCAAAAGGGCTGCGTGTATCAGCGCTTTTGTTTGTGTTAGATAGGCCCAATAGGGGCTGATATTGGACAGGGCTACGGCCCATAACACATTTTTTGAACCGAGAATGTTTGCAGTATGGTTTGCATCATTTATTCTTGATCAGATGTAAATGTTATTTTACCAATGTTTCAAAAACTGGCCGCTTCGGGCCGGTTCGATTAACCAGTCTGATTAATTAGCTAGTTCAAATCTTAAAATAAATTATAAATCTACTAGTTGAACGATTGTTTTTAAGAATAAATTAAGAGTTGCTTAAACATGTCATTTCTTAATTATAAAAACTCAGTTCCGGGGAAATCTATACTCATAATCATTTCAAGATCATTAACACCACCAAAAAACAAACAAGATATATCTATCTATGTAAAGAATCTTGGGGAAATTGTTCAAATGCCCCTGAACGGAACCCTCTATTTTTTCCATGCCCCTTGACTTGGGGGAATTTTTTTTTTACCCCTGCTTTTTGGTCCCCTTGTTTTTTTACCCCTCCCACTGCCACATCACATTTTTCTTCCACAATTGCCCTTTCCTTCTCACTCTTCTCTTTCCCATCCATTTCTCCCCCAAATCACATGGAAAAACCCCCAAATCGAAAAAACCTCCAAATCAAAAACGCTCCATCGGCATCTCCTTGTTCTCCGGTGGTTATTGGGTTACAAAACCGCTTCTTTTGAAACGGACGCGTCTATCCCCTTTGCAAACCCTCTCACACTATAAAACGCTCTCACCCTCTCATTCTACAAACCCTCTTATTGAAACCCAACACCCACAATCACGAATCTCCATCTCTCCCTCTCCGACAATTCTACCAATGATCATTTTCTCTGTCCCACCTCTCCAGCCACCTCCAAATCAGCCACCTACAAATTTCTGTAATTTTTAAGTATTGTTATGCTAATGGTTTTTGTGTTTATCAAGTAACTAACATGCTTTCCAGTGCCACTTGAATTAGTTTATCAAGTAAATGATGGTTTAGAAGTTCTTTAAGAAATGACATCTACAAAAAATTTCAAGTGAATATAAACTGTGTATAAGAAGCTCCAGTTTTCTTTCAATAGTTGTTCATTTATAGTAATATTTTGTATTTGATTTATAATATCCTGTAAGTGGTCATTCGGTCTATGTGATTGATTATTATAAAACTGTAACTATTTATTCATTCAGTGTATGTGGTCATTAGATTTTTATGTATTAATTTCCTGTATATATCTTACACAGAGAAGGTGGAGATGGCTATTTAAATAGTTTTTCAATGCCACTTGAACCATCTTTAAATAATTTGTTAATCACTCTTTATTTTCTAGTTCATTGTTTATATTATTTTTCTTAGTGCATGTTAATTAGTTTAGCAGTTTTTTAAGAGATGGCATCTATGAAACTTTTCAAGTGAATATAAACTATGTATAAGAAGTCTCAGTTTACTTTCAGTAGTTGTTCATTTATAATAGTATTCTGTATTTGGTTTGTAATATCATGTAAATGGTCATTCTATCTATGTAACTAATTATTATAAATTTGTATTTGTAACTATTTATTCACTTAGTGTATGTGGTCATTAGATTTATATTTACTAATTTTCTGTATATATTTTACATAGAGAAGATAGAGATGGTTATTTAAATAGTTTTTCAATGCCACTTAAATCATCTTTAAATAATTTATTAATCACTCTTTACTTTCTTGTTCAATGTTTATACTCTTTTTGTGAGTGTATGTCAATTAGTTCAGAAGTTCTTTGAGAGATGACATTTATAAAACTTTTCAAATGAATATAAATCGTGTATAAGAAGTCTTAATTTCGTTTATCTAGTTATTCATTTATAGTATTTTTCTGTAATTGGTTTTTAATATAGTGTAAGTGGTCATTCTATTTATGTAATTGGTTATTATAAATCTGTAATTATTTATTCTCTTAGTGTATGTGGCCGTTAGATTTCTGTGTACTAATTTCTTGTATCTATCTTACATAGATGATGTGGAGATAATTATTTAAATAGTTTTTCAATGCCACTTGAATCATCTTTAAATAATGTCAATCACTATTTACTTTTCTATTCATTGTTTATACTCTTTTTCTGAGTGTATGCTAGTAAATGATGGTTTAGAAGTTCATTTTCAATTAAATATAAACTGTGCATAAGAAGTCATAATTTACTTTCTGTAATTGTTCAATTATAGTATTATTTTTTAATTGATTTGTAATATCCTGTAAATTGTCATTCTATTCATGTAATTGATTATTATAAATATGTAATTATTTATTCACTCAATATATGTCGTCATTAGATTTTTGTGTACTAATTTCATGTAATATCTTACACAAAGGAGGTGGAGATAGTTATTTAAATAGTTTTCAAATGCCACTGATCCATCTTTAAATAATTTGCCAATCACTTTTATGTTCATGTTCAGTGTTTGTATTTTTTCTGAGTGTATGTAAATAAAGGATGTTTTAGAAGTTCTCTGAGAGAGAAAATCTATGAAACTTTTCAAGTGAATATAAATTATGTATGAGAAGTCCTAGTTTTATTTCTGTAGTTGTTCATTTATAGTATTATTCTGTAATTGGTTTGTAGGTTTCTGTAAGTGGTTATTCTATTTCAGTAATTGATTATTATAAATCTGTAACTACTTATTCACTCAGTGTATATTTTACAGATCAGATTGTAAGATCTGGCGGTGGTAGATCGGGCCAGTATGACTGTCCAATCAGTGAACGACGATGGTTGGAGAACAATGAGCGGCAATGGTGGGAGGTTTGTGCGTGGTGATAGTGGGAGAGAAGGTGGGGGATCAGGTCGGTGGGAGAGAAGGTGGAAACAATGAACGAACATATTCGATGAGAAAACAAGAAAGGAATAACGTTATTGATTTGAGGGAGTTTTCGATTTGGGAGAGTTTTCGATTTGGGTGTTTTTTGATTTTGGGTTTTTTTTCATGTGTTTTGGGGGAGAAATGGGAGGGAAAGAGAGCAGTGGGAGGGAAAAGGTATATGGGGAAGGAAAATGTGAGGTGACAGTGAGAGGGGTAAAAAAACAAGAGTACCAAAAAGCAGGGGTAAAAAAAAAAATTCCCCCGGGTCAAGGGGCATGGAAAAAATAGGAGACTCAGTCCAGGGGCATTTGAACAATTTTCCCAAGAATCTTTAGTACTCTCATTTAAGCAAAACTTCATAAACAGATTTAACAATCCAAACAAAAAGAAATAATCCCATCTCCATAACAAATTCAAGAACATTCAACAACATCAAACATGCATGCAAAATATCCATGCAAAGAAACTCTAATAACATGCATAAAAAAACTGTTCCAAGAACTTCACCCACCCCGGATCAAGAACACACTGAGCTCATCCCCGGGGGTCCCGCCGGGGTTCATGAGGTGGTACGTCTCCGAGTCCCCTCCGCCACCCACCACCCTCTCGAAGCACCCGCGCATGTACACCATCTCGTCCTTCTCCTCCGCCGCCGCCTCGATCACCCCGACCGCCACAGTTTTCCAACCCACGACGTCCATGATCGATCGATCATCGTCGGCGGGGCACCTCTTCACGGCGTACCCCACCGACCGACCGTTCAAGCAGACCTTCCACGTGGGCACCGACCGGAGGGGCTTCCACGTTGTGTCATCGTCGTCTGCGTCGCATTTGAGGGCGATGCGGATGGGGCCGGAGTCGATCTCCTTAGCGAAGAGGGAGGTGGGGATGCCGAGGTCGAGGAGGAGGCGGTGGGTTTCGTTGTATTCGACGCAGAAGCGGATGGTCCCGTGACGGTGGCCGTAGATGGTACCCATGACGGTTGATTTTGATGGGTTTGGGTCGGCGTCGCCAGTGAGGCTCTCTTCTTGGAGAGGTAGGAGGCCTTGGTTGGAATGACGAGGGGGCTGTGGTTGGGTTTCTTGGGGTGGGGATTGGTTGGTCATTGTCAGTGGGAGGGGAAGTGGGTCTGTGAGGGAGGTGCTTGGGCGGCTCTTGGTGGTTGTGGTGGTGGCGGTGGTGGTTGTGGTGGTGGTGGTTCTACGGGAGAAGCAGCGGAGGAAATGACGGAGGGAGGATAGTATCTTCATTGTTCTTTGAGAGAGATTTTTAGTTTGATCTTTGGCACGGATTTGATTGGTTGTTTTGATGTGTTATATGGGTCGGTTTGGAAAATTGGGAAATCAGGGACCGTTGATGGTGATTTTCATGGTCAAGATGTGGAGTTTGGGTGGACCTTTTTGCCTGTCTTTAATACTTGCTGTAGCTGAGACTTGAGGATGGACGATCGTGATCTAGCTTTTCATGATGTTTTGAAAGTAGAAATAAAAAAGAAACAGTTCATTTGTTGTTTGACTAGAAACTAATAATTAGTAACATCATATGTATATCTATTTACGGGTGGTAAGGAGCCAAACCAGTCGAGCTTTGACATGTTCAAGCTCGGCTCGTTTATAAACGAGTCGAGCCGAACCGAGCCGAGTCGAGTTCACGAGCCTCAACGAGCCTAGCGTTCTTCTTCATTTTAGGGTTTTTAGGGATTGAAAACAAAATTTTAGTCTAAATGAGTCAAATTCATGAGCTTAAACGAGCATAACTTTGTATTAATTTAATATTCTAATTTTATAAAGGAATTTAGTCAAGCTTCAACTAAGTTTTAATAACATAAACGGGTTGAATTTGAACATAAAATGAAGCTCGATCCATGTACCGAGCCTAACCGAGCTTTAAAACTTGTTCAAGCTCGCTCATTTGTCTAAATGAACAAGCATGAACGAGCTTAAATTGAGCCGAACCCGAGCGGCTTGGTTCGTTTACCAGCCCTATATCTATCTATTTTGGATAAATTTAGTCATAAATGATTTTTCTGGGATCAAGTTAGCATGCTATTAATAAATAAAAGAAGAGATTATTTTAGTAGAATTTTGAAGGAATTTTAATAATCTTCTTAAAGGATTCAAATTTAATGTATTTCCTTTGGTTTCTTGCTTTTAATAATCTTCCACTTGTGAAGGGTTTATATAAAAAGCAATCAAATAAAAAAAATACATGTTATTTAAAATTCTAAATCGGATGATTATTCAATAAAATAAAGCAGTTATTATTTTTTAATATTTAAAATACAACGTCAATTACTGGCTTCATATACTCATATTCTCAGGGTTCGCAGTTAAATGCGTCATGTATGATGTTAATATTAATATGACATCACTCGTAATTTTACCTTTTTTTTAAATCCTGAATAATACAGGATTATTTGGGTCAGTATTTACAATAAAATTTCAATATATATTTAAAAGTTACGCGTCCGATACCAAAATACCTCAAAAGTTAGGTTTCCATTTTCAGTAAAAAGGTGCGAAACAAAGTTCCAAACATAAAATGACATAATTTTTCTAGTTTAGTAAAATAATATGTCAAGCAGTGTATAGCCTTATCCACGGCCTTCATCATTTTTGTTTTTAAATATCCATTAATCCATTCAGTATATAATATCATAAAATCTAAAATACACACCGATGAGATACATTGATATAAAAAATTTATTAAAAAATAAAAAATATTTTAATTTTTATACATTGCAATATGTATTGCATTGTCTACTCTCTACAGACAATTGAGTGATTATTTTTATATACGGGAGACTGAAAAATATTTAAATACTATTTTTTAAACATGGCATCAATAATCTTGGTAATACTTCCGGCTACAAATTAAATCAAGGCCATTCTCGTTATCGACATGACCATATTACGGATAAATTGGAACACGAGCCCGAACGGGAATAGATTTTATTCTAAGGTATAGATTTATCCAAACATAAGTAAATATAAATAAGGATAAAGTGATTTTGTGTTTGGTTGTGTTTTAAATTATTTTCACTGGTAAACGTAAGAATAAATGTTTTGTTGTTTGAGTAAAATGTGAATAAAGTATGGATAAGGATTTATAAAAGGTAAAAAAGTAATGATAGTTGATTTGACAGGTGATTTATAAGAGATGATGACAGTTAATTTGACAGTGAGCCCACATATTTTTTGGGTGAAATAACCTTATATAACTTTAATTACATGGGTTGATTGGAATCCATATACCACTTTATCTGGGTTTATTCTGGCATACTTTATTCAGGGTTGTCCGGGGTAAATAAACACTCCAAAATACTTATCCGGTGTTATCCGTGGTAAACAAACACCTCAAAATACATATTCGGGGTTATCCAGGGGGTTATACCAATTCCAAACGAGGGAGAAAGAATTATTTATCCCTAGTTAAAAGATCCTTTCATGTTGGTTCCAGAAATTGTATAGTAACTTGTAAATTGTGCTCATGGGCAGTGTTATAATTTGTAAATCATGATTTGATTACTTCCTGAAATCTATATAGGCATGTTTTATCACAAGATCAGATAGTGGAAAATGCGGACACAATCTTTTTTTATGTCAAAAGAAAAGCTAAAATATGAATTTAGGCATGCTATTTAAGTACACATGACAATTAATCCCCCCATTTGGGCACCGGAATAAACCACCCATAGGTGGGATGGGTAAAAAAAAATGTACAATGAGGATAAAATCGATATTTATGCATAGATAAATTAACATAATTTCTAATAAATTTTGAAGGAGACTAGATAGCCAACTCATACCCTTAGCCTCCGTTTGGATACAGAATAGGATTTATTCTTGGGTATTTATTTATCCGAGTATAAGTGAGTATAAATAAGGATAAAGTGATTTTGTGTTTGGTTGTATTTTGAATTATTCTCGTTGGGAATCGTAAGAATAAATGTTTTGTTGTTTGGGTAAAATGTGAATAAAGTATAGATAAGAATTTATGAAAGGTAAAAAAGTAATGATAGTTGATTTGACAATTGATTTATAAGAGGCAGTGACAGTTGATTTGACAATAGGCCCACTTATTCTTTGGGTGGAATAACCTAGGATAACTTTTATTCTAGGGGTTGATTAGAATCCATATACTACTTTATACCAGTTTATTCTAGCACACTTTATCCGGGGTTATCCGGGCTTTTCAAACGGGGCTCAAATTTTATCCGGGGTTATCCGGAGTTATCCGGGGTTTATCCGGCATTCAAACGGGGGCTTAGGGCCCGTTTGGGGTGTAACATAAGGTTATTCGCCCTTGATAGTCATACTGGGATAGATAACAATCCATGTTGAATAGGTAAATTTTTGTTTGGTTGTCTTTTTTGTTATTCTCATTGGAAAACGTAAAATTGACCTTTTTGTTGTTTGGTTCACCTTGAATAAAGTAAGGATAAGTGGTAGATAAGAGATGGATAAGAGTTTATGATTTTTAAATGACAATTATACCCCTGCATAAATTATTTATGTTTGGGAATAAGTATAAGAGATATAAGTGTGATATGATAGATGTGACAGTTTTTGGAATGTGTGCAGAGAGTGTTAGATGAGATAAATATTTTAAAATGACAGAGAAGGGTATTTTTATCCATTGGCATAGATAAGCCCTGATAAGCAATTCCACCATTTTCTTAGAATAATTATTAGGCCTTATCCTAGCTTATCCAAACATAGCTATCAAGGTTTATTCTTGTCAAACAAACAGCTGTTTGGGGCTTATTCTACTGTATTCTCCCCAATTCTTTGTTTATTCTTCACCCCAAACGGGGGTTATATACCCCCCCCCCCCCGTTTGGATACAGAATAGGATTTATTCTTGGATATTTATTTATCTGAGTATAAGTGAGTATAAATAAGGATAAAATGATTTTGTGTTTAGTTGTGTTTTGAATTATTCTCGTTGGGAATCGTAAGAATAAATGTTTTGTTGTTTGGGTAAAATGTGAATAAAGTATGAATAAGAATTTATAAAAGGTAAAAAATAATGATAGTTGATTTGACATGTGATTTATAAGAGGTGGTGACAATTGATTTGATAGTGGACCCACTTATTCTTTAGGTGGAATAACCTAGGATAACTTTTATTCTAGGGGTTGATTGGAATCTATATACCATTTTATACCAGTTTATTCTGGCACATTTTATCCGGGGTTATCCGAGCTTTCCAAACGGGGCTTAAATTTTATCCGGGGTTATCCGGAGTTATCCATGGTTTATCCAGCATCCAAACGGGGAAAACTAATGATGACTGGAATAAGAAAAATGTAATTAAAAACTATATATCCTGATAATATAACTATTTTTATCTCAGAGTATCAAATGCCTCTTGTGGAATTCATCGATCCTCTTAACCTCCTGCTTAGTATGCAAATAGTAGAAATTTAGATTTTTTTTTTTTTTGTGCAGTTATTATGTTTCGATTTTGATCATCTTTTGTCGACAAAAGACATCTTTTATTTTTGTTTTATTAGACTATATATATAAATATGGATTGATAAATAAGAATAACTACACATGCATCCCCAGATATAATTATATATCAAAACCTAAATATTATAGTTTATTTTTGTTAAATAACTACACTGTTTTTTTTTTTAAATTAAAACAATAAGTCTTATTCCAATATTCTTTCTCTCAAAAAAAGTCTTATTCCAATATTATTCACCAACCAAGGGTGTGGTGTAGTTATTCGATCACCAAACAATGTTTTATGTCAGGGTTAAAGGGTTAGCAATTCAACGCCCCCAAATAAATAAAGTGCAGTCCAGTTGTTCATCATCATCACCAAAATTTATTTCCAAACATTGAAATGGAAGGAATCTTTTCAGTAAAGTTTTTATGAAGAGCAACGAATCAAACCCCTCTCTTCAAATGCAACCATTACAACCCGAGTTAACTCTTGTTGACCCCAAACAGAGTATACAAACACAGTCATTTATCTCCTGTCGACCCAAACAGAGCATACAAACACAAACATGCATTTCACTCACCACCAGGGAAGCCATTAATAGAAAAATCAGAGTCCAGAGAATCAAAACAAGAGCACTCAAAGCGAGACACACATAAAAAAACAAAAGGAGTGAACCTCGCTAGCTCAGCCTCCCTCACGTGTCACCAGACACACTCGCCACCTCCAAAACCATATTATACGTGTTAGACTGACCTGAGAAGAGGCATCAGATGCCGCTTGTTCACGTGCATGGGCACTGAAACACGAGCACTTCTTACATTTTGGTGGCTTCCGACTACAAGTGTTTGTAGAAATCCAAAACCCTATATAAACCCTACTTTGCTCACACAAGTGTTTCCCAAACCCATCAAGGTTTAGACCATGAAGAGGGTTTGTTCAGAAACATTGCTTTGGCTGCTCGTGTTGGGGTTTGTGTGTCTCAGTAGCACCCCCTCACATGCAAACGTCCCAACAACAGACCACTACACGTACCTTAGTCCGCCGCCGCCGCCGCAACATGTGATCCCTCCACCCCCAATATACGGGCAGCCGCCACCGGAGCAAGGTCAGCCTCCACCGCAACATGTGATTCCACCACCCCCAAAACACGGGAAGCCGCCACCGCAGTACGGGCAGCCGCCCCCACAACACTCGCACGCCCCACCGCATCACCGTAAGTCTCCGCCAGGGAAGAGGCATCCTCCACCGCAACACGGCCAGCCGCCACCGCAGTACGGGCAGCCACCCCCACAACGAAGGCACCCACCACCACAATACGGACAGCCACCACCCCAATACGGTCCACCACCACTGCAGTACGGGCAGCCACCACCACAGCACGGGCAGCCACCTCCTGCGCACGGTCAACCACCACCACAACACGGGCAGCCCCCACCGCAGTACGGGCAACCACCACCACAACACGGGCAGCCCCCACCGCAGTACGGGCAACCACCACCACAATACGGCCAGCCCCCACCCCAATACGGTCCACCACCACCGCAGTACGGGCAGCCACCACCACAACACGTGCAGCCACCTCCGAAGCACGGTCAACCACCACCACAACACGGGCAGCCCCCACCGCAGTACGGGCAACCCCCTCCCCAACGCCATCAGCCTCCACCACAATACGGGCAGCCGCCTCCAAAAAGCCGTCAGCCACCACCACAATACGGGCAGCCCCCACCCCAGTATGGGCAACCCCCTCCGCAACACGGTCAGCCGCCACCACAATACGGGCATCCGCCTCCACAACGCTGTCATCCACCACCACGATACGGGCAGCCGCCTCCCCAGAGTCGTCAACCGCCACCAAAATACGGGCAGCCGCCTCCCCAGAGTCGTCAACCGCCACCAAAATACGGGCAGCCACCACCCCAGCGCCGTCAGCCTCCACCACATTACGGGCAGCCGCCTCCCCAACGACGTCAGCCGCCACCACAATACGGACAGCCACCTCCCCAACGCAGCCAGCCGCCACCACCCATGCATGGTCAACCACCCCCACAGCACGGTCAACCACCACCACAATACGGTCAACCTCCTCCACAAGGCCGTAAGCAGCCACCTCCCCAACACGGTCAGCAGCCACCGCAATATGGGCAGCCGCCTCCCCAACGCCGTCAGCCGCCACCACAATATGGTCAACCACCACCACAGTACGGTCAACCTCCCCCACAATATGGGCAGCCTCCTCCCAAAAGCTGTCAGCAGCCACCTCCCCAACACGGGCAGCCGCCACCGCAGTACGCGCAGCCGCCTCCCCCGTACAGGCAGTCCCCGCCGCCTACACATCGAAGGCCACCATCTCACCCAAAGCACCCACCGCACCACGGGCACCAGCCACGTCACCGGAAGTCACCTCCGTCGCCGCAGACGCCGCCACCTCAAGCTTACCCTCCACCATTACAGTACGAGAAGCCTCAGCATCCACCACCGCCGTATCACCACAACCCTTATCGACGTCCAAACCCTCCGCCGCTGCAGACTTATAGCTCCTCTGTCCCGAACTCGGCTAACTATCCTGTCCCCAAGCCGTGACGGATTCGATCGAGATTCTGTCTTATGCGTTCCCCAAGTGTTTCATAATGAAATAGATGCTTGAATATTGCATGAGTTGTTATTGTGGGTGTTTGCGGGGGGGGGGGGGGGGGGGGGGGGGGGGGACCCAGAACTTAATTATAGGGTGGGCTGAATTAAAGTTTCTTAGAAAAATTTACTCTATAAAAAAATGTTTAATAAAATTTTGTATAAGAAAATAAGTTTATATTCAAAATAAATATTAAATATGAGAAATTAATTCCATTTTTTAATACCTTATTTTTTCAAATCTCTCAACTATTTTGTCATAATAAAACACATCCATGGTGGTGGTTATATAAATGACAGGTTGGTTATTTATTTAAAAAAAAGAGACATAATGATTTTTAAAAAAATGTAACCACTTAAGACTGTTTAATTATGTTGAAAAGTTAAAGGATCTAAAAACAAAAAGTGGTTAAAAATGCTTGGAATTAGTTTTTCTAAGTAAATGTTTAATATTAGATTAAAATATATATATATATATAGTCATTGTAGAATCATAGGATGATATACACTACCAAGTTGCTAATAATGTAAAAATATTTAACAAATCATGGTCATTTAAAATAAGATATTTTTTTACAAATCAAATGTTTATGTTTTTATTTATCTTTAAATTTATCACGTTTTTTATTTCTTCCTAAATATTTTCTTTCTTTGGATTCTTTGTTAGTTAGGGACCAAGGTGTTCAGTGGGTTGATTTTTCACTTATATCATTACTTGGTTGCTATATATATAAAATGATTGGTGCAAAATTTCGGCCGGGCTATAGCACAGCCTAGTCCACTAATAAGTCGGCCCCTGGGTGTTTGTGTTTCTTTTCTATTCCCTTTGACCTGATTGTGATGTAATGGTGAGTGCGTAACGATGTTGGGGTTTGTGTTTTATCTACTGATATGTTAATTTGCAGGTTTTCAAAGTTAATTTTCATATGTATGTGTGACTTAATTGGAGTTTGCTTGGTCTTAAAGGAATTACGTGCATGTATTGCAAGAAACACTTACTTATTAAACAAAAAAAAAGTCAAAAGATGAAGTGCAGGTGATGTGGATCTCCTTTACAATTATTAAAATGGAACTTGGGGGATTCTCACAAGTAAGTAAATAACAATATTTTTCCATTTGTTCTTTCAACACTGACACCAACTGTCCATAAAATTGATAATTCAAACAGAGCTGATGAATATCAAAAAAGTTCACCTCCGCCGCCAATGATGAAATTTATTAGGTTGGGACTTGGGAATCTCTGTGTGGTTGCATGAAAACTTTTTTTTTGTCATCACTTATGTCATGCATCTCCATTAGTCGAAACATGGATTCTCCATTAGTCTTCTGAGCAGAAGTGGTGTGTATAGAGGTACTCAAACACGGATGAATCATCAAATGCATGCAACAAACTCATTCATTCAAAATTTCAAATGGACTTTTTCTTTTATTAGTTTGTTTATTTTTCTAAGCTCTCTTTTTCCGATAGCCTTTCTATGTTGTTCATCTAGTAATGAAACTTGTTTCAACATGCAAAATTACAAATTAACGCTCCTTACGGTACGTGAGTAGTTTTTAGGGATTTGTATAAATAAAACAATTTTTAAATATTTTTGTACATAAAATATTTTTAAAAATCAATAAATATAATTAAAAAATTTTATGAATTTCTATTTATAAAATATTTATTTATCATAGTTTTCACATGAGAAACGAGGGCCCCCTGTCAAAACTAACCCGGCCCTCTTGTATTATTATTTTAACCATCCCTCTAATATTAGTAGTTTTTGAATTTTGAGACATGACCTATTGAATACAATCATTCAATTACTGTTGGCTTTTCACTGTATCAGATATTCCTCTATAGCAAACACCATATGCCACCACACAATTAAAGCACACGCATATTAAACATGCGTATGTGCAAAAGATTGAAAGTGTGATGTTTCACACAACTCTTTTTACGGTCCGCCTGCAGTTTATATATGTATCTCTATCACTGTCTAACAATGTATACACGAGAGATATATTTTGTTATAAAGATTTCATATTTTCCATATGGTTGGAATATATATGTATACATATCAATAGATTAGTTATACTATTTTGATAATAAAAAAAAAATTCAAAACATGTGTGGATCGAGAGCAGTGCTATAAATGGAGTTGTATCCACCATTTTAGTAGTTTAAAATTACTTTCACTTTAAATGTAACAGTGCTATATTTAGTGGGCGTTTGGTAAGAGGGTTTGGGGATAATTCTGTTTTTTAATTAAGCAGAAAGCTGAAACATGTTATCAAACATGTTTCAAGAAACAGAGTTATATAATTATAAGATTACTTATAACTTTTTAGTGCAAAGATGTTGCTTTTTAACAAACGCAGAAAATGCAATTTTCATTAATCAAGTTTATTTAAGTCATTAATCCGTTGTAACAGTTGTTCTGCACACAGACGTCATGTATCTCGCCTCACCTATGTGGCAGGCTGTGAACCGTGGTACTTGCCATATTTTTCTATGACAAATGCAGAGAGAAAAACTTGAGCAACAATCAACACATTGACATGGCACATGATCAATATTGATTGATAATTGTTAATTTTAGTATTTTACACACTATTTTTAACATTACAAGCACATCATTTGAGTAAGAATAGTAACTAGGAAGTAATAGCTGTTGTATATATGCTATTAATAGTCTTTCCAAACCTTAGTTATGTACGTGTTAGCCCAGCCCAAGACGTGACAATGCATTAGTTGCTGCATGTATGACGTTGCATGGGTCACTGAATACCTAACTCTTACGTACTGCTACACGTCGTTCATAAAAACCAAAACCCCTTCAGCCTATAAAACCCCCTCTTAAACATACTCAAACCTTCCACAAAAAAACCTAAACAAAAACCTCCAGCCCTTCCAAAAAGAAAAAAAAACCATGAAGAGGTCTCCTTCGCAGGCTTTGCTTTGGGTGTTCATGTTAGGGTTTCTGTGTCTTTACATCACTCGCTCACATGCAGATGTCTCAACCACACCGCCGGCTGAGGATCCGAACACTGGGCACGGGCACAACCCTTATCAGAAACCTGCGCCGCCAGCCGAATATGGACGTCGTCCAGTGACACCGTACTACCAAAACCCTTACCGGCGCCCGAATCCGCCGCCGCCTTATTCGGAGATGACGGTGCCGATCGACACTCAGCCTTAAGTGTCGCCAGAGTGTGAAGAATCAGTGGCTTTCATGCAATGCAATAAGTAGTTGTTATATATAGTTTACTGTGTTTTTTTTCTTGTTTTTCTTTGTGTTATCAGTGTAAGAGATAACATGCGTGCCTGGTTGTTTCAATGCTTTTACAAGCAGAGAATAGAATAAATAAAAGGCACTGAATGTGGAGAGTCGTTTTTTCATGTGTTTCTTCACCTTCAAAAAAATCAAAGGTGTGAAAAAAAGTAAACTATTGTAAACTTACCAAAAGGATCCTTCTAAAATAGTTAAAGCTCCACAAGTATATATATTTGATCATGACTAATGGTTAGCCTCCGAATCAAAATTCCGTCATTACATAAAACATATTTCAAGGATATTTCTGTCTTATATGCGTCGATAAAAAATTAACGGAGCATATACTCACATTAATGAGGTATATAATTCGATAAAAAAATTTATTTTTTCTATCAATGCATACATGTAATTCATTAGAATATATGTTTCATTTTTTATAAAGGCGTGCAACTCATTAGATGAGATATACTATTTTAAAAATATTCAACAAATGTAGTATGTAATATTATCCTTTTTTTATATATAAAAAAAAACCGGTGAGAACAGAACTAAGCACTGGACTAGGCATATTAAGGAACCAAGGTCAACCTTAAAAGCTTCGTTTAAAATCCCATAAGCTCTGTTACACTCATTCATTTTTTAAAGTTTAAAATGTAATCATGTATACCTCGTTAATCTCATCTACTCATTGTCTCGCATTATATACCTTGTTGAAATTTTTTCACATCTATAAATAATATCATTAAATTCATTGGAGTATATATTTCATCTTTTATAAAAATACATATATCATTAATTAGATGAGGTATATAATTTTTTTTAAATAAAAAAATTTACAATCTGCATCCGTAAAATGATCCGAGGTCCGAGCACAACATTTCAGAAAGGAAAAAGATACGCACAACCCCATTACAACCCCAATTGCAGTCCATCTCGTTTTTCTTTTTTTTTAAATCATACACTCACCCTTTAAAGTAAATGTTGTTATATGAAATTAAGCATATACTGAGATATATTAGTGTATTTTTTTTCATAATGAAAAAATGAAAAGAAAAAAAATTGAGTGATATACTATGATAGTGTAGTATATACAATGTTATTATAGCGTATGGGACTACAAAACGAGCTGAAAAAAAAACTAATTGTATCAACGCTCTTTTAGAAATCCCATTATAGACCTATTCAGGCTTCAGGCCAATCAAAGCAGATTTGTAAAACTTTTTTTTTCTTTTTTCTAAATAGTAGTATACATCATCTAATAATCATTCAATAAGTAATAAATTTTTATGAAACATTTTCCTTCCAGTAGCATCAGCCATTTACCCCACTTCCCTCCACATTTCGTCAAGTGATCATGCTAAAGACAAAAACAAAACTGCACGTACAAAAATGAGTAATAAACCCAGCATTGACTCGGAGGTGACTTGGACAAAAAGAAACAAAGTGACGGACAAATCTTATTTATATATTCCAATCTATTAAATGAATTGATTTAGGGGGGAATCCGTACAACTCCTGAAATCCATATATTTTTTATTTTTCTTAAAATTTATATAACTTTCTAAAAATAACTAATAAATCTATATAACAACCTGAATAAAAAAAATTTAATAAATAATGAATATTTTGTTAACATTTTATTTGATTAATCTTGATTGAAAACATAATATACTAAAAAATCACTACAATGTTTTTAAAATGTAAAAAATCCTATAAAAATGATGATTTTACCCTCTATAAATATATTATAAAATCCTATCTAGAATGATAAAATCGTCATTTATATAAGACTTTTCGCATTTTTAACACAGTGTTTTTTGATATACTGTGTTTTCTACTGGGGTTAATCAAACATATTATTTACAAAATATTCATCTATAAACATAAATTTTGTTTAGGGGGTTATTTGGATTTACTATTTATTTTCAAGGGGTTATATGGATTTTAGGAAAAGTCATGGGGTTATATGGATTTCAATCAGTTGGGGGTTATATGGATTTCCCCCGTTAATTTATAAAGTATGTAAAAAAAATTCTAATACGATATGTATCTCGTTAAAATGAGTACAAATGTATGTCTTACGAAAGACTATTTTTTTTTGTTCAATAACCATACCTAATATTAATTTTATACCATTTAAAATTTCAGTCCATCATTTTATATATTCTTTTGTTTGATTTAAATAAATAAATAAATAAATAAAACAAAAGTAATATTGGGAAATTCGAGGAAATAGAATAAAAGAACTAAGATTTTTATAATTCTCCGTTTCAAACTCAGTTTCCAAAAAAAATGTACTTTTTAAGTTTTATGTTTTTTCAATTTCCAAATCTACCAAACGCATATCCAACCAGACTTTCAATCAATTAAAAGCGAAGATTAGCTTCCAAGTGTTAACCCATACTGATGGCAAGTGAATAGTGTAAGGTTATGTATGTTATTTATTTTATCATGGGTGTTAATCATCGACCTGTAATAAAATTTAAAATTATAATAACAATTAGATTTCAGAAAATAAATTTTTGATGAACTTCACTTTCACTGATGACTAATAAATTTCAATGAAATTATTCAAGTGAAGATTTAACAACTTCACCACATTTCTAAATATGTGAGTTGAAAGTTTAAATGCATTTAGATCTACCTTCACTGACAGCCACTCCACCGGGCCCAATCTACAAATTGCATGCCTCCATAAACATTGTTGGCAAACCGCACACCAACAGTGAAGGCCATCGCGACAGGGGGGACTTGCTTTGCTACAGGCGATGTCTCAACCAAGTGTTCAAGACCATTGATGATTTGGTAGCGAGTGTTGGAGGAAACTGCGAGAAAGACACCTAAAAACATCGCAAATCATAATTAGGAAAGTTGGGAAACTTCATTGGAAAAAATATATATACACGAGAAACATTGTAACGGCTCATATCTTCTCATACATAAATGGTGGGTATCCCACCGAAGTCATGGAGTACTAGATATATGTTTATATACTAAGAAGATATGAGAATAAGTTATTTCATTATGTCTAAGCAGCAGCAGCAGCAGCAGCCTAATCTCCTTCTGGAATGATAAGTCCATAATTTGTGTATGTTTTGTAGTTTATAGTCAGATATGCCTCCACTATTAGTGAAATTCTGGTTTGAGTTTTTTTTTCATTCAAGTGTTATATTAGAGCCGGAGCACCATCGATCAGAAGTCCATGTTTTAAACACCTTCCAAGTACCATGAATCAAAAGGACAATTCAATATACCCATGGGAGCAATACATGTGCAAACAAATATAAGGCAATCTACAGCACATTTTTCATATGAATTTGTAATTAATATTGCATAATTATTAGTTCATATCTCGACACATATCATTATGCCTGACATATTAATATTATTGGCACCATCATTTAGCATACAACAACCACAAATAATTTTGCCTGTGGTTGTTCAATGCGTTTCTCTATTTTTTCAAAAACAAATTCAAATCACAATGAAGAACAATCCTACAAATCGCGATAAAGCACAATAATTGGTAATAAAAGGCAAAAACAGAGAAGAACTGAATAAGAAGATTGATCTTCAACTTACCCCAAAGGGCTGCACTTTTCACAAGAGGTGGCACAGGAATATCGTCTTCGGATTTTTTAATACTCCTTAAAACACCAAGAGGAGAGAAAAAAAATGTATATCAGAACATATTTATATTTAATGATCAAGAAGAAGGAAAAAAAAACATCAACATCAACAGCAAATCGGCAATTTCAATAAACAACAGGCCAGTAAATTGAGGTAATCATGTTTAAGTATAGAATATTAACACATCTTTTGCTGTAAGAAAATACAACATTGTTGTGCGCAGAGTTCCATGAAATCATGTCAACACCAATCCAGGATCCACAAATTTAGAGAATGTCATTACAATAAGCAAAACACAAAAAGAAGTAAGATATAAACTTATGTCACCAATAGATGTATAAATAGCACATTTACCTTTTGGCGGTCATTATTGCATTCGCAATCCCTTGGCCAATGATTCCACAAGCAAACCCAACTACTGCGTACAATACACCCTGTATTTAAAAAGAGGGGACACTGAGAAGAACTAAGATTTTTTTTTATTAGGGTGAAGAACTAAGAATTGCAAAGCAGTAAACCAAAATAAAAGCCTTTTAAATTATGTTTAGAAGACAAGTGAATGGCCATTTTACTATTAGAAATAGAGGAACAAGGATAAGAAAATACCTTATAAAAAATATGTTCCAATCCGCTGTTGTACTGAAAATCTACACCCTGGCCTTTCAGCTTCAAAAACACTGCAATAGAAGTTCAAAATATCATGGAGAACTCCAGATGATCCTTATAATCCACAGCGGGAAGAATGGCTATAGCTCAATGTATAGGTGAGCTATCACAAGAGACACTATATCAAACTAGACAGTCAGCCAAACGAGAGTAACAAACTCGTAGTTCACTTAGTAATCAAATAATGCGAAATTTAATATGTTGGGAATTGACTACAGAAAACATGTATAGATGTTTCAAAAAGTTCCATTCCTTCCTCACTGGAAGTCAGAGTACCAATAAAATGACCACCTATATGTCCAATTACCAAATATCTCACTTGCAAACCAACATTTGTACAAATCATATTCACACGTGAAGAAAATCGAGAAAAAAAATGATACGATCCTCAAGAAATAAAGAATAGCTTAATCAACGCTAGCTTTAAGCTTCAAGTTGTTTGATATATTTTAAGATCAAGAAAGTACCACCGTTGCTATTACTTGCAAACCAATTGCTTTATCAAAAGGTACATAAAATGCAATTTCGCATGACTCACCTGCTAGGTAGAGCTCCATAAACACGTGACATCCGTCCCAAAAAGCCATTTGAGGTCGATGCCCGTCCAATGCGAGCGTATGGTGCTAACAAGCTGACAAGCGCGACATTCACAACCAGCCCAACCAAGATGTCCGCAACATACAACTCGAACTCCGCCCAGAAATCTTTGCCCCTCTTTTGAACTTCCGCAAATGTCGCACAACAAGTATCGATAACTATCTGCATCATATCAACCCAATATTAAATAACTACAAACCTTTCATTATTTATATCTCAAATCAACAACAACAAAGCTATACAAACCTCTGTTCCAACTTTAAAAAGAAATGCAGGGTCAGCGAGCATTCGGTTACGGATCAAAGAGCATGACTTCATGAAGAATCCAAGAGGCCAAACAGCATTCTACATGTTCATCAAAGATGAAAGTCACCACATAGAATCAACACATTTACAATTCTTGATTCTCACTGAACATACAATCAAAGACTCACCTGCAAATCCAAGTACCTAAGCATGAGCACTTTTCGAAGCCCGACAGCCTTCGCAGCCTCCAACATGTCAGAAGGAAGGCTCGCGCCCCGCGCTTCTGTCTCCCTCATCACCTCCTCAAACATCAAAACCGGCCCGAATTCCTCCTCCTCCTCATCCTTCCCTCCATTCTCACCATCGCCGCCGCCGCCGCCATCACCACCACCGCCAGGCGGGAACTTCCCATTCCCATATCCACCACCACCGCCTCCACCGTCAAGTTCAGGATAAAAACCCGCCTCGGGCACTGTAGAATCCTTTGCCAATAGGACATCCCCAAGTGCCCGAGGAACGGTAACGTTTGGATCGACGGGTTCAGCTTCGACCCGTGAATGCAATTCACTCCTTATCACGAGAATCCGATGCATCCATCTCCCCGCAGCAACCCTAACCATATTGGAATTGAACGGAACCGAAAAAGGTGTCCCTTTTAAGGAGGCTCCGCATCCAAACCCAAACCCCGGAACCTCAAAAGTCCCAGCTTTTCTACCCAATGTCGACAAGGCCATGCCTTTGATCAAAACCCACCGAGTCCACAAATGGGCAGAAAACTAACCCTATCGGTCCCAATTACATAAAAAAAATACGAAACCTCCCAAAGAATCTGAATAAACTAGTGAAAAAGGGAAATCTAAAGCTGACCCACTATTACACGGTTGAAAATCTCAAAGTGAATCGCCGCCAACAGTCGGTCTGTGAGGGCATCGAAAACAGAACCGATAATGGATCCTCGAATGGGGACTTTTTGAACATCGATATGAAGCATGTAGAGACAGAGAGAGACTGTGAATCTGTGCTTCTTCTCCTTCTCGTCCACTCTCTGGCCGCTGCAGCGCGGTAGGGTTTTTGGCCAAAGGCAGGGTTTTTTCTTTGCTCTTCTTTTTTTTTTTTTTTTTTTTTTCAAGTCGGATCAAACCGATTGTCAAAAGGTTCTGTCAAAGAGTGGGGCTATTTGCACCCCTTTGTTTACTGCACACACCCCTTTCTAACCACACCCCACCTAAATAATTTGGGTTCTGTACACACCCCAGTATTTATTTAACATTTAACTTTCACTGCACACCTCTTTTATCCAAACCCTAAAAATTAAAATCCTCAAATGTATCTATCTTTCTTCCTCCCACATTTGGTTCTCTCTCCCTCTACTGTTGGAATCGGAGCTCGAGTCCAAGTCATCCCGCCACCGCCGCCTCCTCAAGCTCCAAGAGAAGGACCTTCTCATTCTTCAGTCCTTTACCGACCTCTTCGACTTCCTCAAAGCCCCCCGCACCGACCTCTCCGACTCCCTCAACTCCTCCCTCACCGACCTCTCCGACTCCCTCAATTCCTCCCTCGCCGACCTCTCGACCTCGCCGACATAAATACCTTTGTTGTCTAACCCATTCCAAGTTTTCAACATGTTTCATTTCTTTTCCCATAGACTTCAGTAGTGTCTAGGGATTACATATTTATAGGCACATCAGATGTCTAACCCATTCCAGAACATACGGGTTTCACTTATGTTCCTATAGACTACAGTAGTATCTAGTAATTACATATTTGTAGACACCACAATGTCTAACTCATTCCAGAACCTACAAGTTTCACTTCTATTCCCATAGACTGCAGTAGTATCTAGTGATTAATATTTGTAAACACCCCAATGTCTAACTCATCCCAGAACCTACAGGTTTCACTTCTGTTCCCATAGACTGCAGTAATGTTTAGGAATTACATATTTATAGACACCCTAGATGTCTAACCCATTCCAGAACCTACGAGTTTCATTATGTTCCCATATACTGCAGCATTGTCTAGGGATTACAACTACCTAGACACCTCAGGTGTCTAACCCGTTCCAAATCAACAGAATAAATAAGATTATATACTTTGGGAGGGTATAGAGGGTGTGCAACAAAATCTAAAGAAATGAATAAATGGATCCATGGGTGTGTAAAGAATGGAGTATTTAGTACCCACTTATGAATGGATCTTTAAAACTTTACCCATTTAAAAGGGGTGTGAAGAGTAAACAGAGGGGTGCAAATAGCCCCACCCTTTATCAAATCAGTTTTTTTAACTATTTTAAATTAAGAAAAAAAAAATTTAATAAAAATATGAAAAAATTAATTAAGGGTCCCTGGGATACCTTGTATTAACTATTAATCCCTACAACCTTTTACTTCAACAATAAGTCCTCCAGTCCCAAAAACCTGTTATCTTTAGGTCCCTCTCACTAACAGACCCTTAACGTCCGTTTTAAATTCCTATTATACCCTCCAATATAAATAAATTTCCCCCAAAAAAATCTATTGAACGTTCTCCTCTCTCTCCCGCAACAACAAAAAAAACTATCACCTCCTTTTCTCTCCCCCAAGTCTCCCCTCTATCCACCCACACTCTCCCTCCCAAGAACCTCAAAATGGAGGGGTTGGAGAGTAGGCCTATCAACGGGTTGGGTCCGGGCGGGTCGGGGTGGACCCGGACCCGACTCGTGGCAAGATCCGGCGGGTCCGGGTCCAACCCAGGACCCGTTCCTAGGAAATGTGGACCCGGACCCGGACCCGGACTCGGACCCGTCAGACCTGGGTCTGACCCGACCCGACCCGACCCGAAAATGGTTTCTAAAAAAACTGAAGAGCTCAGGAATTTGTTTGTTTTTTCATTCTATTATAAAAAATTTGTATAAAACATCAGTTTTGAGCTTCCTAAACTGGTGTCCTGAAATTATACTTGAACATATTTTTGTACAATTTAAAACAATAAAGACTAACATATAACATTTAAAATAAATAAAAATCTAAACAATATAATAATAAACTAAAAGGGAGAGCTAATAGTTATTTGTGTCAAAAAGTAAATGTTCAAAACAATAGACACTACATATTAATATAAACAACATTCAAAACAATAAACACTAACATATTAACCTAAACAATGAACATAAATCATGCAACAAACCAATTAATTATACAAATTCAAAAGCTAATAAACTAATAAAGTTTGTCAATGGGTTGGTTTGGTTGGTTATGGGTTATGATTTATGAGTTTGGTTATGGATTTATGGATACAACAATAAGTTAAAACTTATACTTGTAACTTAATAAATAAAAAACAAAATTATGGGTCAATTAATACTAATAGTCTTGTAATATATGAGCATATATTAATAAAACAGTCGGGTCTCGGGTCCAATAGGTCGGGGCAGGGTGGACTCGGATCCGACCCGTTTGTATGTTCGGGTCCACCGGGTCGGTTCCAAATCGGATCGGATATATTACACATGTAATCAGGTCCGGATCTGGACCCGACCCGTTGACAGGCCTATTGGAGAGGGTGAGGCCGAGCTGGATGAGCTTGAGAGCGTCGACGTTGTTCTTGATGGAGCGGTAGGGATCTTGTCAGCGTCAGAGAAGGAGGTGCAGCCATGGACAACGCCGGGGAATTCGGTGTCCATGGAGACGAGGGGGTAGGCGTCGCTCAGGTATGACATCTATCTCATCTCTGTTTGGAGGTTGTGGTGATAAAACTGTCATTGCTAATGTTTTTGAAATTTCTTTAATTTGGAAGAAATTAGGGGATGGAGAAGAAGAGGGTGACGTGGAGGGGGTATATGTGATGGATTGTTTTCTTAGTAAAAAATTATGTGATGGATATTTTGACTAAGGGGAGGTTTTCATGTGTTACTCTATCTAGGGTTTGTAGGGTGTGGTGTTTGATCTATTTTTAATTATTAGATTTGAATTTCAGAAAAAACAATATTTTTAAAGGAAGATCATAAGATTTACAAGAGTCCAATGTCCCAAGTAACCTTAAGGCCATCACATTATGCAATAAAAATTTAAGAAAGGCTATCCATTGGATTGAATTACCTTCATTGGCAAGGTTGTCCATTGGATTCTTTTGATTCTAAATTATGAGTACACTGTTATGTTACACCTGTACACCCTTAACCTCTTTTGATTGTGCATCTCTAATTCTAAATGATTGTGCAATGTTGTCTAAATCTAGATTATATGTTAAATTGGTTATGGAGTTTTGATTGGCAATGAAAAATGTGGGTTTTATATTTGTATTGTTATTAGTACACTCGTATACTTCCTATGCACACTATTAAATCATTCTTTTGATTATGTAGTATATTGATATTATTCTAGAATTTTCATTGTTCTAGGGGATTATTCACCATTAATTCCACATGAATACTTTGTTCGGAAGGATGCACCATTGAATTATTAAGAGACCTTGACATGGTTCTTATGCCTTTGCACTCTAATATCAAAGGGTGCCAACATTGGCATCTGTTGATGGTCAATTTAAAAGACCATCGATTCATAGAGCCCTTGACATGGTTCTTATGCATGTCCACTCTAATATCAAAAGGTGATAACATTGGCATCTGTTGGTGGTTAATTTGAAAGACTATCGATTTATGTAGTACAATTCTACAAAAAAATATTTCTGGGTTTGCACAAATGACAAATTGATGGTGAGTGTACATTGTTATATTGTCTTTATACACTATTAAAATAATTGTGTAGACCATTATATTGTCTTTGTACACTGTTAAATTTAAATTATTCATGTATACAGGATGGTGCATGTACTTTAGATCAAGATGTTTATAATTTAAAACATAATCCTGAAAAGCAAATAATTTGGAAGAGGTTAGTGTTCATGCTATACATCCACAATTTTCTATATGTCATAAGTCATGGAAATCTTATGTCAGAGTCATGATGATAACTTTTGCTGTTTGTTTTTAAAATCTTATAAATCTTTTTATTTGCCCTGTGGGATTATTCACTACTGATTTTAATATATTTTTTTGTACATTGTCAGCTTGAAGACATAATACTTCATCTACAGAAAATGATAATCTCTCTTTATGCACCGTTACAATATTTTTGTACAATGTTATATGTTTTTATACAATGTTAAATTCTTCATGTACACTATAATTAGTCGGGCGCCGATATCCGCACCCAGAGTTACAAGAAACCCACCCTTTTTAAGAAAAAAAATTTTATGTACTATAGCAGTAAATGGAAACCCATCCCGAGGTCGGCATTCCCTCTGGCGACGGTGGTGAATGATGATCACCAGAGGTTCCGGCAAGTGTACCAATCCAGGTCGGCATTCCCTCTGGCAACGGTGTTGAAGTGTGATCGCCCGAAGGCCCGACGAGCTAAAGTAAGAGAGAATAAATTCACATTTTTACAAGTTTCAAACCAAATAGACAAATTTCACATTTAAACATATATAAACAAACAGTCATACAGCATTTAAAACACATCAAAATATGACGTTCGCATTCCATAACCAACCATTCACGTGACTACACAACAAAATACATGTTCAAATTCCACAACCATTCATGTAACTATATTGATTTTTTCATATATAAAAATAAATAATATATCCAATAAAAAAAATTACTCCTTTTTTCAAAAAATAAAAATAAACATAAACATAATTTGAACATGTATTTTGTAGTGTAGTCATATGAATGATTCGTTATATAATGCTAACATCGTATTTTAATGTGTTATAAATGCTAACATCATATTTTGATGTGTTTTAAATGCTGCTATGACTGTCTGTTATATGTGTTTAAATGTGAAATTTGTCTATTTGGTTTGAGACTTGTAAAAATGTGAATTTATTCTCTCTTACTTTAGCTCGTCGGGCCTTCAGGCAATTACACTTCAACACCATCGCCAGAAGGAATGCCGACCTCGAGGTGGGTTTCTGTTTACTGCTACAATACATAATTTTTTTTTAAAAAAAAAGGTGGGTTTCTTGTAACTCGAGGTGCGGATATCGGCGCCCTTAATAGTCTATGTACACTCTAATTTGTATCTGATATATTTTTTCCCTAATGTGCAGGTCCAGTGGTTGAAAATGTAATTTAGTTTGCACCATTTTATGCACGATGCTCTTGACTGGCCACTCATAAGGGATGACAATGCCCATAATAATCCAATGGGTGGAAGTTATTATTTGTCAATAATAATGTCCCAATATAAGTGATACAATATTACTTAATTTGTGGTGTTTTTAGGGTTGACTGTAGTATGTTTGTCATCAAATATGGCGAACACTTCATAAAGGGAACGAGCATGGAATGGGGGCAATAGAACATACTAAGGTTTCAAGGGGAGTATGCGGCAAAGGTTATTCGAAGAGCGTAAAAGTGATGCTCGGATAATGGATTTTCAAAAAGAGTGAAAGTTATAAACAGAATATGTAAATATTACCCTGTTGTAATTTTATAAATTCATGGTGGTGATTTAAATAACAAATTATTTAAATATGTGGTGGTGATTTAAATAGCAAATGTAACTCTAAAATTCACTATTATGCTCTTTTGTACACTATTATGTTCATCTTGTACACTTTTATATTTCTGTTATCTTGGGAGGGGAGGGAAGAAAAAAAAAGAGATGGGGGTGAGGTTAAAAAGAGAAGAAAAAATGGTATGGTTAACTCAGAATGAATTGAAGGACCTAAACAAAATGGATGTATAGATGGAAGGACCTAAAGAAAAGTAAAAAAAAAAAGTCAAGGGACCTATTGTTATTACAATGCTATCTCCAAGACCCTTGATTAATTTCCCCTAAAAATATTAAGAAAAATGTTAGACTCAAATCATTTTTAAAGTTCAAACCACATATGTTTTTATTCTTTTAAAATAATAAACATATCTAATAACGTATATGCTTTGATAAAATGTGCATATCACTCCATATTTCGAGTTGAATAAAATTCACTTTTAATAAGTGTAAGATAAGAATAAAATTTAACGAGGTATATACATTG
The DNA here is from genome assembly GCA_030737845.1 of Acorus calamus. Lineage (NCBI taxonomy): Eukaryota > Viridiplantae > Streptophyta > Magnoliopsida > Acorales > Acoraceae > Acorus > Acorus calamus. The sequence continues at coordinate 9,363,684 of CM060871.1, read as the reverse complement.
TTAAACTATCTATATATTTCACTGAATTTCTAACTAGGTATATAGGACTACATTTTGGACTACAAGAAAAGCTTAGTGTAATAGCACACTTAAATTAATTTTTAATTTTTTTTCATTTGTAACTTTTTAATGTTAGGGACAATCCCAAATACAGTTTCACTGATAGTCCACACATGTTTTGATTTTTGTAAAATAATAAACTTCATATAACGAGTTATATGCATTGATTAAAAATGTATATCGCTTAATTTCGAATTGAATGTGCCTATTTTGAACAAATAAGAAAATAATAATAGTGATGGATATTAATTGTTGGAATATTAATGAGGTCACTGCATTGGAGACTATTTAAAATTACTATGTAATAACAATACATAGGCTAGGCATGTGTGGATAGAGGTATAAGCTATTCTAGGATTTATACCTATTACAGAATTGTTGGTTTTATCAATAGAATAAGTGATTTTCTGTTTGATTATGTTATCAGTCTTGTTGGAAAACTTAATAATAGATGTTAGTGTTTGGTTGATGAAGAATAAAATGTGAATAAAGTGTAAAAAGTTGATTTGACATGTGGGCTCATTGATGTATAAGATGATAGGTAATTTGATGTAATGACGTGTGATTTTATAGATGGGTCCCCTTATACTAGTGAAGGAATAACACAATTCTATGGGAGGTCTTGGAATATAAATATCTGTTTATTCTCACCTAATTTTGTATAGCTTACCTAAGCCTGTCAATTATCCAAAAAAATATTCGTATATGATCCGAATCCGTATCTGAAAATTTAAAAATTATCCGATATCCGAAATATCTGTATCCGTATCCGAAATAATTATCCGTATCCAAATTACTTCGGATCGGATACGGATACACCCTTATCCGATCCGACATTTATCCGATATCCGATGTGTTATATACTTGTAATTTATTAATAATACTTGAGATTAATATGAGCCTTTGGATCTGATCCAAAGGCTCACATTTATCATATATAAACGTAACTTTAGGGCTTCTTCAAACCCAACTAAGCAGCCGCCTCATCCCAAAACAACCCACCATCCCATTCGTATACTCTCTCACCCTCACCTCCACCTACACCAATCTCCATCATATACTCTCACTCCTCCCTCGGCCGCCACAACCGCGAGTCCTCTACCAATCGGTTCTCCGAATCTCTCAAATCCACCAACAAAAAGGGTGGCGGAGGGGGACTCAAGCCGTGGAAGGAGAGGGCAGCGCTTATTGAGGAGGAGTTGCTAGGAGGAGGAGGAGGAGCGGAGGGGGTTGCCGAGGGGATGTTATTACTTGGCTTTCGTTGTTGGGTTTCCTTGTCCCACCTCCACCTCACCATCTCACAAGGCCCACAACAACGGCAACAAGAAGCTCCACCACCACCGGCACACCGGAAAGCTTTCCTCCACCACCTCCTCTTTTTTTTCTGTAATGAAATACCCCAACCTGGGGCAAACCTCCATCACCTCCTCCTTCAATGGGTTCTTTGTTTCAGTGGGTTTTGATTTAACATTTTGGGTTTTTTTTTAATATTTTGATGTAGGTTTTGATCGGTCTGGAATTGTTTAATTGTTTCATATATTTCGGATAATTATTCGAATCCGTATCCGGATGTTCAGATCGGATACGGATATGTATTTTGAATATCTGTCGGATATCGGATACGGATAATATTTCAGATATTTAGTTCGGATACGGATATACATATCGTCATATCCGATCCGTATCCATCCGATTGACAGGCTTAAGCTTACCCATTTATACTACCCACCCAACATAGCTTTTTTACCCTTATTCTCCTCTATCCCCCCTATTCCACCCTTTATTCTCCCATCCAAACGGACCCAGTCAAAAGAATGGTTCAAATATGAAAATACTAAAAAATCTCGTAATACATATAAAGGGAAAATTCAAATAACCCCATGTAACTGTTTAAAATATATATAACCCCCTGACTTTTTTTAAAGTTCATATAACCGCTGAAAACATTTATGTAAATCTAAATAACTTCATGAATTAATTTTTTATTGACATATTAGGATTATTCTGTGAATATTCTGTCAGGTTAACTTTGATTGAAAATATAATATACCAAAACCTCTCTGCAGTGTGTTAAAAATGCAAAAAATCATCTGTAAATGACGATTCTACTCCTCTAGATATTATTTTATAATTTATCCAGAAAGGTAAAATTGTCATGTATAAAAAAAATTTCACATTTTTAACAAATTGTAAGGGTTTTGGTATATTGTGTTTTCAATCAGGGCTAAAATCAAATATTCGCATAATATTCATCATTTGTCAATGAAAGTTTAACTCACAGGTTTATTTGGATTTAAATAGATGTTTTGAGGGGGTTATATGACTTTAAGAAAAGTCAAGAAGTTATATAAATTTAAGACAGTTCAGACAGTTTACAAAGGGTTATTTGGGTTTTTCCCGTACATAAAATATAAATAGTTCATGACACCCTTACATAAGACATTTGAAAGTTCCTTAAACATATAAATATATTTAGTATAAATAGTACATATAGTTATATAAGTCTGAATAAATAGGTTTTAAAGCTTGAATGGTGAAAGGATAATAAAATAAAATCTTGTAAAATCTCAATCTTCATGTATTAAGGGTGCATGATTCTATCTCGAGTTTTTTTTTTTCGAAAAGTAAATGAAATAGAATGAGATGGTGGTAACTGGATTCTGAATATGATAAGAATTAAGAAAAATGATATGTTCAACCATTTGTGCAGCCCAAATTGCAATCCACACTGATTTCTTTTTTCTTTTTTTTTTAAACACTCCTCTATTGAATTACACATTATTATATAAAATGAATTATATAATAAGATACACCAGTGTATTTTTTTCACGTTTAAAAAAAGTGTGTAATATGGAATTATAAAATAGACTGTAAAATAGATCGAGTGCATCAGCCCCCAAGAATTAATATTTTTTGCATCTCTTTTACTGTCAGGTTTTTTTTTTAAAGGTAAAAATAGCTACCACGATTTCATTCCTGATTTCAAGTACAATTCTGATGGGGATGAGAAGACATAGAGAAAGAAAAAGAAAAAGAAAACAAAGATGAGGTTCTGACGGCCGATTTCCTAGTTAGAAGAGGAATCTATGAGCCATGGGCTGTCGTCGTCTTCCTACTATTCTATGATCGTCATCGTCATTCGCCCATTTGGGAAATTCACCTCCCTCGCTCCCGCCATGAAACGCCCTCAGTCTCGAACGCAGTAATAAAGTGCTCCCACATGTTCTCCAAGTATACTCGAGTACCGCGAAACAGAGTGGCGTTCCTAGTAATCCATATGGACCAGACCGCCGCTGGGAATATCGACTATGTGATGCGCGCTGTGCTTGTTCTGTCTCTTGACCTCTTTTACTGTCAGGTTAATGAGCTGGTTGTGACGCATCATGATGGGCTTGAAAAGAATAGAATCCAAACCCATCGAAACGGGGTCGGATGTGTTACCAATGCCATGAATACCCCCAACATTGTCATGAGACTAGATCCGGTCAGTGCTAAGCTCGATCAGTTCGGTCAATATCGAACTGTACCACGTTCAAATTGAACTGCATCACTTATAAATCGAACTGCACAACCAATTGTTTGGTATATTTTTCACTCTCTTATTGGATACTGATGATGTTTAGGAATTCATATTTTTTTCAATAGTTGATTGAATCCAATAAGAGGGTAAAAAATATACCCAACAATTGATTGCACAGTTTCATTTATAAGTGGTGCAGTTCGATTTGCACGTGGTGCAATTCGGTACTGACCGAACTGACCATGGTCGAGCATTGACCGGATCCGGTCCCCATTGTTATCCCTAAGAAATGCAATCTTTTCAGTATCGACTTCTCTTCTTCTTTTATAAAGGAGCCGCGAAAGGTGGGCGAGAGTTCAAGCAGAGAGCGAGAGATTCCTCGGGCGCCTGCGCCAGTGAAGGTAGAAGTTGCGGTCTCACTTCCCACAAAAGGTTTCATCTTTATATGGGTTTATTGGGTTCTTCATTGCACGCCAGACCAAACAATGCCTGGTTTTGTTTTCTTCATCATCATCTTTTTAAGTTCTGTTGTGCCCTCTTTTTATTTCCTCCATGTGGGGTATCAATGATTTCTGCATATGGGGACTAGAAATGATTAAAACAAACTTGTTTTCATGATGGGACGGATCCATACATAGATGAAGTTGTGATCTTTTTTTCTTAAGATTGAGAAAAAGGGAGACCCATTTGATTTTTTCTTTCTTTCTTTCTTTCTTTCATTGTTTTCATTAGACATACCAATCAATTAGTGGTGGACGGCTTGGAATTATTATTTCTACTTGAGTATCTCTGGCAGTCTTTGTTGTTGTGTTTGCATTGCACCTATCAGAGATGTTCTCTTCGATGCCATTAATGATACTGGTCCATCTTATTAGTGCAAAGAACTTGGATTGCAAGCAAATATATCCAGGACCCATGTGAAATTGTGTATGTTATTTGTTGCCCCTTCTACCATTTTCTCAATTGTTTGTCTCGTGCTTTTTTACTCCACTGAAAAATTCATATTTTATATGCAAATCTGCATTTTGGAAATTTTGTGCAGATGATATCATAGTTATCTCGGTCTATCAAACCAAATGATTCAGTTTTTCATTCAATACTAATTACATACCTTAGATACACATGAAGCTTGTATTAAATTAGTGATTTGACGTACTGTATTTTTCTTTCCCCAATCTCTCTGTTTCCCTGGCGAGTGAATTTATTTTTGATGAGGGTTATAACTCAACAAGGATCAATAATGAAATTTGGTTGGCATTCATGACATTAGAAATATTTGGCATGTGTGAAAAAAAACAATAGCTGCCTCACCAGCTATGTGAATTGTTGAACAGTATTCAATCATCTTAGAACAATCAAGAAACAAATCTTAGCTAGATATCTGGCTTATATGGCTTTATTCTTATCCAACATACATGGTTACATACATGGCTAGTTTACAAGATCCCTTCAAACTTGCATTTCAGTTCAGTGGCATACTATTACAAAATAGTCCATACAATGTATTGGAACTTCACCTCGAATTTCGAAACATTATTTTAAAAAATAAAGAAACAGAAAGATGTGATGGTCTACAATCAAGCCTCTAATTGTAGTTTTTCAACGGACTCCTTGTCTTCATCGAGGAGAATAGACACAACATTGCTCATGGAAGGTCTCTTATCTTTGTCTTCTTTCACACACAACAATGCCACTTCAACCAATCTTTTATGCTTCTCCTTATCGTAAACACCATTCAGTCTAGGATCAACTATATCTTGAACTCCATCACCTTGTCTTATCTTTTCAAGCACCCATTGAACTAGGTGGTTGTGCCCATTCTCCTGATCTCCCGATGCGCTTCTCCCACTCAGCAATTCCAACAAAACAATCCCATAGCTGTAAACATCGGCCTTCGCAGTGATCCCTTGATTCATCATCCATTCTGGTGCCAAATAACCCCTAGTGCCCCTCACCCTTGAAAAACCGGGGATGATGCCTTTCTTATCTATGAGTTTGGACATGCCAAAATCTGCCAACTTAGGTTGGAAATTCTCATCTAAAAGTATGTTTTGAGGCTTTACGTCACAATGAAGCACCCATTCAAGACATTCTTCGTGTATATATGATAATCCTTTAGCCGTCCCCACAGCAATACTAAACCTCCTCTCCCACTGCAACTGCTCAGAAGAATCTGTGAACAGGATCTTATCTAAAGATCCTTTCGGTAAATATTCATAGACCAACAGCCTATGCTTCTTCTCTGCACAGAATCCCAACATCTTGACCAGGTTCATGTGGTTAATTTTCCCAATGATGTTTACTTCTGCCCAGAATTCAGCTTCTCCTTGAGAGACGCCTTCCAATCGCTTCACGGCCACCGTTTGATCATCCTCCAAGACACCTTTGTATACGATACCAAATCCTCCCCTCCCAATCTCCTCTTGGAAGTTGCCTGTGGCTGTTTTCAGCTCTGTATAGGTGAAACGCCTGAACCCCATTGCTAATGCAAGATATCCCATGTCGACTACCTCTCCGCCCTGGTGGTACAGAATGATATACAGCCATCCAATACCTATACATATAATTTCCACAAGACCAACAGCACTAACAAACCCAATCAGATACTTCAGATACGGTGTTTTAGTTTTCCCATTGTCATCACCGGCTTCGCTCATGAATGAAAGATCAGGTATACCGGTGCAGTTCAGCCTGGTCGGGATAAACTGCATTTTGTCTTCCGCTGGGACAGTTTCTTTTGGGACTTTTATGTAAAAATTCACCGGACGCTCAGGCATGTGGTACCCATCAACAAGCCTGCTTTTTGGGTAACATACGCCATCTCCAGTTGTTGAGTATCCAAAGCCTTTGCATTTACAATCATTTAAACAGGTGCTTCTGCAACCTTCAAGGGTAATGTTAACACCATAGGCCTTCTGGTCATAACCTGAATAATCAGTATGATTTAGTTGAATAAAAGTTACCTCATCTGGATTGCACGTTAGAGGCATACGCAATTGACATCCGTTCAACCAGCTTGTTTTGTCCACCATCTCGAACCCTGGAAGGCAAGAACAGGCAGGGCCGGGGGTATATAAACAGACTGCATAGCTCCCACACAACCCATGAACCTTACATGCATCAATTTCTGGAGACCACACTACCTTCCATAGACCAGTTACATTATCTAGGCTGTACAATCGCAAGATCCCATCATAATCAAGTGTCAACCTCCGTTTTGGCCCCAACCCATAATCAGATGCATTGAATTTAAGAATGTCACTGGAGAAGAAATGACCTTCTTTGTTTAGAACGGCAGATCGGGTGCTGTTGTATGGAGTCCTGTTGTTCTGGAATATTGTCTGATAGGGGTTGGGCCAGTACACACTCGCAATCTGAGGACCATTGTAGATGAGGTTCAGCACGTTATCATCATTGAAGTGGAAGTTGTAATAGCCTGATAAGTATGTATCATCGGTCCTCTTTGAAACCAGCCTATTATCTTTTGTTAGATATTGGGTTGGTAGAAGAGTGTCGGTAGGGGAAGCAAAGCTCCCCCATATCTTATCCCCTGTTTGATTCACCAAGACTAGATTTCCCAATTCGAGAAGCTGCACCTCCAACCATGTCTGGTCGAACGTATTGGTTTGCCATACGATCGATCCGTCCGCATCAGTTAGGATCATGTTTCCATCTCTTCTGATGTTTAGTTTGGATGCTTTTCCGTTCACGGGTTGGTCTCTGTTGGCCATCCAAACCACTGTTTTGTTGATGGAGTTAGTGAACCAGATAGAAAAACAGTAGGCATTATCACCAACCTTGTAGAATCCACTGGAGAAGGTTCCATTGGGGAGACCAAGAAGTCGTCCTTGTTCTCAACTGATAAGTATTGTCCTTTGCTTAGGCTTTGTAGACCTCTAGCACCCCCTGAAGCTGAAGTTTTAGTCGCAGAGAGTTGGAGAAAAAATAGGCTGATTGAGAGTATGAGATTCTCCATGGATTGTGGGAAAGTCTTTGGATAACAAAACAATCTAAGTTTTTTTTTTCTGAATGGAAACTCTGTGTTTTATTTTTTCTTTTCCCCTGAATGTGACAGAATATATGGAAAATGCAGGTCAAAGTTCTCTCACATGGAATTCAATAGTTTCATTATCTTCGCTTTCATTGTATTGTTTGTTGTTCATTAAGTCATTCAAATGAATCTTTCATGATCTTGATGACGTGGTTATGATAGTTAAGTTCTTCTTCTTTGCCAAGATTGTTATCAACTATTTATGGACTGATTATTTTGCATTTGTCCTTATGTTTTTCTTTGATCAACTAGGAACACATTGAATACACTGACTGCTAATTTGTCATTAGGACTGAAAGAAAGCCATCAAGAAATTGAGCGCAATCAGATATTTAAAATCTAAATCTGGTGGGCAGTTTGGTAGGTTTGCTTATTTATATTACATTTGTGATTTTGACTACAAAAAAAGACATGTATACATATATATAATTAGTCAATATAAAATGGTTGTAAGTATACCGCAACCTTGAATGGTCTGTATTGTCATATATCTTGTTTTTTTTAATTCCCAGCATGTAAATCACTCTTTCATATATTGTTACAATTCATGTTAGATATCACTTTTTTTCTTTTAACCAACTCTTTCTTACTCAGAATAGTCTGTTGAGTACTGTGGATTGCATAAACTTTCCAGATACATTCATGCACTGCTCTCCAATGTTTGCATCCATATAGGCCCCAGATAGTTGGAGCCATCTGGTTTTTAATGGGGCTTTAAATAACACACGCAACTTGGGCAACATTGGTTGCATTATTGTTTGATATGGATAATGACTTCAATTAATGGAAGTCAATGAGCTAGATATGTGGCTGGAATTAATTTATTATGCTTTATTTTTATTAAAAACCTTTTATTTTAACTTGGTTGTCGTTACTTCTTTTTAATTGAATGAATATTTATGTAGCAAATTGAGCATAAGTCCAAAAAGGCAATCTGTAGCAATCTTCATGTAGCAATTTAAGAAGTCCAGAAAATGTAATAATTATTCTTTTGAACCATTATTTCAACATGATTGTAGAAACTTTTCTTATTTGAGTCTATTTGATTTTGGCATTGTAAATATCAACACCATCTCTAATGGGTCGTCATCTTCATAATGAATAGGTTTACTCGTGGTCGGCCTGACTATAGGTTGGGTAAGCGACCGCCGGCCCTTCTTCAAAGGGTGCGGATATCCGCACCCCGAGTTTCTAGAAACCCACTCCTTTTTTTTATAAATTTTTTTTTATTGTAGCAGTAAACGGAAACTCACCCCTAGGTCGGCAATTCCTCTGGCGATGGTGGTGAATTATGATCGTCAGATGTTTCGGCGAGTGTATCAACCCAGGTCGGCATGCCCTCTGGCGACGGTGGTGAAGTGTGGTCGCCCGAAGGCCCGGCGAGTTAAAGTAAGAGAATCAATTCACATTTTTACAAATTTCAAACTAAATAGACAAATTTCATATTTAAACACATATGACTAACAGTCATAGCAGCATTTAAAACACATCAAAATATGATGTTAACATTTATAATACATCAAAATACGATGTTAGCATTCCATAACGAATCATTCATATACTACACTACAAAATACATGTTTAAATTATTTTTCTGTTTATTTTTATTTTTTGAAAAAATGAGTAATTGTTTTTATTGGATATGTTATTTATTTTTATATATGAAAAAATTAATATAGTCACATGAATGGTTGTTGAATTTGAACATGTATTTTGTTGTGTAGTCACGTGAATGGTTGGTTATGGAATACGAATATCATATTTTGATGTGTTTTAAATGATGATATGACTGTCTGTTATATGTGTTTAAATGTGAAATTTATCTATTTACTTTGAAACTTGTAAAAATGTGAATTTATTCTCTCTTACTTTAGCTCGTCAGGCCTTCGAGCGACCACACTTCATCACCGTCGTCAGAGGACATGTCGACTCGGGTTGGTACACTCACTGAAATCTCTGGCGACCATCATTCACCACCGTCGCCAGAGGGATTGCGACCTCGGGGTGGGTTTACTGCTACAGTATGCAATTTTTTTAAGGGGTGAGTTTCTTGCTATGTGGGGTGCCGATATCCGCGCCCATCTTCAAATAGGGGTGAGTTTCTTGCTATGTGAGTTTATTGCTACATTATAATTAATGATAATTTTATAACAATTTATTTTTCAGTCCTAATTCAATATACAAGTGTTTCTTGCTATGTAAGTTTATAGCTACATTATAATTAATGATAATTTTATATCCAATTTATTTTTCAGTCCTAATTCAATATACAAGTGTTTTGAATTTTCTTAAAAATAGTATATATCATTTAATGAGGTACATATTTATACAAAAAATGAAGTATATATCAATGAATTGCATATATGCATTTATAAAAAATATGAAAAAAATTATCAAAGTTATACCTTACTAAGGTGAGTATATGCTCTAATAATTTTTTATCAACACATGTATGATTGAAATTGAGGCTGGAGTAAAAACTATGTAACAACACTAAATTTAATTTTTTTTTAGAAATAACTTTAATATGTCTTCCTATTTATTTTAAATATATAATTTATAATTTTTCTTAAAATGTAATCTTTGTTGACATCATTATGCAAAGTATTTTTTTTTTGTGATATTTAAAAAATCTGATGCGTATTTTTATATATTTAATATAATTTTAGAATGTTTATATTTTATAGGGATTTATTTATTTTCTATAAAATAAATGATTTTTTTTTTGTGATTTTTTTTCTTTTGAAAAGAACTCGTTGAATTTTTTTTTGTTATATTTTATTTTTAATTATTATTTTCATTTTTTGTTTAGTCTTTGTTTAGTCTTGATTTTTTTATTATTAATATGATTAAAACATTCACTTAACAATTTTAATATACATCTATGGTCCTCATTTTATGAGATGGTTTAGGACGCACTCAGATATTCTAATCTGGCCGGCCAGGACTGACATTTTCTTTAGACATGTACACGTATGGTTTTAAATATAAAATGTACCATCATTTTAATTAGTTAAAAGGAAACACGGGTAGGGATTCAATCGGTCATAGTAATAGGAAGTTGAATAGACGGCTTGTTTTGCAACTCATTTATAATTTTCACGTTATGTAGTAAATATTTCACTGGATTATATATTTTAATTTTTATAAAAAAAATAATTATAATTCATTAGATCAATATATATGTAAAAAAATATTGTATAATTTTTTATTTTTTTTAAAACAATTATAGTTAATTAGTCCAAATATTAAAAAAATTAAGACATGTATAATTTTTTTTTCTTTTGAGGTTAAGGTGGACGTTGTGTTGCAATTTAAACACAAAAATGAATACGAGTCTAAACAAAAACATTCAACCCCTGTTTGGGTCACAGGTTAAGCTCGGAATAAGGGTGGTATAAGAGTGAATAGGGAAAATGATTGTTTGTTTGCAGAGTATAACTTTGTATTACTAAGTCAGTCTAAACGAGTATAAAAGAATATAACAATTCTAAGTAACCCCTAGTATAAGCTATACTCAGTTTATCTATTTCATGGATAAGAGGAACCCACCTACAAATATAAAAAAATATATTCATCACATCAAATCACTATTAACACCTCTTATACATCAATAAGGCCCACATGTCAAATCAACTTGTTACAACTTATTTATATTTTATTCTTCTTTAATCAAACAATTCAACTTTTATTCTTACGTTTTCCAATGAGAATAAAAAAAACACAACCAAACAGAAAATCTCTTATTCATGTAGAATTGTTATCTATACTGACATAATTATCTATCCAGAATAACTCAATTTCTCAATCCAAACGGGGGGTTATAGACTAGGGATGGCAACGGGTGACCCGAATCTCAGAGAAGGGATTTGTTTGGATGACAGAATTTGTAAATATGAGAATTTCTGGGAGGGGATTTTAATACTTTATTTCCAATTTAAAAATAAATGCTATCACAGTATTAGAACTATATTTGGAGTAAAAATTGATTTTATCACATGTAAGAAATATAGCTCTTGGATAGTGAAATAAGAGAGAATCAATATGAAAAACTATTTATTTTCAAAACATAAGTGGTATAGTTAGATTAAAATATATGAGAATAAATTGTTATTTGTATTTTAGTCTTGAAATTATGTTATCCCACCCAACTCCAAGAGCCTAGCATATGCATCCACTAAGATCCTCGAGATATAGACGCACAAGCTGAACCTATGTCGCTATGTGTGCCCATGGTATCGAGTCTTGACGTTGACTTACCTTCCGGTGTGTTGGTAAAATTTTAAAAAAAATTTGAGGGACCGGGACACATAAACAGAGATAGCCTACCCAACTCGGTCAAAAGGTCGGCTACAAAAGTTCCTCCGATATAAAAAAAAAACAAAAAAAACATGGGGATTAAATTCACTATAAATTAACAATTATGAGATTTTATACATGAAAATCATGAGAGAGAGAGAGAGAGAGGGGGGGGGGGGGGGGATGCAAGAGAGATAAGAGAGTGAAAGAGAGTGAAAATCATCTAAACCGTCTTCGATGAGGCTCTGAATCAGATGGTTATTGTTGACTGGACGGGTGGAGGTTTCGGAGGGAGTGTGTACTGTGTAAGGATTTTTTTCAAAAAAATATTCTTATTTATAAAAAAATTTAAAAAATATCTAATATCCGAATAATCAATAATAAAATTATCTGTATTTGAAAATTTTTGGATCGGATATGGACATGTCTGTATCTGATCCGATCCAAAATATATCCGTTTCAGAAAATAATATTAACATATCATTATATATTTAATTATATTTTTATATTTTTAGGATTAGTTTGAGTTTTTATTTTAAAGCATGTAATGTTTTATGTATATACTTGTAATTTTATGTTTATGCTAGGTATTTATTAGATTTTTTTTACATATTTTAAATATTGGATATATGATTTTTATTTTTGGATATTGAATCTTTGGATATTTTAATAATTTCATATCCATTTTAAATTTTTAGATATTTCGGATAATTATCCGAATCTGGATTTTCAAATCGGATACAGATTAATTCTTCAGATATCCAGTTTGATGGGAGTTTTCCAATTCTGTTTGCCTTTAAACTTTATAAGTTACGATTAGGTGCGGTGTGCAGTCGATGCGGTGCGCGATCACGGGCCGTCGATCACGAGTCCATCGCATCGGATGGTCGGGTGCGATTACCTGCGGCGAATGGACAGGTGCGGTGTCGATCGTGGGCCGTCGATCACGGGTCCATCGCATCAGACGGTCGGGTGCCATTCACGTCGACCGTTGGATGCACCCGACCGTCTGATGCGATGGACCCGCGATCAAACGGTCCACGTCGCACCAGCCGCACGCCGTGATATTATACGGTCGCGCACGGGCCGTCGATCACGGGTCCATCGCATATATACGTATGGATATGGACCCGCGATCGGATGACGCACGTCGAATATATTATATATATATATATATATATATATATATATATATATATATCGACAGCCCGTGATCACGCACCGCATCGACCGAACACCGCACCTAATCGTAACTCTATATATATATATAGATAGAGAGAGAGAGGACCGATTACATACGGCGAACGACGGGTGCGGCAGTGATCACGGGCCGTCAATCACGGGTCCATCGCATCTGACGGTCGGATGCGATTCACATCGACCGTCGGATGCGATGGACCCATGATCGGACGGCCCGTGGCCCGTGTCGCAATATATATATATATATAGGGGCCGCACCCGCCGTCCATTCGGACGCACCTAATCGCTTCAATATATATATATATATAGGGAGCCGATTCACGCGGTTTACGTTGGATGCGATGGACCCGCGATCACTTCACGTCGTATATACCGCACCGACCGCATATATATCGCGACCATATATATATATATATATATATATATATATATATATATATATATATATAACTGATTAGGTGCGGTAGCGATCACGGGTCTATCGCATCGGACGGTCGGGTGCGATTCACATCGACCGTCGGATGTGATGGACCCGCGATCAGACGGCCCACGTCGCGGCCGCACCTGCCGTTCGCCGCACGTAATCGCGAGCGTATATATATATATATATATATATATATATATATATATATATATATATATATAGTCGTGATATTATAAGGTCGTGCGGTCATGCGGTCGCGATTCACGGGCCGTCGATCACGGGTCCATCGCATCGGACGGTCGGGTGCGATGCACCCGACCGTCCGATGCGATGGACCCGCGATCGGACGACGCACGTCGAATCCGCACGACCGCACCGACCGCATATTATCGGAAATCTATATATATATATATATATATATATATATATATATATATATATATATATATATATATATATATATATATGCCGACGATTAGGTGCGGTTTGCGGTCGGTGCGGTTTGCGACGTGGATCGTCCGATCGCGGGTCCATCGCATCCAACGGTCGACGTGAATCGCACCCGACCGTCCGATGCGATGGACCCGTGATCGACGGCCCGTGATCGCGCACCGCACCGACCATAAACCGCACCTAATCGGCTCCCTATATATATATATATATATATATATATATATATATATATATATATATATATATATATATATATATATATATATATATATATATATAACGGGGGCGATTACGTGCGGCGTGCGGCGGGTGCGGCCGCGACGTGGAGCCGTTCGATCGCGGAATCTATCGCATCTAACGGTCGACGTGAATTCGCACCCGACCGTTCGATGCGATGGACCCGTGATCGACGGCCCGTGATCGACGCCTCACCCGCCGCACGCCGCACGTAATCGGTCACCTATATACATATATAGTCGAGTGATTAGGTACGGCAGCCTGTCCGATCGCGGGTCCATCGCATCCAACAGTCGACATGAATCGCACCCGACCGTCCGCTGCGATGGACCCGTGATCGACGGCCCATGATCGCTGCCGCACCGTGCGGACCGCCGCACCATATCAGTACTATATATATATATATATATATATATATTCGTGATTACATGCGGTCGTGCGGTCGGTGCGGATTCGACGTGCGTCGTCCGATCGCGGGTCCATCGCATCGCGATCGGACGGTCGGGTGCGATTCACGTCGACCGTTGGATGCGATGGACCCGAGATCGGACGACGCATGTCGAATCCGTACGACCGCACCGACCGCACGCTATCACTCGACTATATATATATATATATATATATATATATATATATATATATATATATATATAGGGACCGCGATGAGGTGCGGCGGCCGGTGCGGTGCGCGATCCGTCTGATCACGGGTCCATCGCATCGGACGGTCGGGTGAATCGCACCCGACCGTGGATGCGATGGACCCGTGATCGACGGCCCGTGGTCGACGCCGCACGGTGCGGCCGCCGCACCTAATCGGTGCTCTATATATATATATATATATATATATATATATATATATATATATAGTCGATGATAATATGCGGCCGACCGCACGGTGCGGCATCGACCTCGTTCGTCCGATCGCGGGTCCATCACATCCAACGGTCGACGTGAATCGCACCCGACCGTCCGATGCGATGAACCCGGTCGACGGCCCGTGGTCGATGCCGCACGGTGCGGCCGACGGCAGCTCGCCCCTCTATATATATATATATATATATATATATATATATATATATATATATATATATATATATATATATATATATAAGTGATTAGGTGCGGCGTCGATCACGGGTCCATCGCATCGGACGGTTGGGTGCGATTCACATCGACCGTTGGATGCGATGAACCCGCGATCAGACGAACGACGTCGCGTCCGCACGCTGCCGCACGCCGCACCTTATCAGTCGGGTATATAAATACATAGAGGAATGATTAGGTGCGGCGTGCGGACGCGTGTGGCGTCGACTACGGGCAGTCGATCACGGGTCCATCGCATCGGACGGTCGGGTGCGATTCACATCGACCGTTCGATGCGATGGACCCGCGATCGGACGATCCACGTCGCGTCCGCACCCGCCCGCACGCCACACCTTATCATTCGACTATATATATATATATATATATATATATATATATATATATATATATATATATATATATATATATATATGGTCGTGATTATGCGGCGACGTCGGATCGCGTCCATCGCATCCAACGGTCGACGTGAATCGCACCCGACCGTCCGATGCGATGGACCCGTGATCGACGGCCCGTGATCGCGCAACGACCGCACACCGCACGTAATCGCCGCACCTTATCAGTCCTATATATATATATATATATATGAGCGCGATGAGGTGCGGCAGCTATCCGATCGCGGGTCCATCGCATCCAACGGTCGACGAGAATCGCAGCAGACCGTCCGATGCGATGGACCCGTGATCGACGGCCCGTGGTCGACGCCGCACCATGCGGCCGCCGCATCCCTATATATATATATATATATATATAGGGAACCGATTAGGTGCGGCGAACGGCGGTTGCGGCAACGATCACGGGTCCAATCGCATCGGACGGTCGGGTGCGATTCACATCGACCGTTCGGATGCGATGGACCCGCGATCGGACGATCCACGTCGCGTCCGCACCCTGCCCGCACGCCGCACCTTAATCATTCGAGCTATATATATATATATATAAACACCAAAACCAAGTATACTCACATGATCTGATATAAAAAAAAAACAACTAAACCATGTATACCCATTATACCCCTCCCTATATATAATCACTTCAGACCCCTCTTTGGTCCCCTCTCTCTCTCTAAATATTTTCCAGATTCACCCCCAAATCGGACGGCCTGCGTCGGTGCCGGCAACTCGCCTCCTCACGTTGACGTCGGCAACACTCCTCCTCACACCGTCCCTCTCCGTTCAGCACCCCATCCCCCCGCATCGTTTCCGTCCCGGTATCGTCCCCATCCCGGCATCGTCCACACCCTAGCATCGTCCACTTCGTGTTAACATCCATTGTTAGTATTTCTTTTCCATGTTCTGATTATTTAGGATTTTTTTGTTTCATTTGTGATTTTGTTTGATTAGCTAGGGCTTTCATATGAGTATTTTGTGATTTTTGTAGGGTTTGTAAATATGTAAGTGTTAAGGGTTTAGGATTTCTTTTTGTTTTTTTTTTCATTGGAGAAATGATGCTTATATATGCAGATCTTCAATCCGTTTTTTTTTTTTTGTGAGTTTGGAAAAAGCTAAAAAAAAATGCCAGTATTTGTTTCAATTGGGAATCCTGTCATTTAGTAGTCATGCATTAGAAAATGTTGTTTCCCAAGACTGGGGGTTTTCCATTATATTTGAGAATTACAGGTGTTCTTCAATTTAATTCTAGTATATCAAACTTTTTAGACCAGAGTAAAAGAGAGTGAGCTGTTAAAGAAAAATCCGTCAGAAGTAGATATGTTCTTTAATCAGAATGAGGGGATTCCCAAGCTTAAAAAACTATTATTCAAATCTCAATAACAGATGTATTCATATTTTGTTAAATTCATATGTCATGGATAATTAGATAATGCTGGGATTGAGTTTTTTTTTTTTGATTGCCATTAATGACATATAGATCTAGATTTTTGTTGATGATGTTTAATGCATTTTGTGATAGTTTTTCTCTAGTACTTGAAAAAAAATTTGTTAGCTTGTTCTGGGCCATTAATTTGCCAAATGTTTGGATTATTTCATTGGTATGCTAGGATTTAGACTTTTAATTGAATTAAACACTTCATGTTCACTTAGATGATGCTAGGATTAGTAGAAAAATGTATGTTTTCTTGTAATAACATTGAAATACTTAGAAGCAACCTCTTTGGCATATCACTTTAATTGTTTGTGATTGTTTTATTAGCATTTAATGAAACTGAAACTTGGTAATTATGGTTCTGGATTCACATTTTTTTTAGTTAAATTGATTTTGCTGTATCGGACTAATTTGTTGGGTTTTATTCCCAGGTCACTTTTTGAGAAGACAGAGAGATGTGCAGTGCTGATATTTGAGTGAAGAAGGGTTTGGTGTCAACCACATAAGTTTTTGAGAGTGTCAATGCTAATGTTTGAATATTCTGTTCTATAATTGTCTCCCTGTTTCTTATGTAGATCAAAGTTAGGTGAAAAATGTTAATTATTGTTTTAAAGATATTGCCTGGTTTTATTCTCAAATGTTAATTATTGACTATATTTTTTTCTCAAATACTATTGCTTGACTATACCCTGTCACTGCAGGTGGAGCTTGAGAAGGGGGAGGAAATGGAGGGGAAGATAAAGGAGAGGGTGGAGGTGATTAAGGGGTGTTTGGGGGTGTTGAAGGTTGGGATTGATGGGATTGTGGGGCAGCTTGATGACTTCTTTGATGAGATTGTTGAAGGTAAGAAGAAGATCTTGGACATCGCAGTCATAGGTAGAAAGAGAGAAAAAAAATCGCACCTTTTTTTAGGAGTTTTAGATCCTCTACTTTATATAGCATGAATGGAAGATGAAGTGTTTTGGGGGATGGAGAAGATGAAGAGGGAAGAATATGTGGGACAGTGCTACAAGAGGAAGTTTTATTTGTCTCAAACCTATGTGGTGGAAATATCTAGATATGGAAATTAATTTTGAAATGTTATTTTGTAAAAAAATTTGGTTCTTTGTTTTGTATATATATGAAGAAAAAACCATCAAGTGTTGAAGTGAATATACCATGCCATGTACACTACAAAACAATTGTGGTGCTTTATTTCATCTGCAGAAAAAAAGAGAACAATGAGGATTGTTGGCAGGCCTCTATTTTTTTAGTCCATCTCACAAAAAATATATATTTGTGCCTCTATTTGATGCTTGGGCCACAGAATGAACTGTAGAATCCACTAAAATAGATTTACCAACAAACAAAGTTATCCAACACATTAATATTGGCTACCCACCTTACTCTCAATCTCAAGAAGTTCAGAAGAAGCAGAGATTGCATTATTATACTGTCATCTTAAGGTTTTGGCTGATTCAATCAGTCACAAATAATTTATGTTGTGGAAAAAAATGGTCGGATTGAGCATAGTTTCCGATTCTCTAAATTACACGGGTTCCACACATGTAACATTTCTAACACAGGCCTTCAACAAGACCCACATCTTCAATAGAACTGCAATGAAGAAAAATTAATTGGATGGATGTTGAAGGTGCGATTATTGTGGAATGAAATTAATTGGAATAATGTTCTTATACTGCTTATATTGTGAGACCTATCAAGAGGATACCCCAAATAAAAAATAGTAAATCAAAAGAGGATGACAAATAAACCAAACACTGTTAATTCATTATAGCATCAACAAAGTTTCAACCTTCATTTCTGAATGTATACAGATAAATGGTAAATAATGGGTGAGAGTTTTGCTAAACTCAACCCTATTATCAGTCTCATGAATGGTAAATAATGAATTCATACATATTTATGTGGATCTACATTCATTATCTGTATACATTAAGATAAATTTAAAATACTACAACTAAAAATAGGATTGAAAATAACTACTTTATTGCAGTTCTTTACCCCCCTTTTGTCTCACAAAATGCTTATTTAGAAATGAAGGTCCACTCCATCATCATCATATACATCATCATCATATCAGAAAAACAGGGAGAAAAATATAGGAATATTCAAACGCATTGACACTCTCAAAAACTTATGTGGTTGACACCAAACCCTTCTTCACTCAAATATCAGCACGGTGCGGGAACACGTCTTCTCAAAAAGTCCGACCTGGGAATAAAACATCGCATAACCAACAAATTAGTGATACAGATGTGAATCCATCCGAACCATAATTACCAAGTTTCAGTTTCATTAAATGCTAATGGACAATCACAAACAATTAAAGTGATATGCCAAAGATCTAAGTATTTCAATGTTATTACAAGAAAACATACATTTTTCTACTAAATCCTAGCATCATCTAAGTGAACATGAAGTGTTTAATTCAATTAAAAGTCTAAATCCTAGCATACCGAAATAATCCAAACGCAAATTAATGGCCCAGAACAAGCTAACAAATTTTTTTTTCCTAGAGTATTAAACATCGGAAATCTAGATCTATGTCATATATATATATTATCTAATTATCCATATATATTTATATATATATTGAGATATAATAGTTTTTTAAGCTTGGGAATCCCCTCATTCTGATTAAAGAACATATCTACTACGGTCGTGAAGGATTTTTCGTAACAGCTCACGATCTCTTTTACTCTGGTCTAAAAAGTTTGATATACTAGAATTAAATTGAAGAACACCTGTAATTCTCAAATATAATGGAAAACCCCCAGTCTTGGGAAACAACATTTTCTAATGCATGACTACTAAATGACGGGATTCCCGAAACAAATACGGCATTTTTTTTAGCTTTTTCCAAACTCCGCACGACCGCGGATTGAAGACCTGCATATATAAGCATCATTTCTCCAATGAAAAAAAAAACAAAAAGAAATCCTAAACCCTTAACACTTACATATTTACAAACCCTACAAAAATCACAAAATACTCATATGAAAGCCCTAGCTAATCAAACAAAATCACAAATGAAACAAAAAAATCCTAAATAATCAGAACATGGAAAAGAAATACTAACAATGGATGTTAACATGAAGTGGACCGATGCTAGGGTGTGGACGATGCCGGGACGGGGACGATACCGGGACGGCAACGCGGGGGGATCACGGGTGCTGAACGGAGAGGGACGGTGTGAGGAGGAGTGTCGCCGACGTCAACGTGAGGAGGCGAGTGGGCCTGCGATCGGCACCAACATCGAGGCCGCACCTCCGATTTGGGGGTGAATCTGAAAATTTGAGAGAGAGAGAGAGGGAACCAAAGAGGGGTCTGAAGTGATATATTATAGGGAGGGGTATAATGGGTATACATGGTTTAGTTGTTTTTTTTTAATCGGACCATGTGAGTATACTTGGTTTTGGTGTTTATATTTTAAGTTCGTGATATTATACGGTCGTGCGGTCGGTGCGGTCGCGATCACGGGTTCATCACATCGGACGGTCGGATGCGATTCACGTCGACCGTTGATGCGATGGACCCGCGATGGACGGCCCGCGATCGCGACCGCACGACCGCACATTATCGATTATATATATATATATATATATATATATATATATATATATATATATATATATATATATATATATATATATATATACTCGTGATTACGTGCGGTCGTCCGGTCGGTGCGGATTCGACGTGCGTCGTCCGATCGCGGGTCCATCGCATCGGACGGTCGGGTGCGATTCACATCGACCGTTGAATGCGATGGACCCGCGATCGGACGACGCACGTCGAATCCGCACCGTGCGGACGACCGCACGCTATCACTCGACTATATATATATATATATATTATATATATATATATATATATATATATATATATATGAAAATGATTGCGTACGGCGAACGGCAGGTGCGGCCGCGACGTGGGCCGTTCGATCTCGGGTCTATCGCATCCAACGGTCGAGATGAATCGCCCCCGACCGTCCGATGCGATGGACCCGTGATCGACGGCCCGTGATCGTTGGCGCACCTGCCATTCGCCGCACGCAATCACGTCCCTATATATATATATACGCGGACGATTCAGTGCGGGAATGCGGGAAACGACGTCGATCGTTCGATCGCGGGTCCATCGCATCCAACGGTCGAGATGAATCGCACCGACCGTCCGATGCGATGGACCCGTGATCGACGGCCCGTGATCGCTTCCCGCATCTGACCGCATTCGCCGCACGCAATCACGGTCTCCTATATATATATATATATATATATATATATATATATATATATATATATATATATATATATATATATATAGAGTCGTGATATTATACGGTCGTGCGGTCGCGATTCACGGGCCGTCGATCACGGGTCCATCGTATCGGACGGTCGGGTGCGATTCACGTCGACCGTTGGATGCGATGGACCTGCGATCGGACGACGCACGTCGAATCCGCGACTGCATACCGCACGTAATCGCGACCGCATATTATCGGAAATCTATATATATATTCGATAATATGCGGTCGGTGCGGTCATGCGGATTCGACGTGCGTCGTCCGATCGCGGGTCCATCGCATCCAACGGTCGACGTGAATCGCACCCGACCGTCCGATGCGATGGACCCGTGATCGACGGCCCGTGAATCGCACGACCGCACGACCGTATAATATCACGACTATATATATATATATATATATATATATATATATATATATATATATATATATATATATATATATGAGTGATTAGGTGCGGGTCATGCGGTCGTGCAGCGTCGACCACGGACCGTCGATCACGGGTTCATCGTGGGTCCATCGCATCAGATGGTCGGGGGCGATTCATCTCGACCGTTGGATGCGATGGACCCGCGATCGGACAACTCACGTCGGATCCGCACGACCGCACGACCCGCACGCTATCACTCGCGTATACTTTCATAGCTACTCATTCATTATTGGTGCCATACGGGAATCATACCTCGTCAAAGCTAGTATTAACATGCCAATGTAGTCTGCTTCCATTTCTAACATTGTAAAACAAAGCAAGCATGTACAAATGAGTTGTAAACAGTAACTATGTGTAACAATGTCACATCTTGAATAAGAAATTTTAAACAGTTTGATGTCTATGGAGATTCAAACAAAAGATGATCATGTAATACTCAAATAACAAAAAACACAGCATATTTTGATTCCCTTGTCCTCCACTATTTTAATTCATCTACTTTCATATTTGCTAACCAAAAATGGCCATTAGTAAGTAATACATTTCTTATTTTCTTTGTTAAAGGCCATCCAATATTTAAACAAATCGAATGAAAGGCATGTGGTATATATGTATGAGGTATATTTCATAGTGCATGAAACAAAAAATTAAAAAGTAAAGTTGAAAAGCGAGATTGATCATTGATTTGATATTTCCTTGTGTTGGTGCAAGGCAGATACCGTTTTGTCCAAATGAATTTGGAATGCCCTCAATGTTACTTTAATATTTGAAAGGTAAATATTTCACATGAATATTTTAATATAATTTTAAAGTATATATTTCAATGAATTAATGCAGTTTTTAATATTTTAATGAAAAATTAAAGACTTAAAAATGTTTTGATATGTTTCCTAAAGGAACCAAAAGTTTTTAAGAGAAGAGAACATGATTCTCTCTTAATTATTTTTGATCCATCATCGATTAAAAGAAGATGAGAAAACTCAATTTGTTGATCTTGATTAGGGTTTTTTTTTTTGTCCAACAGTGAAGTCAATATGATTCAAACATCTATATCTATATCTATATTATATTATATTATATTATACTACTATAAAAAGTACGAGTTGAAAGAAAATATTTAATCGATTTTACCCTTTAAAATTAATTAAAACTACAACTATATCCATCAACAAATCTTATAATATACTTGATTTTATCTCACAAACTAAATATTATCTCACAAAACTTAAAATCCATTTTATTTAAAACCTTCTTAATTTGTTATCGAACTAGTTGCTATCAATTAATGTGAATATGATTACGATAACTATGAGTTAGGTTAGATATCAATATATGTATATATCTTCCTGATTTGCCTCGGATTTTTATTTTAAATATCCAGGATTCACTTGAGCTATTTCTTCAAGATCATCAAAACATGAAAATTGGGGTTCGGGTGTCTCACTTTCAAGGTAATTTTTCCTATTACATCTTTAATTTTGTTTCTTTTTTTTTTATCAAAACATGAATGGATTATTGTTTTATTAATATACAGAAAAAAAACTTTAATGTTATATTATAGGGAAAATGACTAAAAAAGTCTCCTAAAATTTAGAAATATCATAATCAGCCACTTTTTTAAATTATATCTTAAAAAGTCTCATTTTACAATTTTAGAAACACAAAAGACTAATCTACTCTTAGCAATTAAATCTTTAATACATTCCATATCTCTTAACTTTGTTAAAATATTTCACTCTCTTAATTTTATTAATATATTTCACAAATTTTCATGTAGATCAATTTTTTTTAATTGTAAATTCATTGTGATTAGGTGGATTTTGTTAAATATATATCAATATAATTTGAGTTTTTTTATGATGAACTCCATTAAATATTGATGTTTTTTTTAAATGGATATGTACTAATGATATCATAAAAATATGTAAATAGCTAAAAAAAATGTGAATAAGAAATTAGAATACTAAAATATCATTTGTTGCATTGGGCACAATACAGATTTAAATTACATATTATGATTATACACAATGAAAAATGATAAAAAAATATCATATAAAATATATATAAAAAACACACATTATGATATATAATAACAAATCCTCAGGATTGATTTTCATCATGTACAGAGAGATTGTTGTTTTGTAGGAAAAATTAGTTTTTAGTGTGGAATAAAGAGAGATATTAAAGATTTAATTATATAAGGGTATATTAGTCTTTTGAGTTTCTAAAACTGTGAAATGAGACTTTTTTAGGTATAATTTTAAAAAATAGCTGATTTGGATATTTCAAACTCTTAGGAGATTTTTTTGGTCATTTTCCCTATATTATAATAGTCCGAATAGAAAACATTAAAAACCTTCTATAAACAAATTAGACTACTTTTGTTATGCAATAATTCATAATATGAAGAGAAAAAAAAAATCTATTCAACATGAATAGATATTTCAGACTGGTTGAAATCCTAATCAAATTTTAAAATCATATTCCCAAATTAGTTTTTCATATTAGTTTTTTCTTATTCTTGAGATTTCTAGGGTACGCTATACAAATAAAAACCCTCTTTCACTTCGATAGTGAAAATACAAATATTATTTTTTTATGTTTTTAATTGATCTTTATATCATTTATAATATCTTTACTTGTTTTTCATTTCCTTTTGCTTTTCCTTTCTGTTTTGTTATGCTTTTGTTTTTCAGTTTTCTATTCTCACCCCAACCACCTTCGGACTTTGTATTGATTTTGTCTACCCGGATCGTAATACAATGTCTACCTTCCACTCAAACAAAAAATATCATTACTTGTTTTTAATTTTCATGAAGTAATTTACATGTGATGTTATTTTTCTTTCGGAATTTTGATCATAATTTAGGGGCTGTTTGAAAAACCGTTTGAACATCTTTTTGCATTTGCGAAAACAAAAAAATGCAAATATGTTTTTTAGAGTTTCTGAATAATCAAGCTTTTTAGAGTTTCAGTTTTTGAAAAAATGCATATTTTTCAAATAATCTTCGAAGGATCCTTAATTTAAAAAATTAAAGTCTTCAAAAATATATCAAAAAAATAAATTAATAAAAAATTGGTAGAGGATATAAAATAATTTATTATAACCATAAAAATATTTTAATATATTTTATTATATATGTAACTTAAAAATAATTAGCTATAAATTTATAAATTGATTAGCTATAACATCGATTTAATTAAAAAATTAAGATAGGAATTAATAAAATATTTAAATTATAAATTAAAATATATGGATTAATGAGATATGGATATATAATATTCAAATAAATAAAATTTTAAATATTTAAGATAATGATAGGATAGTGATTAGTAAGATATGGATTAACTGGAAAAAACATAAAATTAATTTAAAACTGATGGATAAATAATATATTATAAAAATATATTAATTTAAATTAAAATAGATGATATCCTTATGTTAAAATAAATCATTTTAATATTATGTATATTAAATATATATATTTAACTTAAATTTAAATAAAAATTTAATTTTTAAAATAATTAATATATATTTATTTTTTCATATGGAGAAATTAAAAAGAAATTTAAAATTTTAATTTAAAAGTTCATAAATTATGGAGAAATAAATTCTTTTTGTAAAAATATAATTTATATTATTTGAATTTTTTTAGATTTAGATTTTTCAAAATATATATCATTAACTAGTAAATAAAAAGTTTTCTGTATGTGCCTATTTTAGAATTGATTAAATCTATCAAATCTCTAAAATCATAATATTCACTTTGATATGTGAAAACAAATTTGTGATAGGTATATTAATTTAAATTTAATTCCTGTGATTTTTCTATAGATTAATATGAGAATTCAATCCTCTTATAATTCAAATTTTACATTTAAATCTCAAAAAATGTCTAGTCACCCCCTTTAATTATGTTATTAAGGCCCCGTTTGGTTCGTGTCATTTTTTGGGTGGAATCAGTTTACCAGGAATTATGTTACCAGGAATACTGATTCCATTAGACTGTTTGATTCACTAATAAATTTCTCCAAAGAATCATTTTCAAGTATTTGATTCATAAATGAAAAATGATAAGGAATTTGATTTAAATATCTAAAATATCCTTACTATTATATATATACTTATAAAATTCATTTCTTTATCTATATCACAATAAAAATATATATATAAATATTTTTATAAATATTTAATGAATGCAAATAAATAAAACAACCAATTATGTAATTAAATATATAATAATAGTAATTTTCTAAATCAGTTGAATATTAAGAATAACCAATTTTATTAGTAAGGATTCAGAGGTATTGCTTTTGCTTTAGGCCTAAACCCACATCACATTTTATACCAATTATAATAATATTTAAACCTATCTACAAAAATAAAAACTAAATTTAAAAATATAAATTAACATCTAATACACAGTTAAGATTTTTCACATCACATATAAAAATTATAACAAAATTTTTTAATTAAAAAAATCAAAATGACTATATATAAACCCATTATATGGGTGGTAAGAAAAAAAAAGAGGAGGCTATTTATTTTAGAAGAGATATACATAATAATTTCATTAATTTGTAAATTGTACAATAATAATTTAATGTAGGATTCCTGGTGGAATTTGATATTACCATCATAAATGGTGGGAATCCGATTCTACCATATTTTTCCACATGGATGAATTTTAATTCCAGTGGGGCCCACACTTACCATCAACATTACCACCAACCAAACACTGAATTTTATACACTTTACTGGTAATCTTACATGGAATCAAATTCCAGAATGACACAACCAAACGGGGCATAATTGGATAACTAACCCATATGGCAGCATTAAGAATTTTATGACCTCACAAGACCCAGATCTTGAATCTTGGTATCTGTTTCAGTTTGGTGCGTTTGGTGCGTTTGCGATTGCAGGAAGCTGCGTTTGCAATCATGCAATCAAACGGTTTTGCAATCGCAGTTTTAAACCCAGCGATTGCAGACAAATAGTGTCCAAAAGCTGCGATTTCAAAAAGCTGAGAAAGTGAGCTTCCTGCGAAATCAGTTTTGCAATTACAGATTCCTGCAGAATCAACTTTGCAATCGTGCAACCAAACGCACCCTTAAGTTTCATCTACAATTATGATATGGCCATATGGGTCTAGATCTACTCTTTACTCCAAACATAATTGTAATATCCATGTAACATATATTTTTAAACAGAAAATATAGACATTAAAATTCCCTCTCTAAAATACGGTTGTACAAACAAATCTAGTTAGTTATGTGATACTTGGGTATTCTTAATGGTTGATGGCTCGGTCAATTTTATTTTGAGATTTCTTATTGGGTTGCTTTACTGTTCAAATCGATAAAAATTAGCCCAAAGATGTGATTTCATAATGACAACTAATATATTTGTTTGAGATAATAAATGTATTGTTGCATTTCACCAGTACTTCAATTTCCTCCAATACCTCTTCAATAAAATAAAATTGCTCTCTAATTGTTAAAAGAGCTAGCAATTAATAACTAATCCACATTTTGTTTTCCTTGTTAACTATCATTTAATGTTTATACAAATGAATGACACATGTGGTATGTATGAGGTATATTTCATAGCGCACGGAAAGAAAATGAAAATCCTGAGATTGATAATTTATTTGATATTTCTTGTACATGTTAGTGCAACACAGTTATGCAGTTATTTATAATGTTTTAACGAAAATTTAAAGACTTGTAAATGTTTTGATGTGTTTCCTAATAAAGAAACAAATAGTTTAATTAAGAGAACATATAATCAAAGATATTCCAAATCTAACCTTAATTATCTTCCAAAAATAATCACCTTTCTTGGAGTGCAAGAAATTTCTACATGTATAATAACAAGACTCCACAACTGCATCGATATATCTTTCACACACACAAATAAAAATAAAAATAAGTTTTGCGTGGGTGACCAAGAACTGCATCGATAAGTCCCCCTCCCCCTTCTGGCTTACACAGGTTCGTGGCTTCTTTTAATGTTATGTTTGGTTGTGCATGTTTTTCAATGTTATGTTGTTTATTGTGTGTTTTTCTTTTACTTTTTATAGTTGAATTGGTAGGTCAGGTTCGGGTGATTTAAAATTTATTAAATATGTGTATTTTTAAAAAACAAATTAGGCTTAAAGATCAGGTTACACAGCTTGGTTTGGGTTACCATGGCTTGGGTTCAGGGTAGAGTCAGGTTATAGTTGAATACATTGAATTTCGGATTGAATTTGGGTTAGGGTCAACCCAAACCTAACTTGTCCAAGTTACAGCCCTATGTAAAATCACTTTTAAATAAAAATAATTTTTTTAAGTTGATATTATTTTTAATTAGATGATAGTGTGAAAAAATTTGAATATGATACGAGACAAGGTTATTTATTTCATTTTAGGTTATGAGATTGTTAAAGGAAACTTTTTTCAGTAAAATTCCTAAAAGAAGTTATTTTGAATATTTCTTATCTTTAAAAGATTTTTTTGGAGATTTTTTATTAATGTTTTTAAAATAATACATATAACTTCTAAATAAGCGTGTGTATAACGTGTATATGACCCGGAACTAATTTTTACGATTAGATGTATCAAAACTCATATATCATTTTGGCGGTTAATAAGTCCATAGTAGGTATGTCAATGGGTCGGGTCTAGACCCGGACCCGATTATACGTGTAATATACCCGACATGATTTGGACCCGACCCGAGTTGGACCTGACCTGGCAGACCCGAACAAACAAACGGGTCGGGTCCGGGTCCACCCCGCCCCGACCCGTTGGACCCGAGACCCGATTTTTTTATTAATATATGTTCATATATTATAAGACTATTAGTATTAGTTGATACATAATTTTATTTCTTACTTAACTTATGTTTGTATTCATAAATTCATAAATCATAATCATAATCATAACATTTTTTTCGTTGTGTTGATGTTGCAACTTGCAAGAACTTGATTGTTTAATATGTAATAAACTTAGTAATGTATTGTCGTCGGTTTGTTTTGGACAATTAACTTATTATCTTTTGAATTTGTATAATTAATTAGTTTGTTGCATGATTTATATTTATTATTTTAGTTAATATGTTAGTGTTTATTGTTTTGGATGTTGTTTAGGTTAATATTGTTTTGAATGTTTGTATAATTAGTTATGTTTATTGTTTAGGTTAATATGTTTTTTATGTTAGTGATTATTGTTTTGGATATTGTTTAATAATTCATTTGATTCTTTTGAATTTATAAAATTATGTTCAAACATAGTCTCATTATTGCTTTATTACAAAAAAATTTCAAATAGAATGATAAGGCAAATAAATACATGAGTTCTTCCTCTTTTTTTCTTTTTTTTTCTTTTCCAACCATCCGGGTCCGGGTCCGGGTCCATATTTTCCCGGACCCGCCGGGTCCTAGATTGGACCCGGACCCGTCGGGTCTTGCCACGGGTCGGGTCCGAGTCTACTCCAACCCGACCCGTTGACAGACCTAGTCCATAGTCCATAGTTGTCCATACACGTATATGATATATGGCCCACCATTCTTTAAAAATTGACAACGTTGTTGAAGATTGTATTGCCTTCAGGGTTCTTTAATAAGATTATATATATAATTTTACATAAAAAAAAATTTATATGTGATTTATAAATTTATTCAATGATACTGATAAAGTAAATAATTTTACATAAAATTTTATATATGATTTAACTAGTCCAAAAGATAACATGGATAGGGATTCAAACACTACTCATAGGAAGCACATTGTTGTTCTACAACCCTATTTGCAATCCTCATGTCAATGCAACAAATCATCTAGCGCAATATATATTTCATTATTTCAATATATGCTTTAATATGATAAACATGGAAATATATTCATTTAAGCAGAATATATTTTTTTAATAAAAAAATTATGGGTCACTAGTCTAATATGTTATTCAAAAAAAAAAAACGTATAGACTTAGGGATGACAACGGGTCAAGTTAAAGTTGGGGCATGATTCAAACCTAATTTGGCTCTACAATGTTGGAATGCACATCCCCACATCAAATTTTACTACTTAATAAACTTATACATGCTCTATCTCATTTTAGATTTTTTATCTGGAATTCCATACCCGTCCCATCCCACCTCCTGCCTCGTTTAAGGTGAGTTGATAGATTGAACTATCTCATGTAGTCATGTGCGCTTTTGCAAATGAATGCACACCAAATCATGTTTATTATGACATTCTATGATCATTTTATATACATTCTACTAATCATTTTATCTTCATTTTAATGAAACATATCAAGTGAAAACATCAAAGTTAAAAAATCAATTTGTTGTAAGATATCTTGCATTCTAACATTAGCGTGAAGGCAAAGAATTAGATCTTTTTGTGAAAGTATTTTTGTAATTTGATTTATCTATGACTATATTTCTTCTATGTGAGAAAGTGGCGTTGATACATAGAGTTTCTCTTCCTGCACTCCTCCGTGCATGCAGACACATTTTTCTAACCTCAAATAAATCTGTCAATCTCTTATGTGTTTTTTTTTTTTATATATTTATTAATCGTTCTAATTCGACAGGCGTCGCTGCATAAACACAATCAATGGATGACGATCGGTGGTCTGACCTACACCCGGAGCTGCTCGAGCTGATCTTCAACCGAGTGTCGTTCCCGAACCGTTTACACCTCCACGAGGTCTGCAAGAAGTGGCGATCTAAGCTCCCCCATTTTCCCAAATCCAAGGACTGGATATTGCTCTACGACCTCCTCGATAATCAGTGCCTCCTTTACAACATCTCCTCTCCGACACCATGGAAGATCGATTTACCAGAGTTACAGGGAAGAGGAGCGACATGCGTCGCTCAGAAAGACGGATGGCTGCTTGTAATCCGAAACAATCAGGTCTACTTCTTCGACCCATTCTCCCGCTCCATGCTTCCGCTCCCGGACCTCCCCGAAGATGCGTTTCATTGCGGCGATCAGTGCCTCGTCGCGACGTTCCATCTATCCGTCTCAAAACGGAAATACTCAGTGTACTTCCTCAACCGCGTCGGCCAACACGCGTACGAGATCTACTTCATGAACAGAAAACCATTTAGCGAGGAGCAGTGGTGTGTGTCCTTATATAACAACGGGCTGAGCCTGGACGACTCCGTTGGGTTGATGGCAGAAACATGCGGTGAAGGGTGCGCGTGTAAAGGTGGCGGCCATTTCAGTTGCTGGGACACCAAGGGACGCTGGCTGAGTTACGACACCATCAGAAAGACTTGGAAGTCCGGGAACAAGCACGACGTAGTCGTGTCGAGGGACTTACTTCACTTGGGGGTGGACCGACATTTGCGCGATTGGCTCCGGAGGTTCGGTGAGGATGGTTTCTCTTTTAGGATGTGTGGCGGACCGATGGAGTTTGATGGGGCGGCGGCGGGTGGATCGACGTATATGGTGCCTTTTGAACGTATCGATGTCCGTCGTGGTGGGGTCTTAGATCAGGAGGGGTCAAGAGAGTATAGTATCAATACGCGTCTAGTGAAAGCGGTGTGCATAAAACACAAGGTCAGGCCACAACTGAGTGGATGGAAAGAGAGCAATGCTTCTTCGAGGCACTCATGGTGATAGTCGTTACAGGTCTCATGTTTGTGAGTTATGATTGAATCATCCATAAAACACTCCTAAGTGTCATTTAGACAGAGACATAAGATATTCTGATTTTTATTATTGTTTAAAAAATATAATTGTACCACTGAAATAAGAGATTTTTTGTTTCATTATGTTTTTTATTTTTTATTTTTTTTGTTTAAAAATATAATAATAAAGTTTTTATTATTTTGTTAACTATGAATAAGTTATTGACAATATGTGAATAAGACAAGAATTAATATTTATAAAGATTAAAATATGTATTTGATATGTGGGTCCCTGATTTATAAGAGTTGACGACAGTTGATGATTATATTTGTGAGCCCTCTCTTTTATTAATGGAATAGATAGGGTGATATAACACAATTCCAAGGGACCTGGTATAGAAATACTAGCTTATTCTCACCTATTCTAACGTAGTTAATTATTTCCATCTATCCATCCAAATAAACAGCTTTTTTGGCTTATTCTCCATGTATTTCTCTTGTTCTCAATGGCAGACCCGGATTTAATTTGATTGAGACTTATTAATGAAAGTCGATTATTGTCCTTATTTTTACGAAACATCCATAAAAATTTAGCTTCTACATTAAATGACATCTCTTTAAAAACTTAGAATGATTTAATATTTTTTATAAATATGAAATTATTATTATAAAATATTTAAAAAGAAATATTTTTTCATATTATAAGATATGAAACATGTTTTATTTTATGATATTTAAACATAAATGTCAGCAAAATTGTTTTATGTTACAATATTTCTCAAAATTTAAACATTCAAGATAAAATTACTCTAAATATGGCAACTAAAAATTTCACGTATTGTTTTTTAAAAAATATCACAATAATTAAAATATCAAAAATTTAGGCTTGTGTAATTTTGTTTTACATATTTTGGCTGGGTAGTTTTGAAATTATAAAAAAAATAGTTAGATGAGATAGTATAATGTTGAAGGTAAAAAAAAAAATGGAACAATCTCCATACACTAACACAAGCTATGCCTTGCTCCCACTCTCTAATGTAGAAATATGACTATTTATTACATGTTCTCCGTATAGACCCGGGAACCTTAAAACAATATAATATTGAGAAGAGTTGTGATATTTTAGATGAAAAATTTTGGACTTGAATTTTGATTGTTGGCAGTATTAAAGTGATTTTGCATAGTAGGTATAATTATGTAATTATATGTAATAATTTTATTTTAAACCCATCGCATGAAGGTACACCAAATTTTGTATATTTTAAATCCTACTTGTTATCATATTTTTAATTCAATAAAACATGTGAGATATCTTGCATTTTAGCATGAAGAGCTTATTCGTGAAGGCCTAAGATCAAGCATTTTTGTAAGGGCAATTTTGTAATTTGATTTCCCGAATGTCTAAGATCAAGCTTTTTTGTAAGGGTAGTTTTGTAATTTGATTCATCTGAGAAAAAAATGGTGATAATGAGAGAGAGTTTGAGAGTTTTTGCATTCAATTACTTAATATAGTAAATTTTTTCCTACACTTCTATGTGGATGAGGTATATTTTATCAAACCGCATAACTTATAATCTATGTTCTCTAGTGTGATATTTTGTGTAGAAAGTGAACCCATTGGAGAAGAAGGGAGGAAACCCAGTGAATTAGAAGTTGTGTACATTCACTGAATATATAATATAATGCAATTAAATTTATTAATTAATTAGTGAAATATATTCTATGAATATTTAACTACTAATCGTGATCAATTATTTTGTTTCTTTCCATCTTTGTTTCCTCCAATCTTGCATAACTGGTAAATTTCATGAACTCCTCCATTACTAGTTTCCATATCGTGTTTCTTTCCATCTACGCTTTCTTCAATATTGTGATTCTTTGCTTCTTTCAGTTTGTTCTCTTGATATCTAATCCTGCAGGCGTCGCTTCAACGCAATCAAATGGATGATGATCGGTGATCTGACCGACACCCGGAGCTAATCGAGCTGATCTTCAACCGGGTATCGTCCCCGAACCGTTTACGCCTCCACGAGGTCTGCAAGAAGTGGTTATCTAAGCTCCCTCATTTTCCTGAATTCAAGACTGGATATTGCTCTACGACCTCCTCAGTAATCAGTACCTCTTTTACAGCATCTCCTCTCCGAGACCGTGGCCGATCAATTTACCGGAGTTGCAGGGAGGAGCGACATGCGTCTCTCAGAACGATGGATGGTTGCTTGTAATCCGGGGCAATCAGGTCTACTTCTTCGACCCATTCTCGCGCTCCATGCTTCTGCTCCCGAACCTCCCCGGCCCGAAGATGCGCTTCATTGCCGCGAGTGCCTCGTCGTGACGTTCCATCTATCCGTCTATACACACTGTACTTCCTCAACCGCATCGGCCAACACGCCTTGACGACTCTGCTGGGTTGATGGCAAAAACATGCCGTGAAGGGTGCAAGTGTACAGGCGGCGGCTATTTCAGTTGCTGGGACACCAAGGGACGCTGGCTGGGTTACGACACCATCAGAAAGACTTGGAAGTCCGGGAACAAGCACGACGTACTCGTGTCGAGGACCGACATTTGCGCGATTGGCTCTGGAGGTTCGGTGAGGATGGTTTCTCTTTTAGGATGTGTGGCGGACCAATGGAGCTTGATGGTGCGGCGGCGGGTGGATCGACGTATATGGTTGTTGGAAAAACTTGGGTTTTAACCATATTTTGGTTAAAATGAGTTTAGGTTCTACTAATTATTTTTTAGTGGAAACTCATTGAATTGCGTTCCTCTCGTTGAGTAGATGAACGTATAGTATATTTACATTCTCAAAACCAATTTTAGGTGAATGAGAAAATTGGATTCAAAGTTTCCCAATAATATGATGAAAATAGTTGGTGGTTGGGAAAGAAAAAAATTATAGTCTCATATCGGTTAAATAGAAAAAGTATTGAGGATTTATAAGGTGTGTCTTTCTATACGGGGTGGTGCGTATTGGATGCACAAAACAATACACTTCTATTTCATTCTAAGTGCCCGTTTGGCAATGCTGCAAAATTTTGAAGCCCGGATCCAAACAAGCACGCACATTTACAGTGTAACTTAAAAAACGCCCCAAAAGAATGCTTTCCAAACTCGGCCATCCAGACTCAATCATTTCCCCTTGTAAAATTACACATATGACCTCCACCTTTTTGAAAATCATCGAATGTCCCTCCCAAAAAAAAGGTTTTGGACTCCTCGGTTTTATGTATGTAATGGGAAGGATAGTTTGGTCATAGTGGATATCCCAAAAGCTAACACAGCAAACTAGCCAAACAAATGTCCAAACACAATGGAAAATCTGTAACACCAATTAGCTTTTTAACACAATCCCAAACATGATTTTACAACGTGACCTTATTGATTTACCCCCCAAAAAAGCTATGTTTGAGAATTCTCGCGGTTCGGTTTGCATTGCCAAACGGGCCCTAATTTTAATTAGGTCTTGCTAACATTGTGATAACAATGGTGCCTTCGATGTCCTGTCGCGGCGAGGTCTATATGTTGATTGTTATAGATAAGTCATTCAAATTTTGGAATTATCGGCCGATTAGTCTGGTAAATGGCAGTTACATGATAATAGCAAAGGTTCTAACAAATAGACTAAAACAGGCATGACTCATATTATTGAGGAAAACCAATCGGCCTTCATTCCCGGCCGGGGACTCCAAGACGGTTTTGCTATCTCACAGGAGATTATAGCAGCACTTCACAAATATAAGAGCAGCGGTTTGGTCCTCAAATTAGATTTCGCAAAGGCATATGACAATGTGTCATGGGACTTCCTCTTCCAAGTAATGAACTTGCATGGTTTCAGCGTCAACTGGATCAGAATGATTAAGGCTTGCATTGGCTCAGCGAAAGCTTCAGTAATTATAAATGGCTCCCTATGGGGCTTCTTCCCTATAAATAGGGGACTAAGGCAGGGTGACCCTCTCTCACCTCTTTTGTTCTCGCTTGTGGCCAACGTACTAAGTCGCATGTACATGAAGGCTTCGAGGGCGGGCTGGATTGTCGGACTCCCATGTTCGGTGGGAGGCACCAAAGTCACACATCTACAATATGCAGACACACCATTGTGTTTGCAGAACCAGAAGCAAGCGTTCTTCAAGGATACAGGTTCATTCTAATGTGTTTCTCATTGATCTTAGGACTGAATTTAAACTGGTCGAAAAGTTCATTGTGGGGGGTAAACGTGGAGCACGGGAGAGCGAGGGAGTTGGCGGATATATTCGGATGCGAGGTGCAGCGGGATCCCCCCGGGCACCTTGGTCTCCCGCTGGTGCAGAAGCGTCTTAAGTGCACAGACTGAAATTCACTAGTGGAACGCTTCGAGAAACGACTCAACAGTTGGACAACTTGAAGTCTCAGCTCCAGGGGAAAACTGACGCTTCTTAAATCAGTGCTTTCAAGTCTCCCTATTTTCTACCTTTCCATATTTCAGATTCCACCTACTATTCTATAGAAAATTGAGGTGATAAGACGCTGGTTCTTCTGGAATGGCACAAGTAGAAGCGAGATACGTCCCCACTTGGTTGCATGGGAAGCCATTTGCCAAGCCAAGGAGTTAGGAGGCTGGGAGTAATAGAACTAGAAGCCATGAACAAAGCTCTACTAGCAAAATGACTGTGGCATTGGACTACAAATTCAAGCTTGCTATGGGTTCGCCTCTTCAAAGAACGATATGGAGAAGGAGCTGTGGGTGATTTGTTCCCAACACCTTCCGCCAGAATGACATCACTGTGTCGTGGTTGGTTCTCATTGGCAGAGGAATTTTCTACGTCGCTGCGATGGCAGATTGGCAGGGTGACCGAGTGAAATTCTGGGTGGATAGGTGGTGTGGTGATGACAAATTGAGTGTTCTCTTCCCACGCTTGTTCAGGCTAGCTAACGATAAAAACTACCGTGTGTCCCAATGTTGGGTGATGGCTACTGATGAGGGGAGTTGGCAGCTTGATTTGCGTCGAATTACATTAGAGGAGGAGGTGGTTGAGATTGCGACACTACTTGATCTTCTCCAACAACAAGATATCAGGCTGATGAATGAAGATGTCATCACCTGGGGACCTTCATCGTCGGCAAACTTCACCGTGAAAGAATGCTACAAATGGTGGAGAAGGGGAATCCCGGAAGTAGTGAATATAGCTGAAATAACGGTCTGGTTATGGAGGATTAAAGTGCCACTTATGGTAAGAATCTTCCTTTGGATACTATTGCAAGGTCGCCTACTCACGAAGACTTAAAGAGGGACTTGGAGGCCGATGATGTCGGCAACATGTGAACTTTACAACGCCGCCTCAGAGTCGATAGACCACCTGTTCTGCATATGTCCGGTTATCCAACAATTATGGAGAGACATTGGGACTGCCTTGGGCACGAGCTTTAACTTCTCCAATCGAATAGCACTATGGGAGGAAATGAGGGACTTCTCCAGACCGAAGTCATCACGACTGCAAGCGCAAGTGGATAAACTCATCATTCCGGCAACACTATGGGCAATCTGGTTAGGCCAGAACAATTTGATCTTTTAGTGGGGAGAGGTTCTACATCGAAAACATCTGGGACAACGCCATAGCATTCGTATCGGCTTGGGGCTGCTCACTCGCTGGAGTACGCCGAGTGCATATTGCGCAAGGGGAGCTACAAATAGAGCCAAGTTAGATAGAAGTTGAGGCTCGCTCGAGAGATGCTCGGGAGTTGTTTGGTTTAAGTTTTTTTAATGCTTTGTATTTAGTTGGAAGGATGGGTTGTTCACATCTTATGAGAGCAATCTTTCCTCCCCTTTCTTTCTCTCATTCTCTACATATCTATTCTCATCCCCTCTTCTTGTTTAGAGGCAAGATTCAGACTTGTAACATATATTTGAGTTATATAATATATCATTTCCTATAAAAAAAGTGATTCAAATTTTGTTGAAGTAAAAAACGTTTATATTGTCAATTATTGAAATGGGTGTGTTGGATTTGGTTTTTTTAAATGTGAACAAGGGAATAAAAAATTAGTTGTCTGAATTTGTGTGTATTTTTTTTAACAAAAGAATTCATTTAGAGAGGATGTGCATCTGATGGGTTTGAACATGTAATCCTGTTTATTTTATTTTAAACCCATCATATGAATGGATAATAATTTTAAAAAAAGTTCGGATTTGTGAACTCTCTTTTAATAAATTTTTTTTCTGGTTAAATGTTCCCTATCAGGGAGGTAAGATTCCAACTCCACAGAATAGTACATCTATACCATCATATTAAGAGGCCAAGAATTCCATTTGTTTTGATATCCTACTAAACTCTTCAACTGAAATGAAACATGTTGAGTGAAAACATTGACTGAGAATCAATCAATGACCAGCCAGTAAAGATTAGAGCACTGATAATATATACAACATATTATTTTACTATTTATTCAATTTGATAAAAATCAACTATTGCATCCCAGTATATACTTCATTTAACAATATAACAACACATACTTCAATGAAAGAGTATGATTTTTAAAAAAAATGCTATAAACTATGCAAATGAAACTGCAATTGAGGTTGAATATATTATTTTTAAAGATTATCGTTTAGTCCGAAACTCACAAGCCCGACACGTGCGGTCGGAACCATAGAACATTCGGACCCATACCCTCCTAGTTGGGAGGGAAAGTAGGGCCCCCTTAACATTTTTGGGGGACAGTGGGCTCCTTAATAACTTTTATAAATAAAAAAGCATTTAGGCCTCCAGGTCTGCCCGTGGTCCCAAGTCTAGGCTCAGCCCGGCAGGCCGTTCAGGCTGGGGCTCATAGATAGAGTGGTCTTGATTTCTTGCCCCTGCCCCTGGCCGGGCCTGGACTCTTTTTCCGACCGGACTGTTATCGATGCCTAGAGGAAATCCAGAGCTATCCGTGGCTGTATTTTGGTGCGACACGTCTCTGTGTTGAACTGCATTGCAAGAATCTCTTTGGAAGCTCAATCATCAGCCCTATGACTATTAAAATTAATATTTCATCTAAGTGAACTCATGGCCGGAGGTACTTTTGATTCTTGGTCTAACTATTTTGAGGACAAGTATTTGAAATTTTTGGGGGCGAAAAACTTGTTTGTGATGGTTTCTTGAAGAATAAAAAATTATATAAATCAGTCACAGAAATACCCACTGCATAGGGTTGTTTGTGATGGATAAATAAAGTACCATGTTAAGACTGAGCTTGGAGATTAATTTCTCATCATGAATGATTTGTGATTGGTTTGAAAACATAACATTGGTCTGAAGTTGAAAAATCAGCACCAGCGGAATTGGCAAGAGTGACACACTGTGTACAAGAGTCATCCAGATCTCCACTTCTTACATGCATCTCACAGAGGGTCATGGAGCAACAAAGTTGGAAGAACTCTAATTTGGTCTGAGGTGAGCATGATTGGGAGGGTAAAACCATATAAACCTGGTCAGCAATATTTCAAAAACAGCATGTGAACGTTAATCTATAAACTTATGTATGTGATCTTTCATCCACATTTTTCTCTGTATAACTATATAGATAGACCAAAATACATGTTCTCAGTTTTTCATTCTATACAAACAAGTTCTCAACTTGTCATCCATAACAGTGAGTCAAAATTAAGAACACTCACCAGTAATCCGCGCACGAGCACCTGCCATCTCTGAAATGGTGGAAGCGATTCACATCTCGCACGATGATCTCTCTGTTCGCGAACCTTGAAACGAACTTTGTGACCGAGTGACAGTCCTCACACAGCCTTAGATTCTTCGATATCCGAATCGTATCTCCTTTACTGCTGTTGATCAACCCGAACGCAAGTGCCAACTTCTCGCTGTGACCGAGCAATAGCACTTCCTTCTCCTGATCATTGAGGTCGTAAAGCACGAGTTTCGTGTTGGGGACATATCCGCTCTTCTTCATTTCCCTGGACAACTTCACGAGCAATGTGTGGACCAGTTCGATCTGCGGGTTCAGCTCATCGACCGACGTAAATGAATAGATTTTCTTCTTTACTTCAATCCAACTACAACCGGACACCTTCTGCAATCCTTTCTCCTCCACAATCTTCTTCAGTCTGTTCACTTCGTCCCACAATTCGGCCTCGGCGTATATGTTCGCTAGAAGGACATAGTTCCCCGCGTTCGTGGGTTCGAGCTCAAACAGATGTTCACAAGCTCTCTCAGCGAGTTCTACATTGCTGTGTATTCTACACGCGCCGAGTAGCGCGCCCCATACAGCAGGGCCTGGCTCAATGCGCATCTCTTCTATGATCTCGCATGCTTTATTCAGTCGTCCGGCACGGCCTAAAAGATCAACCACGCACGCATAGTGTTCTGCGATGGGCGTCACTCCATATTCGGACGCCATGGAATCGAACAAACGCTGCCCTTCTTCGATGAGCCCAATATGACTACACGCACCTAAAACACTTACAAATGTCACAACGTTCGGACGAACACCCGAATCAACCATCTCTTCGAAAACTTGTATGGCTTCCCTCCCAAGTCCATGGATAGCATAACCTAAGATCATTGAATTCCATGAAACAACATCTCTTTTTCTAATACCGTCAAAGACACGACGTGCGAGCTCTAAATCCCCACATTTCGCGTACATCACGATGAGTGCATTAGGCACCGGAACTATCGATTCGAACCCCCGACGTAGCACGTAAGCGTGAATGAGCTTTCCGTGTCCAAGCACGAGCAACACTGCGCAAGCTTGGATGACGCTCACCATAGTGACCGAATTTGGGAAAATATCGGCACCGCCCATCGAGCGGAACAGCTCCAGCGCCTCAAATGGACTCCCGTTCCTCGCATAACACGCGATGATCGCGCTCCAAGTGAAGACGTTCTTTACGGGCGCTTCATCGAAAACACGTCGAGAAAATGAGACCCAACCGAGCCTAGCATACGCGTCAACCAGAGTGGTCGAGACGTGGACGCACGGGCTGAGCCCGCGTCGCAACGCGTGCCCGTGGACCTCCCGCACGGCCAGGTCGGAGCCCGCGCACGCCTTGAGCGCGTAAGAGTAGCTGAAACTGTCGAAAGCGATTCGCGACCGACCCATCTCCCGATAGAGGGAGACGGCCTCCTCGTCCGCGCCCGCGAGGGCCAGCGCGCGAAGGAGCGCGTTCCATACGTAGATGGTCTTCTCGCGCGTTTTCTCAAACACCTCGCGCGCGTCGTCGAGAGAGTTAAATTTAGAGTATAGATTGATGAGCTTGGTCGAGATGAAGGGGTCCTGATCGAACCCATCTTCGATGAGGCGGCGCCGGACGGCTGAAGCGTCGGAGGGGGAGTTTTCACGCGCGCAAGCGAGGAGGAGATACTCGTAGGTCTTCTGGGTCGGGTTGGGTTCGTCGGAGAGGACCAGGAGGGCTTGCTTGAGGTGGCCTCGGTTGCAGAGGATCTGAATCAGATGGTTGTTGTTGACTGGACGGGTGGAGGTTTCGGAGGAGGGGGTGTGTAGGGAAAATTTTATCGTGTAGGGGGGTTTCAGGTTTGAATGTGAGGCGGCCTTGGGAAGAAATCCTTTGGGGGAGGAGTGTGGAGGGAGAGGGATTCGGGGGGAGGGGGGATTTGCAAAAGGCCACATGAGAAACAATGGCTCGGATGAGGGGCTTCGAATGGATTTTTATCAAAAATGGTTACCCATAGTCCGTAGAGAGTGTTTTCGTAAAGGGATTTTTAGTTTTAAGTCCCCAAAAATTATCAAATTTAGCGATCGATCCCTCACTTCTTCATATTTTGATTTTAGTCCCTGCATTTATATGATAATTTAGAAATAGGTCCCTGGAAGGGACTTATTCCTAAATTATTATGTTTGTTTTTTAGTCTCTAGGAGGGATCTATTCCTAAATTATCATTTAAATACAGGGGCTAAAATCAAAATATGAAGAACTGAGGGACCGATCGCTAAATTCGATAGTTTCAGGGACTTAAAACTAATAATCCCTTTCGTAAATTGATGATCTCCCGGGGGTTAACATACGTGGGTTTAATATGTCGTAATGGTTTAATATATCGTAATGGGTTGGGCCTAATTGGTAAGCTAAGTTGGGTGGAAAATAAGGCATGGGCCGTCGGGGTGGGTCAAGAAACCAAAATTTCAGGTGGTCCATCGGGTCCATAAAAACCAGATCGAACCGTAACCAATCCATTGATTGACCTAATACACGTGCAACATAGTAATACACGTGTAACACAATAATAATACACATGTAATCTAACACCCCCTCAAACTCAGGGTGGATCAAACAACGTGAGTTTGCGAATAAGATACAAGACTCTAGGAACTGGATGAAACTTCATAAAGAACTCAACAATCTGCTCAGTAGAGGAGATGTGCGGAAGCGTAGTGTCTGAGCAAGGAAGTGCTGACAGACAAAATGACAATCGATCTCAATATGCTTAGTTCTCTCATGAAAAACTAGATTACTAGCAATCTGAATAGCATATCCAATCCATTGATTGGGTTTTTCTGATTGGGTCCATATCTAGGGAAAATGACTGTTTATTTGCATAATATAACTTGGTATTACTATGCTAGTATAAATTGATATAAGAGAGTATAACAATTTTAAGTAACCCCTAGGATAAGTTATACTCAGTTTTTTATTCCCATTGATAAGTGATGCCCACCATCACATTAAAAAAATCATATCTCATCACATCAAAATCACATCACATCAAGTGGGGCCCACATGTCAAATCAACTTTTTACACCTTATTTATATTTTATTCTTCGTCAACCAACCAACTTAACTTTTATTCTTACGTTTTCCAATGATAATAAAAAAACATAACCAAATAAAAACTCTCTTATTCATGTAGAATTGTTATCTATACTGAAATAATTATCTATCCAGAATAACTCAAATTATCAATCCAAATAGGGGCTTCGAGTTTAGATATTTTATGCTTTTTATTAGGTCTCATTCAGGTCTGATCAGGATCCGGCCACTGACAGCCAGGCCTACTTGTAGATAGTGTTTGTTATTAATGTTATAATGTTATTTATGCATATCTAAAAACACACACACTAAGATTGGAAAATTTTATAGAGCAAATCATGGATAATCTTTTAATTTCGGGTAAAAGTATCCCTATAAACAATTTTTAATTAAAACTTATTTCACAATAAATTATAAGTCTCCGAAATCACTTTCCATCTTAAGTGACATTAATAAGCTTAAAACTTAAAAAGTATGAGCTTATTTGATGTGGTGATTGAATTTGAATTCAAAAATTAAATTTGTTGGAAGTTATATTAATAAGATTTTAAAAGAATTTAAAATTTAAATTTAAGATAAGAGATATCTCCGTTCTTCTAAAAATAATCATTTCAGATATTCATATTGGCATTTTCAGTGGTATTTGATGATACTCCACAAAAAAAAGAAGTGCATATTGATAAAAGATATGATGATAATTTTCAATGATAATTAATTTAAAAAGGACTTTAAAATGTAGATCTATGAAACTAACTAATTTGTGTATTCCAATATTTGTTATTGCCTAATATGTAGATACCTTATTTATGATTGATCATTTCATTGAATGAAAGCGATGATCCCTGTAACACCCAATGAAATAATAAAAATCAAATGCTTTGAATTTGAATCGCCTAAAATTTTATATCTAAGAGATCATTAAAAGTTATCATTACGCCACAACGAGTACTTATTTTTCCATCTTCCCTATTTTTTGGCTTTCAAAATGATGGTTTTGCTATTTTTGATAACTTTTTAGAATTTAAATATCTTTATCATAACAACTCGGATTTTATCTCTGTCAAATCCAAATCCAAGTCTCCTTGGATTCCATTTTTACTATTTTTATAATTTTTAATTAGCAAAAAGAAAGGTTTGTAATTTAGAACTTTCAACTTCGATTAATATATTTTTATTTTATTTCT
Source organism: Acorus calamus (assembly GCA_030737845.1). Lineage (NCBI taxonomy): Eukaryota > Viridiplantae > Streptophyta > Magnoliopsida > Acorales > Acoraceae > Acorus > Acorus calamus. The sequence goes on along the minus strand of CM060871.1, from coordinate 9,320,222 downwards.
CTTCTAAGAATTGTGAGTTTATTGAAGGATCTCAACGCTTGTTAATGACATTGTTAATTGTTTTAAAGTATACTTAATGTGTCCAATGAGCTCAACCTAAATCCGAATCTAACCTAATTAGATTTGGGTTAAATCTTTGGCTTGGGGGTAGGGCTAAGTTCGGGATCACGGTTTCAATTTATAGGTTGAGTTTAGACATCGCTCCAACCACCCAAGTCGTAACCCTAACAATGCTATTAGAAATGATGAGCTATTTGATGTGAATGCATTGCCCACACAGCATCATGTATCTATGAATCCATTTCAATCCATTTCATCTGCACATACGAGTCAATGCTAACGATGAATAAACTCAAACCTCGCCTACCACTATCGACCACATGGCACCTCCTTTATAGAATGTGAAAAAAAAACTTTCAAACAAGTTAAATACCTCGTTAAAGTGAAAGAAAGTGGCTAACAAGATATATGAAACTATAATATTGACTGAGTGCAACAATAACTTTAAAACGATACTATTTGCAATCTCTTTATCATTCATGCTTCTGTGTTTCTTTTAAGTACACCATACCCACTTAATGAATAATTATATTTACAAAAAAAATGTACATGCTCAAAAAAAATTACTGCACCCTCTTTTGCAAAATGTAAAAATCCAGATATTTCATTGTTTCACTAGAATTAAAAAAAGACTGCCAATACTACATTTAAGACTATTCACAACCAGCTATAAAAACCTGTTTTTGAAAGCCAAATCACCAAGGAAACTAAAAAAAATGAGGGTCCAACAAAAGACAGACGGTGATGCAAATTCAAACAGATTTGTCACCCATGACCACATAGTACCATTGGTGATCATGAATAAATTAAGAGTAAAAAATGGATTATTATCGCATAGAACATGAAGCAAAGTTCATAGCAAGAAATCAAGGCATGCAAATGGGATTAGGAGCCTCACTTCTTGATCAGTCTCAAAACATCTCCAATGAGGTGGAGAGAACCAGTTACAAGGACCTGTCAAGGAACATATCAAGCACTGGTATATGTTAGCAAACCTGACCACATTTTCCAGCTCTATTTCTTTCAGTGTTGTCAAGATGTGGTACCTGGAAGTTGATCGCTCGTTCCTGCTTACTTACATCCCTGAGCCATTTGATAGCTAATGGGAGAGAAGAAAAAACAGAGCTGCTCATACAATCACTCGCGCTACCTGTTGCATCAATAGTCTTGTGGTTGACGAACCCTGAGTGAATGAAACATATGAATCCATGAAGAGATATTACTCAGTAAACAATGAAAGAAGCAAACAATTCCAGTGAAAGGTGATTCATGCTCATGCATCAGGCTAAATGACGATTGAACAAAGCCTGGTTTGACGAGGGAATAAGAATTTGAGGATGTGTTGTACCAATTTAAAGGATAAAATATGTCTATTGATTTCATCATTATTCACATTTGTCAATTGCTATTCACATTTGTCAAAATGAGAAAAAGAAGAGATTTATTCTAGTCTTTACGTTAAACAAAAATATCCCCAATTTTTTATTCAAAATTGGGAAAATTGTCCACATTGTATCCCCTTTTTATTTATTTGAAAAAACAGGATAAGTTGTTCCCTGACCACTTATCCCGCTACATATTCTTATCCCATCACCTTACAAATAATTCCAATCTTTTATTTAGGAAGTAAAAAGAAATAAAATCATTAACTGGAACTTTTGGAATATCATTAATTGGTTCATCCAGTTAAATAAAAATTCATTTGTCATGATCCAGGATTTAGCATGTTCAGAAAAGGGCATGATAGATTCTGAAAATAACGAAATATAGACATTTAACGAAAATGAGGTATCATTTATTTGCATGGTCTATGAGAATCATGACTAAGGTTGAACTGATCAAATAGAATATCAATAGAGTTTGTATTCTTACCTTTATCACTGGGGGCAAGGTTTTCCCACACTGTCTGCAGCGTCAGTTGCCATGAGAGATCAACTTGAGGAGAATCATCTAAGGATGAAGAATGAGAGGCTACCTTGTTAAACACTGACTGGCTTGGTACAAAAATTGCTTTATGAAATTGGACACCTGAAATGTCAATGGACATCAAATACACAGGTTAGTGTATTACTTTCATATGGTACGACCAAATAACCTATTTGAAATTAAATTACACACAGAGAGACATGTGATGTATGTATCTTTTGTTTTTGCGCATCAAAAACTCATGAGAAAAAATGTATAAGATGTTCATATATTTCTTTCTATTTTTTCAGAAAGTGCTGTCAACTTCCGAGAATGATAATTTGATTGACATTTACAGAATTCGGTTGTCATCTACTGCGATAAAATTATAGCATAACATGCCTCGATTATATCAGGAAAATCAAGAATTTTCCTCTCTTTTATGGGTGAACCTGGGTTCCAACCAAACCTCACTTTTAGCTGTAAATACTACTCTCTTTGCTTGAACCCATTTTCTGCTTCTCTAATAGACAGAGCAAGTCATAGAGAACAATACTTCACAAAAAATACCACCACAATTGAGTGTAGTTCAGAATATATATAAGCATTAACAAGCTCACATACCCCAAAGAAATGCTCTTTAACTTATGCACACTAAGTTATAAAGCCAACATCTGTTTAAGCATTTTTTTCCAAAGAACCAGTAAACATACAAAGAGAAGAGCATGTTTATCAGAAGCCGACATACCGCCTCCAAACAGAGACACAGAAAAGATAAAGAGTGCATTATATGCACTTTATTGAAGTAACATATGAAAGAAAATCCAGGCCCCCACCCCCACCCCCACCCCCCCAACACACCACAACAACAAAAAAAAAATCAAAAATGAAAGAAAACAACCCACACAGAAAATATAATATATTGATGGACGCCGCTCTAATAGATTTTATTCTGCTCAAAATGAAAAAATTACATATAGATCAGATGTTTCTAGCATATCATGCAAGTGAATCATGAACGGGAATTACCGTGTTGAGCACAAGCATTTATAAGGCGTGGAAGCAGCAGTTGAGGGTCTCTAACAGGCATACAGTTGAACAGAAGTATCTGAAGCAAATATTAATTACAGCTATGTCAAAGGGATGTCACAGGAGAAGAACATTGAACAATGGTATGATAAAATAAGAATGTACCAAAGTTCTTTGAAAATGAAAGATACAAAATACATACAGATCTTACCTGCTGTGATTCCTCTTTTGAAGTCACAACATTACTTGATCCATTTGTGGAATTTTGCAATGAATTCTGTCTAGAACTGTGCCCATCTCTGATAACATGAGAAAACCATTTCGCACACATCTCCATGCTTTCAGGACTATGGGCACCATCCAAGTAGAAAACCAACTGTCCCGGGTTTGGGTTGCCAAGATTTGCTTCATTAACATGTGAATCAGGCACAACTTGAGCTCGACCTTGCAAACTGGCTGTCACAAGCCCTCTAATGAATTGCTCGGGAAGATCATTCTAATAAATGAAAAACAAGCATGTCAAATAAAAACAGTCACAGCACGGTTGGAAACAAATTCTAGAGAACTAAGGTCTTACGGTATCAAGATGCATGCCTTCTAGATGTCCAGTCCTAGAAAGCCAGGTATGACACAAAGCAATTGCAAGGCCTGCATTTAGAAGTTGATGCTCACCATCAAGTCCAAGTCGTTGGCCGTTCAATAAGTCAATATTGAAAGGCGGTGCTACTTGGAGCTGAATCTGTGATTGGCATGAGTCATTTCACCCATGAGAACCCAATAAACAATTGCAAGTGAATGTTATTAACAAAAATTGAACTTGAAATTCACATATTTTTTTGATAGAACTCAATTTTATTGGTCAAATTTGACTAAAAAGTTGACAAAAGTTTACCAAACCCCCATTTTCATTCCAAGTTGGATTTCACTTCATAGGGAAACTTCAAAAATGCAATTGTTACAATTTCCATGTTTTTTTGTTACAATGTCATTTTCCTAATTATTAAAATTTCACTCAAAATTTAAATAAAAAAACGATTTTCCCGTGTTTTTTTGACATGTGTGTGGTGCTATCTTACATGGCAGGCCATATGTTGGCATTAGGAACAAACCTACCTCTAGTTGAGAAGCCTTCTCCTCAAGTACAGACATTGCCTCCTCTGGCTGAGGCACAGTAAATGCTGGGACTCCTTTCTGTACAATTTTTTTTTTAAAATGTGGCATTGCATGCAAAGATGGAGACAAGTTTAGGAATTGTTTTCTGCAAATAGGAAAGGATTTTCTTCAAATAAGAATGTAAAAAATATAAAGACCTTGAAGATCCCGGCCTTCTCCCCTGCAATCTCTCCGAGTGTATTTCCTGTTCAAAGAGCCCACAAAAAACACAGGTGAGTTATGAGTTATGCATACTTCTTAGAGATTTTCATTCCACAGTACATGTCAACTAAATTGAGTCATAATATAGATGCAAGAACGGATTAGGAGTCTGAACTTGGCTGAATATCATCAGAATTTATAAAGAAATAAAGTCTGGTTATGGTAGATGAACTAAAGGCCATCACCCTGAGTGGTCCCGCAATAAGCAGGGTTATTCTTTCTTTTTTTTTTAATTTGGCTGACAGAGCAGGGATGGAACTGAAGAATTCATTATTGCAACACAATGTTCAGTCAGCCACTTAAGTATGATTCAGAAAACCTGATGAGATAAACAGACACCAAATTACTGAACAAACATTGAAATTTCATTATTTCTACCCACATCACTTTGTTGGTTCAAATTCCAAAATCAAACAAGAAGTTGTTATCAAAAGTTCTTAAAATCAGCTTAAGAGTCTGAATAGCATAAATATATATCACAAATTCACAATGTAATTGGACTATGCATTTTAAGTGAAGAAAATGGACCCATATATTGTAAAATATCATTTCAAAATATAAGGGTATATTGAGTCTAATTTTGATCTTCAACTGCTTCTGTTAACTGCATTCTATCAAATAGGTTTCATATGTCTAAACCAATTCAAACAGAAACAATCCTAGAGCATTTATGTAAACTGCATTAGACAAACTTCTGATAAAATGTCTCATTTATTTCCTTGATGATTTTACTGAACTCAAATCTTTACATGGGAAAACATGGATGCCCAAAGCAATACACTGGGCCCTAACAGAACCCAAAAGAAGAGTGTGTTGCAGTTAGCCAATTGCAAAGAAACATAGACTAGATAATAAAAATTTCATGGAGCTCAGAACAAATTAATTCAATGTGTTGTATAACGTATGTATACATCAGCAATAAAAAAACAGAAATCTACTAGGGTAATCACTAACCAAGAATTTCCATATGATCATACCCTAGGGAAGATATCCCACAGACAATCGGTGCCTGTACCTGGAAAAGTGATGCCAAAGTTTAAAATTTTATCTTTGACCAACTACAATTTGACCAACTTGTATTTTTCTAAAACATTGGTGTACTATCTTCCCAATACAAAGTAAAAAGATTTTTAAACACAAATTAGGCATCAATTATTTTACAATGAAGGATTGACTGTAACACCGTAATGCATACCACATTTGTGGCATCAAACTTCCCGCCCAAACCAACCTCCAAGATAGCAACGTCTACCTGTTTGGGAGACTTTATAACATTAGAACCAGGAAATTTTAAAATTTTGGTTCCCCATAGGCACTATTTTATGATGGTTTCAGGAAAGAATATTAATCGCAATACACTGAGTTCCATTGGAATAAAATGTGAGAAAATGGAATTATATAGTTTACCTGTTCGGCAGAGAATATTTTGAAAGCAAGCAAAGCAAGGAAGCGAAAAAAGTTAGGCATTGGTAAATCTTCATCAGTATGCTCCTGCATCAAAGCAAGAAAAGTTACCACAAAAGAAGGCTAACATCAATTAGTAGCACACTGTTTTGTTGGCCTTCCAGTATAATTAGAAAACTATAAAAATGACACAACGGAGTTAAAGTCAAGATGTAGGTAAGTATGAAACTTTACACATAACAACTGCCTATACAAGTGCATTTTGCAACTAACATATAAAACTTCTACATAAATAGATGAACGCCCTTAGACATGGGACTTAATTTTTATAGATTCAACAAGATTTGTCATTGACATCCCGGTGATAATAAGAATGAAAACAAAGATTTGATACACTCTTGACTAACCAAACAAGATTAAAAAAAACAAAAAACAGTTACAAACAAAATTGCATGTACCTTCAGTCGGTTATAACACCACCAGAAATATGCGATAAACTTTTCTTCAGATATGTCCACACTGCAGCATTCAGCATAGAAATAAAGTTGGATGATAAACTCTTGTAAAGCAATTAATTACATGCTTTCATATGAGTTTACTCAGACACCAGAAAAGAGGGAGAACCAAGCTTTTTAAAAAACATCTATATTGATCTAACAATGAAAACCATGAAATCAGAACTCCCTTATAAAGCAACCAAACCACTGGAACAAAATACAAACCCATCCAATCGAAACCGTTCACGGATGTCAATGAGATGTGGAGACGTGAAAAGCCCAGTCCGAAATCCACAGCTACGAAGAATGGATTCCGTAAATGTGCACGTAGAACCCTGCATATCCCCAAAAATGACATTAACTTGTGCAAGACCCAAGTTTTGCATCACATATTCATTTCACATAATTTTCACACTACATGATATTTTTCCATTCTTTAGTGTTGAATTAGGGTTACATCCATGCAAATGAAAGAGCAGCAAAGAATCTGAAGTAAACCAAACAAAATCTACCTTGCCTTTGGTGCCAGCGACATGAATGACTTTCATCTGAGAAATAGGTCCTTCCAATTCCAGAATCTACAATTCAGGCGACCAAATATTTACATCAATCCCCAAAACTGAGTTCCCTTAACTCTCCGAAAAATTCACATGCCCACTAATTCTCAGTCATGATTTCACCGACAAAAACACAATCTTTTTACATCAGTACAAACGATGGGGGAGAGAGAGAGAGAGAGAATCACTTTCAAATAATCGAACATGACATCGAATTGATCCCCTTTGTTCGTGCCGTCCGCGCGGGTACGCCTAATGATCAACGACGACAGGCACTCCAGTGCCCTCTCGTACTCGGTGGAGGATTCCATTTCCTCGATCAAATATGAAGCGAATCAAAGCGAAACTCAGATAGAGAGAGCGAGTGAGAGAGGGAGAGACTCCAGAAGTGATAGACCTGCGGAGACCAATTGATGTGGCTGTAGCAGATTTAGCCAAGTGGCAGCAAAGCAACCGCTCAAACTACCGTTTATAGGAAAATATTAACCGTTGATATTTCAAACTCTCTCTCTCTCTCAACCAAAACCCAGATGCAAACATCATCTGTTATATGATTCGATAAAATTTATATATAGCTATATATCGGGTTACATGAACTTATTTTTAACAAATGTAATAAAATATATATAATAAGATATATACATACATTATATAACGAGTTATATGTTTCATTAGATTTATAAAAAATAGATATAACTATATTTTGAAATATAAAAAATACTGAGTGTAACAGTGCCCGAGTATCTATGTATTAGTCTTTGATCAAATAATGATACGTGGCTCATCACTTGATGAAATGTGAGATTGTCATAGAATTTGGGTCACATGTCACTCCTTATTTAACTACTAACATAAATTGAAGAATGATTCTGATTAAACTCAATCTCATGGGAAACATAAGCAAGGGCGGTATCTAAGATCCTCACCCACCTGAGTCTCCAAAATGACTAATAACGGATAGTTTGAAAACTGATTAAAGTTTTTAGGATAAGATAAATTATTTTAATTTTAAAAGATAAAATAATTCATATTCACATTTGTAAAAATTGAGACAAAAGGCGGAGATAAATGTTATTTCAACCTTTAGGTGAAACTAAAAAATTTCTCACTTTCATTTCAAAATCGAGACAAACTGTCACACTTTATCTCAATTATTTTTTATATCAAACAAGATAAGTTGTTCTCTCTTACTTATCTTCATAATTATCCTTATCCCACCACTTTTCAAGAGATTAACTAGCTGATTTGACAAGGTTAAAGTTTTAAAGATAAGTTGTGATAATTTTAAATAATAAAAAGTTTATCAATTTTGCCATTACTAACATTTATCAAATTGGAATGAAAAGTAAAATAAATGTTATTTCAACATTTGTTTTTTCAATCTTTAAATGAAACAAAAAAAAATCATTTTTATTTTAAAATTCAAAACCCACTTATAGCATTGATCTCTTGAACAATCATGATAATATTAATATTAAGCTAAATCAATCATGCGAATGTTTTTTACAGTCCACTCCTGGCCAATTGAAGCATTTGCCACAGGAGATCGATCACCGGAATCCATTTTAATGGCGATAATGTTACATACAATTTTTTATCAATCTTAATTAAGTATTTTTTAAAAATAATGTCTTATTTAATAAAATACATATTTTTATTTAAAAAAATGAAGTATATAATCAAATGTTCTGATAATTATATAATATATGAAAAAAATTTATCAAAACATATATCTTTTTAATATAAACATATGTTCTGATAATTTTTTTTTATCGAAGTGAGACTAGAAAAAAAATTATGTAATACTCTTTTAATAGAGGTAGAAATCATTGTGATTTCATGCACATTTTGAAAATGGAGCAATCCCACCCACTTGAATCCATTTGATTGGGTGTGTTTGGTTGCACGATTGTAAAACTGATTATGTAAGAATCTGCGATTGCAAAACTAATTCGGCAGGAAACTCACTTTCACAGCTTTTTGAAATCGCAGCTTTTGGGCACTATTTACCTGCAATCGCTGGGTTTAAAACTACGATTACAAAATTGTTTAGTTGCACGATTCAAACGCAGTTTCCTACAATCACAATCACTGCACAATCACGCAACCAAACGCACCCGACGACTGAAGGAACCACTGCTAGTGGAACTTGTGTACAGTGTCGACTGTCGAGAGGAGATGAGATAAAATCATGAAAAGCAGAGATATTTCCCTTAACACAAACACTGTATTTTTTATAGTCAAATAAAAAAATTTACACTTGATTATTTTCCCTTACTTATCCTTGTGACACAAACACCCGCAAGTTTCATTAGCATGGGTCTACGTGGGTTTATCCAAGTTTTCATTAGATAACCAATGCAGTGTAAGAACATACATAAATACATAAATAGGTAAGAAAAACAAAATGTTATATGAAGTCATTTTTTTTTATTCTTGAAAAGAGATAGATCATTTTTAAAAAAAATCTCATGAAATACTTTTATAAAAATTATATATACTATAATGAATTGCATGAACCCATTTATAAAAAATGTAAAAAACTTTTAACGATATATATATCTTAATAATGCGATATATCACTCACAAAATATATACGACTAGAATTGGGGCTAAATAAAAGATTGTGTAAAATAACACGTTTTTATTTTAAAATTAAAATAATTATTTCCTAATTATTTTTTCATAACCAATGTAATTAAATTATCCCAACATTTATCCTCTTGCCAAACTAGTTTTTGTTGGATATATGAGAGAAATGGACGGTGTGACTAAACTTTGTGGTTTAAGAGATCAATCTTCATCCTTGCAAATGATATGAGTTTTATAAATATTTTTTTTATAAAGAAGATGGAGAACAAGTAAATTAAAATACATTTTGTTAACTTTTGTTTTTATAAAAATCAGAAAAGTTAAATGCATTTTTAAATTATCTTTAATGGTCATAACACAATAGTTCATGGTTTATCTATAAAAATGGTAGATATTAACATTGACTTATGGATAACATTTCGGTTTTACCCGTAAGGTTAGCTACAAACCTACGAGAAGTCCCTTCAATATAAAATAAAAAAAATTAGATGGTTCTTAAAAAACACGATTAAAAATTTTCTTAAACTTGTAGTATTAAAATATGTTTTTGTAAAAGAGTAAAAAAAACTTCATATAAATTAAATTTTATTAAATTATTTTATACAAAATTATATATTTCAAATATGTTTTTCATATTTCTAAACAAACCTTAAACTAGAACGTGGTAAATGTAAATTACTTCTAGCTGGAAAAGTAAGAGGTGCGGTTATTCCCACCAACCAATTCATTAAATTCACTATCTACATTATAAAAAACTTGTTTATGTTTTTTTTTAAATGAATTATACCCACCACCTACATAAAAATAAAAAATCGCCACCATTTCTTTGTCATTATTGCATGCATATTGCACTTGTTCTTCACTGTCTAATGTTGTTGCCCACGTCGACGATCTGGTTGATCACCATCAATGTTCCTCTCACTCGACGAAGCTCCGACTAATATCTTACCACACAAGAGATGTTTTGGTTAAGGTACATCTATGTAAATATGATCTTCGTAAACTTAATGTATATAGCCATATAAAAATAGTTTTTATTAAGATTATGTACATTTTTTGAATCCTCTGAGCTTAGGGATTCAAGTTCTATAACAAACTCGTGAAAATCCCCAGGTTGACAGATTTAGTGTCATCTGTCATCAAATACATCAAAGTTCAACAAAATTATTGTCAAGTGTGAAAGAGTCTGGTCGACGAACCCATTGTCGAGTGTGAAAGAATCTATTCAACGGACTCTTTGTCAAATTTGAAAGACTAGTTGACAGATACTCTGTCAAGTGTGAAAGAGGATGGTCGACACTAATTCTGTCAATCTGAAAAAATGTGGTTTTTCTTTATTTCAAAACAAGCATTTAACATCGCCAACACATTACTTCACATAGGTCATTCTTAGGTTTCCACACAATCAAACACTCTTGGATCAACGTGAGAATGTCATACAAAACGAGTGAGAAAAACAAAAGGGGAAAATCCCCATTATTAGAGTAAGCCAATCTTAATTCTTCAAGATTTGGACACCCACAAACAACTGCCTTCAAATCCTTATCAATCGGTCCATATGTATCATTTATTTGACTAGGTGACGATTATTGAGTTAGGATGCCCAAAATTTAAAAAAAAATATTAGGGATTGGGATACAAGAGTGCCAAGGTAGCAAGAAATGATGGCATGACTGTGAGAGAGGGACAGTACAGTGAGGGTAGAAGACTGACGACCCGACATGAAGAGAGAGATGGGGCGGCGATAAGTTACTAACATGATGTTAGAAATATTTTAAATATTTTGGTTTTCCCTGTTTTGGCTTTCCCCCTATATCATTTCAAATATTTTCAAATAAAGAATCAAAGGTTTTAAAATGTATTTGAAGGAAAGTATTTCCTCTATTGGTTAAAATATTTTACCACAACTTCCTTATAAGGAAGAAAATTGCTACTTGGGTAAGGTCCCAAAGGGGGCAATAGCTTGTGGATTGTATTTGCATTTGCTTTTGCTTTTTGGTTTCTGGTTTCTAGTTCCTGGTCGTTGATCGCTGGTCGCTGGAACCTGGTTTCTGGTTCCTGGTTTCTGGTTTCTGGTCACTTGGTCACCTGGTTATAAAGAGACGAAAATCTTCACCAATCTGTAACAGTCGTGGACTGTAACCGCCGTAATTAAGGTGACGCGATATGTAACCGCTGTAATTAAAGCGACGCGTGATTGGGGGTGGACATTTGCGAAACGTTCCATCCGTTTTTTCAAAACGGCTCTCTTCTTCCATCGCCTATATAAACAAGCTATAGGAGGACTGCAGAAACAGGCAATCAGAAGCAATCTCCACTATCTCTCTTGTTCCAAAAAAGTTTTCTTTTGTTCTTTTTGGCGATTATTCAAGTTTGCGATCAGTTCACATAGTTTTCTTCCTGCACCAGAGGAGAAGATCGGCGAGGTTGGGTGGTTGTATCCGGGGAGCAGATCGTCGAGTACCTTGTACGATTGAGAGGACGATTTTGTTCTTAAGACAGCGTTCTACGTGCCTCCATCCAGGCCATCTCTGAAACCCTTGTTAATTTGATCTGCCGTTTGATCCACTGTTTATTTGTTTAATCTGATTTCGACAAAGTTTTTTTCAACACAGAGTATAACAGGAGAGAATGCAAAGAGAGAATGCTGATAGCCTCCGACTCGCAAGAGAGAGAGATGTCCAACGCGAACTTGTGGTGGGTTGTGGGTCTCCTACTCGGATGTTTTAGCGTCCAGTTTGGCAAGAGCTCTTCTCTTGGACAGAGAAGCTCAGCGTCGGCGGAAGCGAGTATGCGTTAGGGAATCTATGTTTTGAGGCGTTGGTCAGAAAGCAAGCAACACCAATACACATGAACCTAAGGCCCAAACTCAGAACAAACGTTAACAGAAGCTGTGAATTCCATTTGTTTGAGTATCTGCGTCTGCAGGCGTCCGCCACCACCACCGCGGGTGGGACTCGGATCCAAACGGTACCTTAGTGTAGTTATACCGTTCGTCATCCGGTAGGGTCGTCCCGGGCAGCCTCTTGGAAAAAATTAAGAAGAGCCGGCCAGGTGCTGGAATTAATTAGGTGATGAGTCAGCGTCGAATATAGGTACCTACAGGTGGGGTGTATCCCCACCCAGGGTTCGGAGTCTGTGTAGCATCGCCACACGGAGGTTCTCTGTGCCAGCCTGTGAGAAGAGGACGTGTGGCAAAAGATCCCACGTGATCTCACGTGATTGAACTTAACGACAATACATATATTAACGCCGTCTGCCTCATCGCACGTGAGCACCTCAACGTAAACACATAGATGTCACGTGATCCCTCATCATCTTCATTAACAGAACAAGTGGGAGTTTCCTCTGCATGCCCTAGCCGCACCGTCGCAGACTCGCCGCACCGCGACTTGGGAGGAACCGCTGCTTGTTCGCACCCGCGATTGGAAAGCCACCCTCCGGTGAACCGTGACTCCTGCTGCCACACACTCCGCGACTCCACCCTCGTGTTTTTCGGGAGTATTTACCAATTATTCACCCCAAAAGGGGTGACCCAGGCTTTTAGATGATATAGATTTTTTAAGCCCTTGTAGATTTATATTTATTTTTTTAGTTTCTAGATCTCCCACGATCTTTTTTTATTTTTTTGTGACCACAGCTTTTAGATCTAAAGTGTTTATTTATTTTTTTGTGGATTTATTTTTATGTTTTTAGCCCGGTGTTTTGATCTGTTTTTTTTTTGTGGAGTTATTTTTATTCCTATGGATCCAACGAAGGATATAGATTTTTTAAAAAAATTTATTATTCATATTACACCCTCACCCCCTTCGGGGTTAGGCTCTTGGGAGGAATCTAGATCTGATATCAACTGTTCCACCGGTAGCCCTTATTTTTTTATGTATACTCCCATTCAGAGATTCAATTACTTTGGCTAGAAATAATGTGAATAGCCCTTCTGCAAGTGCATCATGTCTCAACCAGTAGATCCAACGAAGTTTTGTAGTTTGTTTATGAAATTATGAATTATATGATCCTCTGCATGTTCTGTAGTTTGTTTCGAAACCGATAAGCGCAACGAATTTATGGATTATATGTTTCACAGTTATATGACAGTTCTGTGAATCAATTGGATGACCCCACATAGAGCAATCACTCTAACACATTGAAAAAATTTAGTGTTTTTGCTAAAATTTTACTATGCCCATTATTCTATATATTTTTTGGTTTATTTCCACAATATAGGCAAATCTTTCATTGATGCTACTTAACATGAGATATCTCATTGCCATCCAGTTAAACACACACAAATTCAACTTCAATTGGATATACATAGAAGGGAAGCTTTAAGCGCGATCTCTAATGCAAGTCGTGCTGCCAATAAAAGCCCTGACAGAACTGAGTTTCTGCTTCAGAGAAGGAGGGCGAGGGAGAGAATATCCTCTCTCGAGCTGGTATCGTTTTCATCACAAGCCTCACAACATACGAGAAATCCAGAATCATTCTTACCATTTAGACATCATTCAATGATAATAAGGTAGTAATTACAAACCGAAGTCTGACCATTATAAACCGTTACATGAACAAAATGAGATGTGGGTAGCATGACCACATGAGCTATACAACGTAGTTGGTCCAGAATCATTCTTACCCTTGTAGTCTGCACTGAATAAAGCCCCATGGAAGCGCGAAGACTAGTTGTTTGCATCCAGTCCAGGATGCATATCGAACCACACCTATACCTGGAATTCATTGACTTGTTGTTTGCAGGCAAGGGGACCAGATGCATATACACCTGGAATTCTTACCGAAAACCCATCAAATGTTACCTGAAAAAGAATCAAATCACGTCCAAGAATATTCAAATCCATCAATTGTTACCTGAAAACAATGCTGATTTTTTTTATTTCACAAAACGGGCCCCGAGCAATACCCGCGCGCGGCCCCTGATGCCCCGCGCGCGCAGAGCGCGCGGATTAACGCGCCCCCGCGCGTCAGTCCAAAATATTCAAACCCAGCGCCCCGCGCGCGCCTCAGCGCGTGTAGCGCCCCGCGCGTGCCCGCGTGCGCGCTGCTGCGGATCCGCGCGAGCCCCCAAACTCCCTCCCCAATACTGATTTTTTTTTACTTTCACAAACAAAATACCACCCACTGCTCTCCCAAGAATTAATCAGTCCAGAATATTCAAACCCATCAGTTGTTGCCTGAACCAACAATACTGATTTTTTTTTACTTTCAGAGGAAAAAACAATACTGATAAGGAATTAATCGTAGCTCACAAACCCTCGGCCACCCATCAATTGCTAACTGAAAACAATACTGAATTTTTTTTTTACTTTCAAAGGGGGAAAAAAATGGGGACTCCAAGGTGTCTTGGAGGAGGAGAGGGGGCAGATATATATTTACTATACGAAAAAATTATGTCTACTTCTTTTTCAAGATAACCCCTTCCATATGCCTCACTATTTTCAATCATCACCAAAACCCTTGGGGGGTGTAATTAAGTGAGGGGATAAAAGAGGGGCTGAGAGAGAGGAGACGTGTGAATTTAAAATACTATAACTCATCACATAAAACAAAATAGTCTCTCTCAATGGTTCAGCTCTTTTATATTTGAAATCCACAGTACGGTCTCTGTTAACCTTTTTTGCCCCAACTATCTCAAAAAAATTTCCCAACATTTCACATACAGAGAGGGAAGAGGGAATGAATACCTGTTACAGAGAGGGAGTTCTTCTTGCACATTTGCCGGGATTAAATAAGCAAAGGTCGAGTGACCGGAGTCATCTTCTTGGTGGGCCGGACTGTAAAACCTCTGCGCCATCACTTCGTCGTCTCCGGCAGGTCAGATCTAGGGCTCCAAATGGTGGCAGTCGTTTCCAGCGGCATTGGAAAGGACGATGGTGGCAGTCGGTACAATGGCGGTGGTTTCATAGGGTTTACACCCAGATCAAATAACCTCTCCAGCTAGAGGGATAGGCTAAACATCTTACAGGGCTGGTGGTTGCCATGGGTTTCGAAGAAGGTCAAGGCATGGAAAAATAGGGTAACTTTTAATATACGAATCCAGTTGCAATTCCACTTCTATAGGAGCTTCCAAACTCATCTCATTTGGTAAAATGAGGCAGGAGAGAGAAGATGGGTATAAATATCTTCCATCAAGTAATCCTCACCATCCAAAACCATATCAGATCGGACAGTTAAACGATGTAATGTATGGGCAAATAAACAAAGGCCATCTTGACTATCCATATTTGAGTCCTTAAAAATAATCGAAGGCAAACGGCGTGAACTTCTGTTTTTTTTCGTCCGTTCCATCACGTGAGCTCACGTGTTCCCCCCCGACTAGTCCACGTGTCCATTTAAGGAAACCTCACAGGCTGGCACAGAGAACCTCTGTGGCGACTACACAGAGACTCCGAACCCTCTGAGTGGTCCCACCCAAAATAAAATTTACAAGTTGCTACCACGCCTTATCATTAACCGAAGGAACGGTCAGAATACTCAAAAAAAATAAAAAAACAATCGTACAGTACTTCCTACAAGTGAAACACAGCCACCCCACAAAACATGGACGGAGAAAGGGATATTGTCACCCCGTACAACTCCGTTCAATGGATCCGAAATAAATGAAATCAATGATTCAATTGTAAGGACAATCAGATTTTAACAGTTAATATCATCGCATGACATGATCTAATAAATATATTAATAGTAATTATTATATATAAATTTTTTTTTAAAAATTAAAATATTTTAAAAAATATTTATATAATTATCAAATATTAAATAATTTTTTTATTTAACAACATATTTTTATTATATATATTTATATTTTTACTAAATTTAATTATTTTAATTAATAATTAATTTTTAGTCGATCCGAATCAACTATGGAAAACCAAAAACAGTTCCTTCAAATAGTGGATTAAAAAAAATTAATTAGAATTTATTTGAGCGAATTGCTAACATTTTCCATTTCAAAGAATTTTAAAATAACGAATATTTAAATTGAAGATGAGAAATAACAAATTAAAGAAAAATATTGAAAAAAATAAAAATTGCACATGGACAGAGCAGAGATGTAGAAAAGTTTCTACCTCTCCTTTCCTCACACAGTCTCATCGAACTACATCCTGATGTGCAATTGATTTTCATCAAAATTTTATAAATTAGTATTTTTGAGTGTGAAGCACAGTCAAAAAGGCTAAACCAGTACAAACAATTAAATCAGATCCATTTTTAAAACACAATATTTTTGAGAATTCGGATCTAATCAGATCTGACTTTAATCAATTTATTTGTATTAAATTACACAGTTTATAAAACAATTAAATTACATATATTAATTTATATTAATAGTCATGATAAATATGAATAATAGAAGGCTGACACTTGTAATGATTATTCAACTTGATAATACATGTTGTGTAGTTTGATTGTTGTACCGGATCTGGTCAGTGTCGAGCTTGGTCAGTTTGGTTAGTATCGAACTGCACCACGTTCAAATCGAACTGCATCACTTATAAATCGAACTGCACAATCAATTGTTGGATATATTTTTTACTCTCTTATTAGATACTGATGATATTTAGGAATTCATATTTTCTCCAATAGTTGATTGAATTCAATAAAAGAGTAAAAAATATACTCAACAATTGATTGTGTAGTTTCATTTATAAGTGGTATAGTTCGATTTGCATGTGATGCAGTTCGATAGTGATCGAGGTCGAGCACTTACCGGATCCGTCCGGTCCCGTAGTTTGATTGGACTGACTTAAACCAGTCTGACGGAATCTGACGGCATCCGGACTTTGCTTTTGACGGTTCCATCTCCCAACGTCAGCAAGGGAGGGTAATTTTGGGGGTGGTGATATCATACCCACGAAAGGGGTCAAAAGTCTTCTTCTCTTGAAAAAAAAGCTACTCGTTTTGGTTCGAAGACGTCTCAATCAGATTCGTGTTCTCCACGGCCCTATTGTGCCATTCGATGTTTCTGTCACAGAGGTGGCTTTTCTTCCCTGAAAAATCAAGTTTTTAATGTCTGTGATTCTGTTTTTATTTCTATTACGGTGGGTTTTTTTTATTGAAATCCGTTTTTGCAGAGTGGGTTTTATTTATTCTGAATCAATATGATGTGTGTGTGTTTTAAAGTTTTTTTTTTTTTAATCTGGGTTTGGCCTGATTTGATCGATTGGTCAGTTGAAAATCGAAGGAAGGGTTGAGGAGATGAATTACGGGCAGAGCAACGACGGCGGGGACTGGCTCCTCGATTACGGGCTCGTGCAGGACGTCCGATCCGCCGATCTGATCTGGGCTTCTAATGTAATCGATGATGAGACGGTCTCCAGGTGAAAACCTACGATTCTTTTTTTTTTGTTTTGGATTTTTGGGTGAGTCTGGATCTAGTCAGACATGAATACCATCAATATTGAATTACACTGCCTATTAATCCAACTATATGCCCTATTAATCGAACTACATAGCCAATTGTTGGGTGCAGTCACTCTATGTGCAGTTTGATACTGATGGTGCCTAGCCTGACTGGATCCGGACTCTTTTTGGGTGTCCCTCGAGCACTCTTTTGTGAATCTTTATATGGGTTTTGAATTTTTTTTAATTGAATTTATTGATGTATCTTTTTATATTTTTTTTCTCCTCTCTATTTTAAATTTTCGGATGTCAAGTGTTCTTCGTTTTTTTATTTTGATTAAAATTCTAGTTTTCTAGGATGTTCTTTTTTTTCTTTTTTAAGATCTTGGCTTAAAGAGATTGGATCTTTTGGTGGTTTAGGTTTTTTTTTTTTTTGGTCTCTTTTGTTTTATTTTTGGGGAAATTAATTCTATTTATTTTTTAGTCTCTTATTTTCTTAGGTCTCTTTTATAGCATACAAAAAAAACCCCAAGTTGATAGTTATATTATTTGTAGGTCTTTCCTTTCAACTACGGTGCATATGTGCAGGTTATGTAGAACATGGAGGAATAATATCTTACAAAATATAATAGCATATTTAGATGTGTAACAGTGTACATGATTGACATACTATACACGAGAATAATGTTACATACAACCCATTTTTCAGCCCCAATTCCAATATACATATGTTTTGAATTTTTTAAAAATAGTATACATCATCCAATGAGTTACATGCTTAATTCTTTTATAAACAAATGAAACATATACTCTAATGAATTACATTGATGCATTTATAGAAAATGTTAAAAATTTTAATCGGTACATATACCTTGTTAATGTGAGTATATGCTTTGTTAATTTTCAATTAACGCATATAGAACTGGAATTGGGGTTGGAAAAAAAATGGGGTGTAACAGCTGAATCATAGTGTATAAGTTAACAAGATATACACAGTGCATAACAATGTACAAAGGAATCTAAAACAAGATAAATAATGGAAAAGAGACGGAAGAACACATTAACTTGGAGATGCTTTCATATGCTAAAAAAGTCCAGAAATCTAAATGATTAAGAGGTTGAAAAAAAAATTTGGAATTAATTTTCACTTTATTTTTCCTCGTTAACTTTTTACCTATTAATAGGAGTTAGTCTCTAAATCTAGGACCTTTACTGTCAAGAGGCGGTGCAGTTCACATATTGGAATTTATTTGACTGGTTTGAAAATTCCTAATGATAGGGGTCCACCTAGCCTCAAAATCCAAATCAATTCATACTCTATTTCGATTTTTAAGAATGTAGTACACAGCTCTTTGTTTCCCATTCTGTTGTACCCTTTTGTTTTTACCTATAATATAAATTAAAAGGCATGTGAGATGATATATGAATTCTTGACACTTAGGCTCTTAATTTGGAATTGAAATTCACAAGCACATGTTTATCAGGTTGTGATGATCAAAATATACATTAATTTCATCCAATCTATTCTGAATAACCGGTCATCAATAGCCAGAGCACCATGATTTGGGTTTGGATATTCCAAGTGAATATTGTATATTTTTGGACTATAAACATTCATATTTTGTTTGCAGTGCGGTTCTTGGGTTTGAAGTTTCACGCGAGGAAGATAACTGCCTTGAAAATGCTTGCTCTCAGAAACGGTATGTTGCATTGACCATGAGTTATGTTTATTCATTTCTTGCGTGCACCATACCATGCCATGCTTTTATATATCATGTATGCACTTTTTTTTATGGGTTAATTCAGACTAGTGAGCTCTGTTTTGGTACTTTAAGCAATTTCCATTTTGTATTGAAATAGATTATATTGATCAGTAGTACTATAAATATGTTTTTGTTATGTTGGATATCTTCATCAAAAGTAGCATTTGTCTCTTCCTCTTTATGAAAGGATTCTGTGACGGTTACTCTTTTTTTTTCCCTGAAGTCAACAGTGGGTTATAAATGATAATGTGCAAGAGATGGTTTTTAGCTTACAAATACAGAGATCCAGTATTCAAGTATGCCATCAATGTTAAATTTAATGTTTACATGCAACTTAAGTATCCAGTCTGTCATACTCATGCTGTCATGCAGCAGGTGAACTACTACTCTGTCAACACCTGTGATGAATCATTGAATTGGAACACAAATGTAATGAATGAAATATTAATGAAAACAATGGACTATTTAGAGAGGGTTTGAAGAATGGGGCCATTCACATTGATGTTATCAAATTTTGTTGGGGACCATGGTGATCCCTTTCATTTGTGTGGATGAACTTGGATATTATGTGCCTTTGGAAAGTTTTAGAATGTATAAGATCCTTTCACAGGGATTAAGTATACTTTTAGTCTTGTGGCACTAAGGGGCCAAATTTAATTCTTGAATTTGATCACAGTGGGTTTGTTTTGGACCATCTTTTTTCCCCCCCTAGAAACTGGACCTGCAGTCTTTGTGATTAATCCGATTATGATAGTAGAAATTCATATCCTGCAAAGCTTCTTGCCCAATTCAGCTGGTTAATGATCAATAACTGTTTTACAGAACCCGGGCGGAATCCTGTGCAGCACCAGGTACCAAAGCATGCCGTGAAAAGATGCGAAGAGATAGGCTTAATGACAGGCAGGCCCATATATCTTTCCTCTTCTAGATGAATGTAAAAATTATTCTTTCTTGAACAAGATAATTTGAAATGATTTGATGTGATTATATATTTGATTCCACATTGATTTTTCAAGTTCATATCTTTCAGGTTTATAGAACTCTGCTCTATTCTGGAACCTGGGAGACCTCCAAAGACTGACAAAATTGCCATTCTGAGTGATGCAGTTCGTCTTCTGAACCAGCTCCGCCTCGAAGCAAAGAAGCTTAAAGAAATGAATGATGCGCTTCAGGACTCGATAAAGAATCTCAAGGTGACTTACTTTACTTTTGTTAGTTTGAATTCCGAGGGCATCTCTGTTGTTATATATTGACATTGAAGCTGCGGAATATTTTGGATTCTTCCTAATTAATGTGTTCTGGTACAATCATATATTAAATACTCCATGTGTTTTATTTCCAGTCACAACGAGTCACCCAAAGGTAGAATTCATTTACAAATGGAAAAAATGTTTTCTAGATCTCTTAGAAAAGAGAGAATACAAGAGAGAAGAACTAGCACCCCATCTTATTTTTTTGTTGTTTTTTTCTGTTAAGGAGTGCCCATTGGGCATTTATATAAGATCAGCAAAATTAATTACATGCTGAGGTGTGTCGACCTTATATAAGCTACTGACAAAGTTATACAATCATGTACAGTATGGCTTAGAAGTATGGCTATTCCATATCCTATATATATTAATTTTATCATTAGTAAATCTTATTCTTTTAGCAAGAGTAAGACTTGAACCTATGACCCCCTGAGTGAAAAGGGGAGTACTTAAACGGTTAAACCCAACCTGCCAATAGGTGGTTTTATTTCTGTTTACACTTGCTTCACCTAAGGTAGCATTAGTTTGAAAAATAGCTTGTCACTTCAAACTGCTTGGAAAATTAGATACCCATGAAGCATATTTTTGTTATATTCATGAAAAGCTCCTTGTTTATAACTAAAACGTTTTTTCTTAAAAAACTGGGACCACTTGGGATGTTTGGTAACAAGTTTGGCTTAAGCATGATTTTTGTAAATGCATAATCATCCAAATGATTTTCCAAACACTCTCTTAGTTTGACTCAGTTTGATAATCGGGTTTTCATACAGGCGGAGAAAGTGGAACTTAGGGATGAGAAGGTAAGCTTGAAGGCGGAGAAGGAGAAGATAGAGCAGTTGCTAAGGGGTATGAGCATCTCCGTGCCCCCTTTCATTCCTCACCCAGCCACGGCCTTCCATGCATCCCCTTTCACCACTGGCGCCAAGGCCATCACATACCCAAACTACATTCCCATGGCGATGTGGCAATGGATTCCACAGATAGCCCTCGACACCACCCAGGATCACGTGCTCAGGCCTCCGGTCGCTTAGGCTTAATTAAATAGACATTGTTCGTCATTTTATTGTCCACCTTGCCAAATCGTTGTTGAAGACGACTTCAGTTGGTGTGCAAGTTTGTGTGGATGAATTTGTGAAGGCTTGTTGAAGCTCTATGTCTTGATGATGTTTGTAGTCCAACTCAGCATTCCATCTGGTGTGTGTGTGGATAGCTTCACGTATTCAAGAATTATGAATTGTGAAAAGGTGAATTATGAATTGTGAAAAGGTGAACATTGTGTTGTATGATCAATGTAACCAGATTAATTCTGATTTCAACTGTGTTATTAGAGAATGATATAATTAATAAAAGCGTTGTGTGATCAATGTAACTAAATTACTTCTGAGTCCAATTGTGTCATTACTGGAGAGATGTTTATGGAAGCATTATATGATCAGTGTAACTAAACTTCTGATTCCAATTGTGTTGTTATTGAAGAATGATATTCATGAATGATCCATATACACTCAAACCATAGAGGTGGTTTCTTAGTTGACTATTTGACTATACACTCTATTAGTGGAATATTGCAGTATATAGTATATTAGTGAAATTTATATTTGATTATAAATTTTTGAATTTTTTTCAATTTGCACAAGGGCAATTATGGATTACCTTGAATTTAGCAGTGTTTCTCAACACATGGTCGTGGCAGATAAATGCAATCATATAACTTCTGATCCCAATAGTTGAAGATGATTGTTCACGAAATTGTTATTGTAATCAGAGAATTATTATATATTAATATTAATATATATAAAAAAATTGGCGCTTTAATAACAATGTCTGGGTGGTGTAGTCGGTCATCACGCTAGTCTCACACACTAGAGGTCCCCGGTTCGAACCCGGGCTCAGACATATAAGCTTATTCATTTATTTTTTTCAAAAAAATATTTGATCCATGACATGTGGAAATTACATAGGGGACCCTAACCCTTTTTATATTACACGTAGTCGTACTCATTTGTTTAAAAAGAGTTGTAATTTGTTCAGAAGGACCAGAATGAAAATAATATTTTATTGAATATTTGATTTATTTTTTAGTAGAAAATCTTTCAAATGGTCCTCTATCTTATTTTTATTTTTTTTAAAAGAGATTTAAATTATTGTCATCGGTCCAGAATGTAAAAGATGGAAATGTTTATGAGGGTTTCAAAATTTGTCACTCCCCTATTTTTGATAAAGTCATGGACTTTCTGTACATTTTCACAATAATGGCAAGTTTAGCAATTTATCCAATCAATTGAGGACACTTCAGTGAATTGAAACATACAACACGGTTGCCAGTCCTTCAGAGGAAAACAGAGCCATCAAAACCAAAGGCACGCTTTCAATCTTTCTCCATTTTTTTTTCACAAATTCTTATTTCGAATATCAAAAGATCCTCCCGTCCGACAGAGCATCATCTAGGGTTTCCTTTCCCGGATCCCCTGATTCGGAAGCCTAGTATTCCGCGCCATGGATTGGGGGAACGTGTCGACGGAGGACCTGATCGACGCCCTCCGCGAGGTCGACTGGTCCTCGCCGCCCCGGCCGGTCTCCGAGTTCTTCTCGAGGTTCACCATCCCCAGGTCCTACTCCAAGTGGAACAGCCGCTGCAAATGCAACCTCTACTAGTAAGAGATCAGAACGATCCGACGTTTCGAAACCCTAATTTTGGTGTTATTGAATCAGATCTTATGTTTGTTTGTTTGTTTGTTTTTGCAGCTACAGGACCAACTACTTCATCATGATAATATTCATCCTTGGTGAGCCATTCGATTAGATTTTTGCACTTACTAGTTTGAACCTTTTTTTTTCTGGATTTGTTATTGTGATGTTGATTGCAGGGTTGGGGTTCCTTCGGAAGCCGCTTGCCATCGTTGCTGCGCTTCTAACTGGCGTCAGCATTGCCTTCTTGAATGATAGGTATGATCATATAACCTCTCTTACTATAAGGTTGTGCATGTAGGAATGCTTTTTTTTTAAAAAAAAATCTGAGAAGTGTAGAATTGGTACATGTGAAATTAGGACTAGCTTAACTTGTTGATGGTTGTGTCTTGTGGCTGGCTAGTCTTTGGTGGAATCTGTTTCCATCATTGGTTCATACGCCCTTTTTTATTCTACATAACAAACCAGTGCTTACCTTCATGATATGGATGTGGCAGGGTTCCATCATTGTTGATTGGGATATTCAGCATCTTCTATTATCTGGTTAATCATCTGAAAATTCAATGTTATCGAAATTTAGATCATTAAGAGTACCGGTTACTACATTTATTGGCAGTAAAATGATGCATGTAGCTTTATGGATGATCTTAAACGTATAACTAAGATCACATGTTTTGTTGTTTTGATGATTCCATGTTAAATGTTCCTTGAGTATAAATGAGATAGGTCATGTTGATGGCATGGACCTGCCAATTTACAAGCTGATCTCTAGCTTTTTAAGGAATCTGAAATGGTTGATGTTGAACTACGATGATTAGCTACTGGGGCTCAATATTTTGAGGTTATTTCAAAATTCTGTGGAAGTGAGTAGACGCATGTGATAGAACACTAACATGGTTGCTGACATCATATGTGATCGATGTGGGTCATGTAGTATTTGATAGTGCTTGATAGTGCTTTCATCAGTTAGTAAGAAACTTAGAAGTCTTAAGAAGTAAGATTTAGATCACTTTATGGGACCCTTTTAGAAAAGCAAACACTCAACAGAAAACAGTGTGGTTGGCCTACTTTGGAAGACTCTTGACTAAGGGTGTAGATCTAAATGGGCAGTTGGGAAGTCCACAACTTACCGCTTTGTGACAGAAAGTGAGACAGTTGAGCGTATCTTATGTGTCTGTCCATTCTCAAAAAAAAAAAAAATGTTTGGCAAAATCTTGCTGCTGCTGCAATATTTCAGAACATGGATGAGCTCTGGGCAGTGGGTAGGGTGCTGAGAAAACAAGGTGATGCAACTCGTCTTTCTCGTGGGATGTTGGGGCATTTGGCTCGCAAGAAATGAGGTAGTCTTCAAGGGAGCCACCTTGTATTTGATAATACTTGAGAGAATACAATTGCATAGACAAACCCACGGGCCTGGGCCTGAATGGGCCTGCGGGCCGAGCCTGGGCTTGGCCCACGGGTGGACCTCATACCCACCAAAAAAACTGTTTTTGGGGTTTTCACAGACCCATGGACCGAGCCCGTGGGTGGGCCTACAGGCTAGCTTGAATGGGTTCGGTTCGGGCGGGCCTATGGGCCAGGCCCGGGCCTCAAAGTGAGGCTGAATCCTGGCCCGTCTCCTGAACGGGCCGGTCTGGCCTGTCCTGGCCCGTCAACAGGTTTGGGCGAGCCGGGCTTTTGGGATTCGGGCCAGTGATGATCCTTACTTCTACATGGCCTACATAAAAAAAAGGCTTTTAGGTTCCAATGCATGAAATCCCTACATCCTGTGCCAATCAAGAAGCCAGTGACGAGAATATATTTTATATCATCCATGGAATATTGTTCTAATTTAAATACATTGAAAATAATAGATCTGACACAAAAATAGTGTCATTTTTAGCTTACAATCATTATATCACCAATCAGCATTAAAAAAAATATGAAATGCAAAAATCACTATAAAATGGAAGAGGAGAAGGAACACTACATATGCTTGTGAAGATGACACTCACCGGTGACAATGACAAGAACCTTTACATTGTTGAAGGTGAATCGAAACACTGCATGATGGAGTTTAGTTGTTATCGACAACTAGGTGGACATGTAAAAAATGAGCACATGAGGCTTAGGCAGTCTAAACATGTCACTTGCCATCACCCTTATTCAGTGGCTTTCACTATGCCATCTCCATCCACATGATTTCCTTTCTTTCATTGGTAGAATCTTCCTTTCATTCATGGTGCTGCTGCAAGCATTTCGGAACATGGATGAGCTCTGGGCAGCAGGTAGAGAACTGTGAAAACAAGGTGAAAAAGGCATCCAGGCAAAGGTGATGCAATCATCATTCCCGTGGGATGTTGGGGCATTTGGCTTGCGAGAAACGAGGTGGTCTTCAAGGGAGCCACCCCGTATTTTAGAATACTTGAGAGAGTACAATTTATTTCATTAAGGACTTGGTGAAGAACGGTGTGGGGCTCACAGTGTATCTGATTCAGGGCAGATTGCTGACTGCTGCGTTTTGAAGGGAGCAGGGGGGGGGGGGGGGTGTATCTGGGGCTCTTTCTCTGGGTTCCTTGCTTGCTGTCTGTTGCACCCCCCTCCCCGGGAACTGCTCAGCTACATACTTTTCCCCTCTTTTCTTTTTTTTTTC
This sequence comes from Acorus calamus, assembly GCA_030737845.1. Taxonomy (NCBI): domain Eukaryota; kingdom Viridiplantae; phylum Streptophyta; class Magnoliopsida; order Acorales; family Acoraceae; genus Acorus; species Acorus calamus. The sequence continues at coordinate 9,294,119 of CM060871.1, read as the reverse complement.
TTTATTTACGCTCTTTCTTTTCTCTGGTACTGTATCCCATTTTCAATAATGAAATATAGTAGTAGGGTCCCTATCTATTCCTTAAAAGAGAACAAAGAAAAAAACTGTGTGATATGATCCTCTTTCAGAATTCTTGATCTGGTATCCTTTATGGATTAATGGTCTCCATGTATTGAAGTATGAGATCTATCGATCCCCAATGCATTTATTTCTTCTAACAAAATATAAGCTTATATCATTTTATGTGTTTTATTCAATTAATTTTATTTTCTCATTTTAATGCATTATGCACACGAGGGTTCCTGTCCTGATCAGTGGTACGCCAGCATATCTCATTTATCCTGATGCACTAGATTTTCAACTCAAACTTGTTCAATGAGGATTCACCCTGTTTTGCTTTTATGTTCCTGTTAACTTCAAACACTAATGGGGAATCATCAGGTAAAATTATCAGATCATTACTGGACACAGAAAATCGGTGATTCATGGTCTCAACTTTATTGTTCTGTGACACTTTTGAGTGAAATTTCAAAGCATGAATTGTTAAGATATTCTTTTAGCAGTAATGGGTTATGGCTGCATTGATTTTATCACAATGCTTTATGGCTTTGCTGGCCCAATGTGTGGATTATTTGCAAATTTTGTGCAAATAATGGCATGGTCAATTGTTGATGAGGATTTGAATAACAGTTTTGCAGTTACATTCAATGAGAAAGTCACAAGAACAGTTAGACAGTTCTCCCCACATCTAGCTGCTAAGTTGAGACCACCAATAACGTAAGTGGTGTTTTCCTTCATTGTTTTTCTGAGCACTCTACTTTTGGTGTGAAAAATTTACAATTCACTTCACATTCAGGCCTGTTCTTCGTGGGCGTCCATCTACGAAAAGAATGATCCATATATGTGGACGTCCTCGCTGGGTGTTTGTATTGATATTCTCAGCTGGTATTGTAATTTGCTAAATTAGTTTTTACATGATACATCTTAAGCCAGTGCAATCTGTTATAGCAAAACTCTGTAGTGGACATTGTCAAGATTTTGAGGTGTCTGTTCTATCTTTCTGCAGCAAGCTGCGTCTTGTGGTTTACCTCATGCAATCTTCTTACAGTTCTGTGGGCACTTGTCATTGGTCTCCTTGGTAATTATTTTGCTTTATTTTTATATATATATCATAATATGTTTATTAAAGCTCTTTTTAAATGTGTTTTTCACGTGTTTGTTGTTTCTTCTTTTTCCAGCAACGCTTCTTCATGCTAGTTTTAGGACACCTAACCTGAAAGCGCGTCTGAACACTTTCCGTGAAGAGTTTCGTGCAGTGTGGCGTAATTACAGTGAGCTGTAGTGCCTTATTTTTCTTCTGTGGATGTCATGATGTGAGTATATTCGGCATATATAAGTGCACTTTATCATTTGCCTATAGTTTGTTTCGGTGTTATGGAATCTTTCATTCTATTTTCATTAATCTTCATTTGTAAGTTCCCATTAAATGCTTAAATGATTGCGTGTATGCTATTATGTATATCTACAATTTTCTTTTAATTTTTTTTTATAATTTTTTTCATACTAAAACTTCATGCTATTGCCACAAAATCTATATGTAATAACTGTGTGTAGTTTTATTTTGTTGCATGAATACTTGCATGCATGCTTAGATGAACCCTCCAAGATGAGTGTTTCTATTTTGGAATTGGCTTGAGAAGGATGCTATGTTGCATTCTCAATTTTGGTGTTGAATCAAGTTTAAATAGTTCACGCATTTTGAATTATGAGAAAAAAAGATTTGATAATTGAAATTGGTTCATGTTTGAGGAAAGATATGTGGTCCACAAATTTTTCATTAGGTAGGGCAAATGCTTCTTGTGACAACAATTTCTTCAGTGTTTTTTTTTTAAATAACCATGGGTGATTGATTTGCATGCAAGTGTTGCATTAATTTGACATCAGTGTTGGGCACGTGCATTGCATGTAATTACGGAGGGAAACATAAAATGGTTTGAAACATTAAAAAAATTAACATCCTGTATTTTATTTAATCAATCCATCTTTTTATTGTTCATAACTATGGCCCTTTGTTTTACTGAGTATCATAATTCATTGTTGATTCTAGTTTGGCACCATTGTTTGTTATGCCCAACAATTGAATAGGATGCTGTTGATTTGAAATGTCTTTAGTTAATCTGTATTGCTATTCTGGTGCAGAGTCCCTGAATATTATATCTCTGAAAGCCAAAAAAATATATATTCAAAGCGTTACGGGAACTGACCAAGCTGCCTCTTTTGTAAGCTGACGTCCAGTCAGGTGACGGATATCTGTGGAGGGGAGGTTTGTTGCTCCCCCCTTCTTTCAAAAAAAAAAAAAAAAAAAGAAACAAAAAAAAAGGTTCTTAGATTGATTTGTGATTGACAAATACTTATATATGATGGGTGAAGAATCACTCTTTTCCTTCATTAGGAAGCCTGTTTGGATAGAGACATAAGTTATTTTAGGGTTTATACTATTCCAGCAATTGTTGACTTGATCAATGGAATAAAAGATTTTCTGTTTGATTGTATTTTCACTTATTCTCATTAGGAAACATAATAATAAAAGTTGGAGTGTTTGGTTGATGAAAAATAAGATGTGAAGATTTGACATGTGGTCTCATTAATGTATAAAAGGTGATGACATGTGATTTAAATAATAATAAAAAAAATTGTGAGACTCATAATTGTTATTGGAATAAGCTAATTCCATATGAAAAGAGGGATTACTATACCCCTTAATTCTTGGTTATTTCGGCATATAGATTTCCCTTTATTTCTCTCATCCAAACGCTTTTTTTTTTGTCTATTCCATGTCAATTCTTGCTTATCCCCTCTCTATTCTTATAGCTAAATGACCCTAAAGGCCCGTTTGGATAGAGGCATAAGCTATTCTGGGGTTTATACATAGTCCAAGAATTGTTGACCTTATCAATGGAATAAGAGATTTTGTGTTTGGTTGTGTTTTCTGTTATTCTCATTGGGAAACGTAATAATAAAGGTTGGGGTGTTTGGTTGATGAAGAATAAGATGTGAATAAAGTGTAAAAAATTGATTTGACATGTGGGCTCTATTGATGTATAAGAGGTGATGACAGGTGATTTGATGTGATGATATATGATTTGATAGGTAGGTCCTCCTATTCTAGTGGAGGAATAACACAATTCCATGGGTGGACTTGGAATACAAATACCAGCTTATTCTGCATAGCTATGCCCTCTTATTCTGCCTACTCAAACACCTATTTTACCTATTCCACCCCTATTCCACCCTAATTCCACTACCCAAACGGCCCTAAAAGTTTTGTACCCCCCTCCCCCAATAAAAAAATTGCACGTGCGCACATTAAAAAAAACACTAATCTAATTTTAGTTTGTAAAAAGTCTCATCAATTTTGTGTTTCTATTCAACGTTTGTTTAATCTAGGTCCCGCTTGGATCTAAGTTTAGATAAATTTTGCGTTTAAAAAACTAATATCTCCCTAACTCATTCAAACACAGTTTTAATATTTAGTTTTTTAAACTACCATTTTCTCTTTTTAAAAGCTGAGTTTCAAACGTAAGATTTTAAAAATCTTAGTGTTTTAACCTCATATCCAAACGCAGATAAAAATATGATAAATATTAATTTTATGGGAGATAAGTTTTGGGATTATTGGTAATCTCTCATCCTTGCTCCCATTTAAAACCTGGTCTTCTATTTATTATACTAAACGAATGTTTTTAAGTCCGCTTTTTGTAATATTTTCATTTTTTAAATTAACCTTTAGTTATTTTAGATTAAGGTTAAGAATAGAAAAATATTTGTATTAGTTCATATCAGGATAAGGATAAAAAAATTCATATATTTATATATGTGTATATATAAATTGGTTAATATCATATTTATATCTATCATAGCTCAATATTTTTAATGTTGTTTTAAGATATATTAAATGAATGTTAGTGATCGTGTCACATCATCATATTTATTTATTTTTTTCTTACTTTTTAGTAGATATAGATTGAAATAATAATGAAATATAGGTGATAAACAACTAATTTCGAGTCAAATGTGATTTTAATGTTTGATTTCACTTTTCATAATGAATAATCATTTTTAGCAAAATCTTATTTACATTCATAAATGTATATCATAAAGTTCATTCCAACGAGATACTGATCACTTAAATTAGATATACTTGTCAAGATATAAATTTTTTAAGAATTTCATAAATGGTTTAATTCTTTGTTTTCTTTTGTATCTATGGGATGCGATGAGGTGCGGCGGCCGCACGGTGCGGCGTCGACCACGGGTCGTCGATCACGGGTCCATCGCATCGGACGGTCGGGTGCGATTCACGTCGACCGTTGGATGCGATGGACCCGCGATCGAACGGCTGCCACACCGTGCGGCCGCCGCACCTAATCAGTCGACTTGTATCTATATATACATTGGATAATATCATCCATATCCATCAAATATTAATATATTTTTTTTGGTATATGTACCCCTAAAAATCACATTTTAACAAAAATTCATAATGATTTGTTATTTTTATTTTCAATAATATCATTCAAAATGGTTAAATTGTAATGAACATTATTTTTTTATCAATTGCAAATGAGATATTTTTACAATATAGGATTGGTTGACGGGTATATATACAAAAAAACTCATTTTCAATTGTAACATATTTATTTTACGTGTAATTTCATAATAAATTTTATAAATGATTATTTAATCATTATTATATTTATATTATTATATTTATATATATAACATAATATATTATATCGCACATAAATTGATTAAAAAAAATTAAAGACATTAATTGTGCACAGATTATATTTCAGACTAGTTTTATTTAAGTAAAAATCAATATTTTTTAATTAAAATTGATATATTATCTCAATTTATAATCTAAATTATAGTTTATGTTCTTTGAACCAATTATAAGTTGACATGTGAAGTATTGTTTTATTATCAACAACTTCTATTGAGATAGGATTTATTTTAATCTCAATCAGTATCTCTTCAATATCATTTCAAATAGATGATGATTATCTCCATATATTTTGGTAATTATCAATGTTTATCACCTTCATGCAATGGTTTCTTTCCCTTAAAAATCTACAAAACTTCATATGCTATTTTTTTTTTTTCTTAACCCCCCTTCTGCGTTTTGTGGGACTTACAGCGCCTCCTCCTGGTAAATTAATCCTTCTCTGTCTTTTGAATGTGAAAAAAAAAAGTTTTCTCTTCTCTTCTAGTTTTTTTGGATATGATAAATCGTCTACATCAAAATTTATGAATGAGTGACCTTATAACATTTCATATTATATCTTCCATAATTCAGATATAGGTTTAAAGCATTCTATAAGAGGCAAACTTTGATTCCCAGCATGGTTTCATACAAGCTACATCAAATGAAAATATTTTTACATCATTTTTGTAAATGCTTTTATTATCACTGAATGCAAGATGGTGTTCTCTTTTTTTAAGTAGAATTTTAAATTACTAAAAACTGAATACAAAGTGGATTGTATTTTCTTGTCACCCTTCATCAGTTCATCTGCTTTAATAGATGCCGGAATAATCAATGACTTCAATTTATAGTTTCCCTTAAATATATAAAACCATTAAAAAAATTTATATCAAATTTAGTTTTGGTGCAAAAACATCATGATTCATTCTTCCCAAAACAGCGTTCAATTTAATGTTTAATTTAAATTTTAATGTCATATAAATAAACCAAAAATCGGCCTGATTTCAATCTAGAAAACTACAATACATGATTCCTAACTCAATTTAGTAGGTAATTTTTTTTTCGACTTTTATTTTTATTTTTCCTAGTTAAACAGGAAAACATCTACAATGAAGTCCTACATATGATAGGTTCTGTATATTTTAGTTTTAGTAAAAAAAAATTATAGAAATGTAAAATAAAATATCGTGAAATTTTTTTAAAAACAATTTTTTTTTTTTAAGGAAAATGATATTTTCGGTCATAGTCTATAAAATGAAAAATGAAATGTATATATAGATAAATCAATTTATATTTTATTTTTCTGAAAAATAAAAAAATTAATTAGACGTTTACAAATTGTGAGATTCACCTATAGGCAGGTTTTGGTTGTGCAATCAAATACTTTTATAATCGCAACTTTATGTAAACAAATTTTAGTAAATTAGTTTTAAAAAACTGCTATCGGAGAAAGTTGAATAAGTTGTAAATAAGTAGTTTTTGTTTGAATTTCAGAAACAACATGCACGACCGGTGGTCCGACCTATGCCCAGATGTCCTAGACCTGATCTCCGACCACTTGCCCCTACATGACCGTCTCCGCCTCCGCGCCGTCTGCACCGCCTGGCGATCCGCCCTCCCTCCTTTCCCAGCATCCAATCCCTGGCTCTTGCTCTACGCTCTCAACCCCACCACCACCACCACCACATGCATCCTCTACAGCTCCTCCTCTCCCAAACCATGGCCCCTCAATCTCCCCGAGCTGTGCGAGGGCTCCACCTGCCTCGCCCACAATCAGGGCCTCCTCCTCGTGCGCCACAGCATGCGCCTCTTCCTCCTCGACCCCTTCACGGGCGCCTCCCTCCCCCTCCCCGACATCCCCGACGACTTCAAGTGGTACACCGAAATTCTCGCGTCCTTCACGTACTCCACGGACGTCCTCTTCGTGTTCTTCCACAGCCACGTCGCGGGCCTGATACACCACCTCCTGGTCTACCACAGCCGCCGCGGCCAAAGCGGCCAATGGCGCAATAAGATGTGCATCGTCGAAGGCGGCGGGGTCGCCCACGCGTGGAACTCCGACATGGCGGTGGCGCGCGCGTTCCGCGACGACGCGGGCGCGCACTTCGTGTGTTCCGACGCCAAGGGGAACGTCGTGCGGTACGACGCGGCGGACGATAAGTTCCGCGGATGGCGCGAGATCGGCGCGGGTACCGCGCGCGCGAAGGCGCTTGGGGAGGCGGTCGGGGGAGTGGCGGCGCGGCACGCGCGTGACTGGCTCGCGAGGTTCGGGGAGGGGGGGTTCGCGCTGCGCGTGTGCGGGGGGAGGATGGGATTGCATGGTTGTGGGAGGCAGAAGAACGTGGAGGTGCCGTTCGGACGGGTTGAGGTCGGGCCGGAGGGGGTTTGCGTCAGACGCGGTGATGACTTGGATCTTCGGTGCGATGTGGATGCGGTTTATGTTGAACGACCGTTGTGGCGAAGGCGCACGCGTCCGCGGAGGGGGGATGGGTTGGCTTACTGGTTGTGGTGGTGCCACCGTATAGTGGTTGCGGTAGTAGTGTCATGTGTGACCGCTTGAGCCCGGCCCATTGTTTAGAATTTGATTAGGTATCTTGAATTCTTGAATTTAGGCCAGACTATTTCTTTTGTTGGCGCATTAATGCAGATGATGAAATGTTTGAAATCTTTCGTTCGATATGTTTGTTTTTTAAGTCAATATTTTCTTGGTTTCTTATTTTTAATGATTAATGAATGTATTTTGAAATGAGAAAACTATGTTTCTGAAACAACAATGGTCAAGTTAACAAAGTCTAGGTAGTAGCAAGATCTACATTTTCTTCAAAAAAAAAAAAAAAAACAAAGTCTAGGTGGTGTGAGGGTCCCCAGTTCAAAACGCGGGCTCAGACATGTAAGCTATTAATTTTTTTTTCTATTTTGAGATCCTATGAAGAAACAGTTAGAAGAAGCATCATAGAGTGAGGATCGGGGATTGCAAGGGGCTATTCGGTTGGATGAGTCTATTCTTCTTGTGCCGTAATAGTGGGCAGGGGAGAAGAGTGTTTTAGAGGCGTAGGAGTGAGAAGAAACCTTTTCTACTCCACTTCTGGAGCGCCAGGTGGCTCTTTCCCTTTTTATTTCTCATTCTGCTTGTTTTCATTTTTATTATTTTATATTGCTCCTATCTTTCTAGAACATTGACCGTTTTGAATAAATTTTAAAATTAAAATGCCCAAAGTTTGGTAAAAAAAAATGATACAGTTTGACGTTTATATTCTCGTATTTTTATCTTGTAATCTTTTTTGTTTTAATATATCTTGTGAGAGTTTTTTTTAATTGTTTATTGTATATAAAAATGGAAAATGTTAAACACAAAACACAGTTCTTTACAATCATATTTTGAATGGGCTACCAAATATTCTATACACTCAAGATCATTTTGAAGTCTCATACACTTTATGATAGTACAGTTATACTATGTTATAATAATGTATGATGTTCTATCTTCGTATATGGTTTGTATGGAGCAAAAAATTTCATTTTTCAACGCGCAAAAAATACACTAATATATCTTAGTATATACTTCATTTTATATAGTTGCACGTACTTCAATAGTTGAATGTATGATTAATAAAAAAAAAAAAATCAGTATAAGATTGCAATTGAGGCTATATAAAAGGGGTTGGACATATCATTTTCCCATAAAAAAAACTGCAATCAACAAAATAAAAATATTTAATAATAAATATAAATCAACCAAATCTATAACTAAATCAAAATGTTAAACTCAGTCACATTTACCAACAAAACTCAGACCTTACATGTTTTCATTTTTTTAAGATAGTAAACATCTTTTAATAAGGTATGTGTTTTAATAAAAAGTGCACATCGCTCCATTTTGAGTTGAATGAACCCATTTTTTATAAGTGTAATAAAATATTTAATGAAGAATAATATCTAACGAGGTATATGTTCACTGGATTTTTAACAAGACATATGAGACTGTGTTTTGAACTGAGAAAAAAAACTATCCGTTTGGAAACACAGATTGAAAAGTAGATTTTAGAATAAAGCTGCTTTTTAAGATGATTTTAGACCTTGACTTTTTTGAGATGTTTTTTTTTTAATTCAGGAATCAATATTTGGAAGGAGTTTAGAAAAAGTTACTTTTCAATTCAAAAAATCGATTCCGACCGAAAAACGTTCTTTTTGAGATTTTAAAAACACGGATTTCGAGAGAGAAATTAAAAGGAATCCAGCTTTTGATTCCACCGGAATCCGACCCGTTTGGCTGCACGATTTTGAGATTTTAGCTTTTTAAAAAAGCGAAATCCGCCCAAACCTCATTACCAAATGGAGCCAGTCCACAACACCCAAAGCCCAGGCCCGTCAAAAACCCCGATCTCACCATCAATCATCCACCATTCGATCAATACGCCCCCCACCCATAAAAAGCAAGCACACAAATTGAACGGCCATGATCAACCCATCCCCTCCCAAACACCTCCCAAGTCCCAAATCAAAAACCCTCGTTTTCATTCTTACACACCTCCAAATTCGCCCCCCTCACTCCGCTCTTTCCCCCCAATTCAAAACCTCTCCATTAGCGATCATTTCCAAAAACCTCAACAAACCCTAGAAATCAGAACCCTAGAACTCGATCTCCGGCGATCCATGGACGTGAGCGCCGAGACCCTCCAGACCCTCTCTCAATGCTTCCTCCAAACCCTCTCCCCCGACGCCGGCCCCCGCCGCTCCGCCGAGTCCTACCTCTCCACCGCCGCCGACTCCCCCGGCTACGCCCTCGCCCTCCTCCGCCTCCTCTCCGACCCATCCGTCCCCGACCCCGTCCGCGTCGCCTCCGCCGTCCACTTCAAGAACCTCCTCCGCTCCCGCTGGTCCCCCTCCGACGATCACCCTCCCATCTCCGCCGCCGAGCGCGATCAGATCAAGTCCCTCCTCGTCCGTCTCCTCCTCGACGCCTCCTCCTCCTCCCCCCTCGTCCAGTCCCAGCTCTCCGAGTCCCTCTCCCTCGTCGGTCGCCACGACTTCCCTTCCAACTGGCCTTCCCTCCTCCCCGAGCTCGTCGCCTCCCTCCACTCCTCCAACAACTACCCCGCCATCAACGGCATCCTCGGCGCCGCCAACTCCATCTTCAAGAAGTTCCGCTCCGTCGACACCAATGACGTCCGCCGCGACCTCAAGTACTGCCTCGATGGCTTCGCTGCCCCGCTCCTCGAAGTCTTTCTCCGCACCTCCCGCCTCATCTCCACCGCCGGCCCAGCTTCGCCGCCCGAGGCGGTGAAACCCCTCTTCGAGTCCCAGCGCCTCTGCTGCCGCATCTTCTATTCCCTCAACTTCATCGACCTCCCCGAGTACTTCGAGGACCACATGAAGGAGTGGATGACCGAGTTCCGGGCCTACCTGACCACGACGTACCCTTGGCCCACGATCGGGCCTGTTGTGGATGACCTTCGCGCGGCGGTCTGCGAGAACCTCGGCCTCTACATGGAGAAGTACGAGGAGGACTTCCGCGACTATTTGAAGGACTTCGCGTCCTCCGTGTGGGAGCTCCTCCGGTCCGCCTCCCCGCCCGACCAGCTCGCGGTGACGGCGATCAGGTTCCTCACCAAGGTCAGCACGAGCGTCCACCACTCCCTCTTCAGCTCCCCTGACGTGCTTGGCCCGATCTGCACCGGGATCGTCGTCCCGAACGTGCGGATGCGCGAGGAGGATGAGGAGATGTTCGAGTCGAACTACGTGGAGTATGTGCGTCGGGATGTCGAAGGGAGTGATGTTGACACGCGGAGGCGGATTGCGTGCGAGCTCTTGAAGGGGATCGCTGGGAACTACAGGGACCAGGTGAAGGCGATCGTGTCCACGCAGATTGAGGGAATGTTAACAGCATACGTGGCAAACCCTGCCGTGAATTGGAGGGAGATGGACTGCGCGATCTACCTCGTCGTGGCGCTCGCGCACAAGAAGGGCGGCGGGGCTGTTGCGTCGTCGGACCTTGTTGACGTCGAGGGGTTCTTCCTGCGCGTGGTGGTCCCGGAGCTCCAGAGCCGGGACGCGAACGTGGTCCCGGTTCTCAAGGCGGACGCGCTCAAGTTCTTCATCGTGTTCCGGTCGCAGATACCGAAGCACGTCGCACTCTCGCTCCTCCCTGATGTGGTCCAGCTTCTCGCGCTCGAGAACAATGTGGTCCACTCGTATGCTGCCAGCTGCATTGAGAAGCTCCTCCTCGTGAAGGATGAGGGGGGCGCCTTGAGATTCACGCCTGCAGATGTCGCCCCGCGCCTCCCGACTCTCATTCCCGCATTGTACAATGCGCTCAAGTTCCCTGATTCACAGGAGAATCAGTATGTGATGAAGTGCATTATGAGGGTTCTGGGTTTCGCAGACATTGGGGTTGACATGGCAGGGTCGTGTATCACGGGATTGACTTTGGTGCTCGACGAGGTGTGTAAGAACCCGAGGAACCCGGTGTTTAATCACTATCTGTTTGAAGCCGTGGCTGCGCTTATCAGACGGTCCTGCGAGAGGGACCCAGCCATCGTTGCAGTCTTCGAGGCAAGCCTCTTCCCGGTACTCCAGACAATCCTGACAGCTGATGTGAGGGAATTCTGGCCATACACATTCCAAATCTTCGCCCAACTAGTTGAGGTCCATGCCCCCCCACTTCCCCCAAGTTATATGCATCTCTTTGAGCTCCTTCTCCTTGAGGAGACCTGGAAGCGACCTGAGGTTGTACCTGCCCTTGTGCGGCTGCTTAGGGCGTATCTGCGGAAGTCTCCACACGAGCTCAACCAGGAGGGGAGGCTCGACCGAGTCATTGATATATTTAATAGGCTCATCACTTCCTCAAAAACTGAAAGTCTCGGCTTCTATATCATGAACACGCTTATCGAGAACCTTGGGTGGGACATGATCAGTTCAAAGGCCGGAAAAATATGGACCCTTATATTTGTGAGGCTCCAAAGCCACCAGGCACGGGGATTTGTGAAGTCCCTGATCATATTCATGTCTCTCTTCCTTGTAAAGCATGGGCCAGCCGCGCTTGTGGACTCGATCAATTTGGTCCAGGCCAATGTGTTCTCAGGGATCCTCACGCAGTTCTGGATCTCGAATCTTGAATTGATCACGGGATTCATTGAGTGGAAGCTGACAGCGGTTGCTTCCACTAGGCTTATTTGTGAGTCTCCGGCACTCTTGGATGGGTCCATGACTGTTATTTGGGGGAAAATGCTTGACAGTATTGTTAAGCTGCTTGCTCGTCCTGAGGAAGATAGAGTTGAAGATGAGCCAGAGGTACCTGACATAGGTGAGAATGTGGGCTATGCAGCCACTTTTGTCCGTCTCTACAATGCTGGGAAGAAGGAAGAGGACCCTCTCGGGGAGATAAAGGATCCTAGGGAATATCTTGTGAAGTCACTGATGACGCTTTCGGTTCATTCTCCGGGGCGTTACCCAAAAATCATACAGAATTCTTTGGATCAACAGAATCAGGAAGCACTGCTTCAGCTTTGCACCGCCTACAATTGTACCATTGTCTAGAGTATGTTCAGCTTCCTCACTGATATCTTTGGTTTTTCGTAATGAATCTTTTCAATTTGATTATGCATTCATGTGATCTCATATTTGGTTTCACTTCTCTGTTTATTTATTTTGCTACTCGACATATTTATAAGCTAAGTTTGCATCTGGTTGATTGATTGCTTATCTGAGATTTAAAATATAAGGCTGAAATGCATGTATTACTGTGAAGTAGTTCATGTAAGATAATTAGCGTAGTTCATGTAAGATAATAGCTAATGTTCCTTTTGGAGATCCATCATTTTCTTTGTTCGGGGTCATCATAACATAAAGGAAGCTCCTACCTTTCTATCTCTCTGGAGAAAAAAAAAGAGATGATAAATAATCTGGCAATTGCTTGGATGGCTTGGTTTAAAACCTAACCTAGGGAACTTGGATTTGGAAACACTAATTGTGTAGTATGAGACGAGATGAAGTATTTTCATTTTGTCAAAACTTTTTTAAGAAAGATTTTTTTTTTGGTTACATAACCAAGGGGGTAACCAGGCGCTCTTTTCATGCACTGTTATATGTTAGGTTAGTAATAATTGTTTAACCTGTAAGATGGTAGAACCTAAAATTCTGTAGATGTGGGGGGATAAAAGATGGTCCAATAAGGTCCTTCTATAAAATTTAGCCTTATATAGTTGGAACACCCTGGATTCTGATTTGTCAATTTCATCGTGCTTATGCTGAAATTCTCTGCAAAGATTCAAGCATCCAAAATGAAGGTTCATCTTACTTATCTATCTTCTAACTAACTTTAAAAAGAATAACAAGTCTGCTGATTTTTTTGTACACCTGGTGGCTTCTTAACTAAGTTAAGAGGCATACCTTGTGGGAAAACTTTTTAAATGATTGTTTTGTTCATGTTTTGTAACAGAAAAAATTGAAGAAGTCTGTGCTTGCTTAAAAGAAGTTAAAGAAGAAACAGTTTTCTAAAATTGGTGATATGACATCACCATAGACATCCTTGAAATGCTCCAGTTAAGGGAAGTTGGTCAGACAGCTTTGTTGAGCCACATAAAAATGTTTGGAAATCAGTTTAGAAAACTTTCTGTGGGCATTGCTTTACTACAAATCCATCACTGATACCCATTTCACCACCAAAATTTCAAGCCTTTCACTTCATAAAATAATGCAAGTTCAAGTAAAAGATAATAAAACAAAACAAACCAACTTAATTGTCCATGCATCTCACCATCTCTACCTTAAGATAAACTCCTTATTATAGACCAGTTATAGTTTTTAGGTACAGTTAGTTTGAACTAACTCACAATTTATGTTTTGATAATGCTTCATTAGTGTTTTTCTTGGTGTTCTGTTAAATTTGGAACATTTGGGGAATCTTTGTTTACACAAAATTCTATTGCTGTTTATTTGTGATGATTTCAAATTGTACCATTCTCATGTTACCCATTGACATTTAGAGGGTCCGGTTGTTTATCTTAAGATTTAATATATTTTCCACTATTATTACATATTTTTTAATTACCAGAAAACATGTGCCCAACTTTTCAGGATGTTGGAGAAAAGTTCAATGGATTTTCCAAAATGCAGATGACACGTCTAACTATGGGTTGCTAGAGGTTTTTTTTATGTGTTATTAACCATTCATATGAATATGATCTCCTTGTCTTTAAGATATAAACCAATTATATGAATATGATGACCTTCATGTTACCATAAGATAATTTCTATGGGAAATTTCTTGCCAGTTGACACCTTGTTGTGTCTGACCCTAGATCAAGTTGAGTAAACTTAAATGTTACAAACAGCAGAAATTTTCACAACAGAAACTTAAAACAGGAGTGCAAAAATAATGTTTAAATGAGTGCATGAGGTAAAGAAATGATAAATTGGCTTTGGATATATGATACAAGATGACAGATGCAGCCTATAGCAAATGCAAGGACTTCTGAAGACCTTGTGGATTCCAATGGTCATCAACAGTAACTGGGTAAAGAAAGTGTAAACTAATTTGTGAAAATCTCAGGTGTGATTGTTCCAGTATCCCTTGCTATACCAGGAAAAGCCCAGTACCAAAAATTTAACAAACTAAACCAAATTATGCCATCCCTCATTCCTATTTTCGGTTACCATCAAAATGCCAATTTTCCCTAAGAAAACATGTAAATGGTCCAATAAAGAACATCTTGTGTGTTCAGTGAGAGGAATTTTACATTAATGTTATTTTATCTGCCATTAGTGTATCTAGGTATTGGTCAAATTGCAGAGGAAAGGACTTATCACAGGTAGAATCATATTTCATAATCCTACCATTTTTCCCATCCTTGTCTTGTCTATAATTGAAGTTGGTTGAACCATGTTCCCTTCATATCTTGTTGTGTGTGTCTTTTACTCCTTGAAACTAGGCATCTGAAGTGGTGGTATTGGACTTGCATACATTATTTGGTCATTTGAATATGTCACTGAATTGTTTGGCCATTTGATGGTCATTTGAATATGTCACTGAATTGTTTGGTGCTTAAATGTTTGTTCAAATTTTGGTATATTTTGTGGCAGTGATTTCGTTAGGTGAAAGGGCTTCTGTATGCTCTAGAGCAATCGAACTATTCCATAAATTTTCCCTTTTTAATGAAATTTAGGAGCTTCTATTGATAATAATTAGATGCTCCCGAACAAAGGAGAAGAGGGATCCCCGTACAAAGGAATAGAAGAAGAAAGATAGGAAAGGAATTAAGAAGATGAATCAATTGGAAGTGGGGAGCCCCTTCCACAATTTCCAAGGCATTAACTCCCAAACCGTAGATTGCATATAATATCCCTTGAGGACATTTAGAATCACATGGATTCAAGTTCAAGAAAGATGTTTTTCCTTTGAAGGAAATGCCATTTAGAAAATAAATGATCATAAGCCACATGTTGGTGTATGTGTCTAGGTCATGAGCCAATACTGATAACTGCTCCACGCTTGAGCAATGATTATGTATTCTGGTGCTTGGTATTGTTGTGGTGTGTTCCATGCCATCTAGTAGGCGTATTGGATATGAATGTGCGCGCCAGCTTGTCCTTAATATTTGCTGGGAGTACAAAACTATTTTGAGAACATTGATGAGCATCAATTGATTGTTAAACAAGAGTTTATGGACAAAATGTCTGCTCAAACATCAAAGCTGAAGATCTTCAGTATTGCCACTTCCTTGTGGATGAAGATTACCAAACTCCCTCGTGTTATGAAATATTATAAACTTATGAATCAAGGAGATCGTGTAGTTGGTATTTGGACTTAGTTTGGGTCATGTGTCCATGTCAGATATGCATGTGCCCCTTGTGTGATGGTCCATGTCTATATCGCTACTACACACAGTCTGTCTTTGTGCAATTACATAATGTTCTCTAGCCAACATGTGCGTGCTTGTTTGTGTCATTTTTACGGTATACTGAAACTTTAATGCATTCAGAGGTTTTCAGAATAAAAGGTAAAAATGGCAAAAATGTACCAACAATATCTGTTAGAAACAACTGTTTTGCAGAAAAATCCAACTTAAATCTTGATTTTTATTTGAAATTGACTGTTTTCAGAATGATAAAATATATTTTCTTGCCAAAAAATTAGGGTTTACTTTCAGATGTATGCTTAATCTGCAGCTCTCATTTTTATTTACTGAAGTTTCATTTATATGTTTAATCATGATATTCATTTCATATTCCTTTACTTATTTTTGTACTCTCTAGAGAATAAATGACTTATATAAAATGTTTTTGATAGTGCAATCATTTATTTTCTTCTCATAATTGACCCGTTACATTATAATGAAAACTGGTATCTAGTCTACTCTTTCCTTAAAAAAAACTCTTTCCTTAAATTTTTTTTCTCTTGCTTTACAGGACCACCATAAAACTTAGGGTCCGTCATTATTAGATGGTCAGAGAGTATTAGATAATGTCCTTGTATAAAATAATGTATGTGAGAGATAGTGACACTGCCTTTAATTCATTCACAAATGAGCTGCTTAATGCTGCCCTAATTATTAGAGGAGCTCACTGAAATTTGTAGTCAATTTAAGCATCTTAATAGTCTGTCCTGTGGAAATTTATTGATGTATTTATTGGATGGTTGAGTCATCAAGAACATTTAAACTGTACGACTTTGTTGCTCAACACATTCTATTATCTTCAACAAACAGGTTAAGATAATGAATGATAATGGAATCACAGCTTATACTGATCTTATAAAATTTGGCATTAGTAGGAAGTCTGAAAGCATACATGAAAGGTCAAAATAAAAATTAAGATACACCTCCAGAAAATGTTTTTATTATTTCCCTCTTCAGTCTTCTCTTTGTGTTTACCATGCCATTTCATTTTGGACATAAGCAGATAAGCTCCAGTTCTCTTTGATGGTGGGTATGTGTCGATGAGGAGGGTATCATCAATGTTTAGACTAACTCACAAAGATTTGCATAATAGGTCAATTTTCGAGTTCATTGTACTTCTGTGATGATATCTCAGCTTGCCTGCAACTGTTAGGAATTGTTGTATAGGTCAATTATCTAATTAGGTGGATTTTTTTTCTCCTCTGATAGTAATGTCATTCACATAAGCAAGAGACTTGTACATCTGTAATTTTTTTTTGACCCTGACAGGCTTTGTAAACTGTGATTAAATTCACAATCCTTGAAATTGCATATGCTCGTATGTATGGCTGTGAGTTACTTTATAGTCCAGCTGTTTGTGTTTATGCTTTCCAAACAAATTAAACTTATGTAATGTAATCTGAGAATGATTTTTCTCTAATTTTACAGAAATTCTTCAATTTGCTGATGAAAATGTGGATTGATGTTTTGGTGTCCAACTGAAGTCTTTGTCAAAGTCAAAACAGATATCGATTGGATGACATTTGATATGTAAAGAACGTGATGGGTCAGTGAGTTCTCTCTGCTCTCTCTGTTCATTGAATTGGTTATGCATGTGCATTTTAGTGGTGTCTGAAAAACATTTTCAGAGTATATCAGATGGCATCCAGAGTCAAGTGTGTCAGTACCTCTTTTTTTTTCCTTTTATTTGCACAATGAATTTCACCATACCTTTGTGCTCCCTTTGTCATTGAGTGAGTCAAAACAGCCTCTGAAGTTTGTCGCGGCTTTTGTTATTGGTAATCTTGAGAAGTGCATGTCACATTTTGTACCTGAGTGATTGTGAAATCATACTTATATTATTCAAATGCTGGAGCAGTGATTGTCAGAAGTTGTGGTTTATTTGGTTGTATAGATTTAGGGATCCCATCTGGTTTTCAATTTGCTGTGCATACGGTATCGATGTTTTGGTGAACACCCTTTTATAATGTGGTTGGTTGAGAATCATCTTTTAGGCCCCTTTTACCGATAAGCCCCTATTTGGGTAGTGAATAGGGTGGAATAAGCCCAAAAACCTGTTTGTTTGTGAAGAGTAAGTGAGTATAGTAGTTATAACTATGTTAGATAGGATGAAAATAATCTTCTAGGCAAGCATACTGCGTAGGGTATTGTTATCTTTAGAAACTTAGTAAGTTAATCTTGTTATATAAATCACTTTTATTATTGGCTTACATTTGGTATTATCTATATTTATTTTCATAAATAACAGTTTCACTTCAAGTGAAAATGTGTGGTAATGTAAAATAGTATATATGAATGGTCGATGCATCAATTTTTTTTTATTAATACTAAGAGTATTTATTTTAGGAAAATGTTAGACTAGTCCTGATTCCAGCTTAAATGCAGTTTGCATTCTTTTTATTTTTTAAAGATAATATATTCTATTTAATAAAATATATATTTTCATAAAAAATAAAGTATATACCCTAACGAAGTGTATATATGAATTCATTTCTAGAAAGAGAGAATGTGGCTAATTGATGAGGGAAAAGGACGTATATCTCCTAATCCTATTAGGTACTAGTTAAACCACTTTTTGAGATGTAGTATTCTAACAATAAAAAGATAACTGATTATTAGAGTGAAAATAACATCTTTATATTTGAATATCACTTGTTAGAGAAAATTATTCATGTTGTCACAGCTCATATTATGCTTTAAGTTATTCATTATGTTTTGTTTTTTTTTTTTTTGTATCTTTTTAATTTGATAGATGCTAGCATAATCTAGCAAATATAATGGGGTTATAAGAATGATCCGATTGTATTTTGTGTAAGCATACTGAGCAATTCATGGACAGTTGATATATTTTGTTTATTTTTTTTTATATTTGTTAAAAATATAATATATTTTTATTAAAACATATTTTTTAATAGATATTTTTTATTATTATTTGAAAATAAAACTATACGGATTGTTATTGGACTGTCCAGTCCCACAGAGATGTCTCTACATTATTCAAGCATGTTTCATCACTATCATCATTGGGATTCCAGCTACATTATTCAAACACGTTTCATCACTGGGGATTCGCGATTCATATGGTATCAATTGTGATGTGACTATTCTAGTCCAATAATGTTACATATAATCTACATTAAAAAAAACAAAAAGACAATACATTTAATCTATTTTATAATTTTATAATATAAAATATGTTTATTTTATATAAATATATACATTATTTTTTTATATAAAAGAATACATTGATATACTTTCAGCTCTGCATACAGAGCTAAAAATTAAAAGGCTGGCATGTGCTTTACTTGTGTGGCTGAGATTTTGTGAGCGGCGAACCTGTTGGGCAATCCACATAGTTTAGGAGACCACGTAAATTATTTTAAAATTTATAACTATTAGTCTATTATTGTATCGATAAATAATAAAATATTTTTCTATTTAGTTATATTTTTTAGTTATTTTAATTTAGAAATGCAATAGTAAATTTTTTATTATTCGATCGATCATAAATAAGTAGTAAATAAAAGATAAATAAAACAGAAAAAGAACTTCCAATATCATATGTTTTAAAATTTTAAAATAATATATATTTACTTTGATAAAAAAAAAGTGTATAATTTCATTACAAATGGAATTAACTCATTTTAAATCAATTATACAACTCAGTGAGTGTTGTCACACTCAATTTTTTTTATAATTTCAAATACAGTCCTATATATATCGTTAATTTCGTATACTTTACTATAATGAGGTATATAACTCATTAGAAAAAATTTAAATTTTTTATAAATAACATCATTAAATTCATTAGAGTATATATATTTCACGTGTTATAAAAACACATGCTACGATGATGTATATACCATGTAAAAACAAAAATATGTGAAGATTAGACTACGTTTGTGATGACCAATAAAAGAGTATAAAACAGGTAGAGTGAACATTTTCCCAACTTAATTGGTGGACAGCTACATGTGAGGACTAGACTACGGCTCCGCTTGGTTGTACAATTGGGTTGGATTCCAATTTTTGAAAAGCTAAAATCCAAAATCGTGTAGTCAAACGGGTTAGAGTCCGGCGGAATCAAAAGTTGGATTTCTTTTAATTTTCTCTCGAAATCCATGTTTTTAAAATCTCAAAAACAACAATTTTTTGTCGGAATCGATTTTTTGAATTAAAAAAGCAATTTTTTCTACTAAACATTAAACTCCTTTCAAATATTTATTCTGAATTAAAAAAACATCTCAAAAAAGTCAAGATCTAAAATCATCTTAAAAAATAACTTTATTTCAAAATCTATTTTTCAATCTGTGTTTCAAACGGAGCCTACATTTTTGTGATGTCTAATAAATCGGGTTGAGTGAACGTTTTCCCAACTCAATAGGTGGTCAGCTATGAGGTACAAACAAACAGTACACTAGACTATCCAGCACGGACTGCCCGCTCATCGAAAAAAACAAAAACAGCGCACGAGATTAGATTCTTTTTGCTCTCTTGTTCAGTAAAGCATTTGTATTATGTAGTAATAAATATGTTAACTCACAGTATGATATGTTTACAAAAATAAAAAAATAGTACTTCAATGAAGTGTTAAGAAAAGTTAAATATGAACCTCACATGTCATGTGTTATTTTTTAAGCTAACTATAGCTAGTGCTTAATTAGTCAAATGTGGGCCCACCATTTAAAATATTCAAAAAAATATTATTTTAGATGGGTGAGAGGTTTGAGCGGTGGAGAGGTGGACCCACTATTATCTTGACTAGTTATTTAGCTGGTCCATTAGAACATCTCCAATTGACATGTTAATTAATTAAGATGTTAAAGTGTCATGTCAGCATTTTATCACTCAACTAAATACTCATTTGTTACATTCTTATTTAGTTGGTTGTTGGACTCCAATAGATTAGTTAAATAACTAGCCAAAATAATAGTAGACCCACATTTTCACCCACTCAAACCTCTCCACCCATTCAAAATAATATATTTTTGAATCTTTTAAATGGTGGGGTCTATATTTGACTGACTAAAACACCAACCACAGTTAACACTTTTTTAAACATATAACAAATAAGACCTACATTTAACTTACTTTTAACTCTTCTATTATAATACCATTTTTACTCTTTTTTTTTTAATCTAACATTAACAATCGAATTAACGTGTGCATCTTGGTTAGCATATACATCGGAAATGCTCATCTGAAGCATTTTCTGTCTCATCTCGTAGTGGGGGACCCACTCAATAACGGCTTGTTCGTGCTCTCTGAAATAATAAAAAAAAAGCCTACTCAACACGGGTTGCAAGTAAAAAAAGCCTACGCAACACGGGTTGCAAGTTTTCAAACCCTAATCGCTATATATATATGTAGCTGTATGTGAGAGAATACTTACTCTTTAACACAACCTCCTCGGGCGGCGGGCGAGGACGACGACGAAGAAGAATCCGGTCCGGTCGATTGTTATCGGACGATCAAGAACAGAGGACATCCATGGATCCCACACGAGCTTTCGTCAAGGACGTGAAGCGCGTGATAATCAAGGTTCGATTTTGTTTTGATAATTACAATTTGGGATAAAGTCGTATCTTTGAATCTAAAATCTGATTTGTGTGGAATGAATCGGTCATTCTAGATGAAAAGGGGGATTAATTGGTAAAACTGCTAAAGTGTGATAAAATTGCGATTTTGCTAAAGTCTGATATTTGAATCACCTATTATGTCAAATCAATTCCATCCAGTCAGTAAAAGCCCTCACTATACCTTGCGTTGCCTTTCTGATTAACTGTGTTTGAATGATTGAAATTTAAGTTGTTGATGTTTTTCACAAAAATGCAATTTTTTTGGGATGGGGGAGAGAGTTGCTGTTATTGGTTGATGGGTTTGTTAGTTATAATATTGTAAATCGAAATTTATGTGTGGATGATGTATTGTGTATGGAAAAACTAGGAAGAATAGATGAATAAATGAATTTAGTATCGCGTTATGATTATCTTTATCTGGGGATAAGAATGGTAGGGATTTTATTTCAGGCGGTCTGTACATGCATATGCTTACTATTTATACTTGAGTAATGTGAGTAGAATTGGGTTCATTGTGTTGGGTTGGGAAGGTGTTGACCGAAAGGACTCAGGTAGGGATCATTTGAAAGGACGTGGGATGGCGGGAGATAATTTACCTCATGAATGATCTCTCTCATGGGTGCTGGGACCTAAAAGCATAGTAAGATATATAGCATTGATCACAAACTGTTGGAGGGTTGAAAACATTTTCTTTGTCTGTATAAGTTGTAGTCCTTCTGATGCTGTTATATGCATTTACTGGAACATGCATCCTAGCATGTGCAAGTGAAAAAAAAAAACAGAACTTATTTTTGTTCTTGGGATGCAGTAATTATCCACCATTATGACTGGTCTGAAAAATTGTTCTTTTAGGGGATTAGGTAGTGCATATCTTTTTCTTTAATTTCATTAAATTGCTGTCCATGAACCATTCATAAGGCAGTAAATGTTCCATCAACCATTTTCTGAACTTATTGTCGAAGATTTTGGAGCTTCATGAACTTGTAATGATGGAATTCATCATATTGATTTAAATGCTGATGTGTCATTTCTTGACTATGTAGGTTGGCACAGCTGTTGTCACCAGAACTACGGATGGAAGATTAGCATTGGGAAGACTTGGAGCGCTTTGTGAGCAGGCATGTTAAAGGAATATATGCACTCCCTTGGACATGGCTTCTTTCGTGTCCCTTGTATGTCTTTATTCCCTTATTAACGTGTTTATGTTCATTGTGATCAAGCACATGCAGGTTAAAGAATTGAATACCCGTGGCTTTGAGGTTATTTTGGTCACATCAGGTGCTGTTGGTGTCGGACGTCAGCGACTTAGATACCGGAGATTGGTAAACAGCAGGTTACTTATTTATCCCTTTTATCTGTCATGCCTTGAGTTCAGAAAGAAGCTAGATCTTGTATAAGATAATGGATAACTCAGCTTCAAAAAAAAAAAAAAAAGATAATGGATAACTCTTTGTCATTGTTTAGTAGGTTTCAAATGGAAGCATGATATGGATTAAGTTAGTAAAACATTATGTATAGAAAAAAGTTGATTTTAATAGATTTTTCAGCAAGGAAGAGATATGTGATGTTAGAGGACTGCCTGGTTCTGTTATTGGGCTGTGTTTTGGTCTACCTTGTGCTGGTGAATTGACAGAGATGAATGTAGACCTATATGTATGCGGTTTCCAAGTCTTGACAGAGTACTGTATAACCGTTAAAGTAGATTTCCTACTATCAACTGTTCTTATCCAAAGATATCATGACAGATCTCTCCTCTGTTGATCCATTGATCTCCTAGGAATTTGGAAAAAATTATAAAAGTTTGATGTTGGGTAGATCGGCAGTCATAAAACTACAGCAATCTTGTCATTGGCTTCTTTTTTTTCCTGAGATGTTCTCCATAACCATCCCTGTGTTTGGAAGGACAAGCCTTGTTGTCCTTGTTTTCATATTGTTTCATTTACTGGGCATATCTCTTGCTATTCTGGTTTTTAGATGCTCTTGTGCATGTTTGAAATGAACACATGGCATTGATGATAGTTCTCAATTAGGGTTCCGTGAAATTCAAATACCTTGAATTCAAAGTTACATACTTGTTCTGCAGTTTTGCTGATCTCCAAAAGCCACAGTTAGAACTTGATGGAAAGGCCTGTGCAGCTGCTGGACAGAGTGGTCTTATGGCTCTTTATGATGTTCTATTTAGTCAGGTCAGGGAAGCAATCTTGATTTATTATCATACAATACAAAATGCATTTTTATTTTCTGATGTTAAAAACCTCATGTTATGTTCAATGTCCTATACTCTTTATTTTTGGTTTTCCTTTTGGGTTATTCAAGGGATTTCTTCCATATTCTAACATTTGAATACAATTTATATTGCAGCTGGATATGACTTCATCTCAGCTTCTTGTGACTGATAATGATTTTAAGAATCCGGATTTTAGGAAACAGCTTTCCGAAACAGTGAATTCATTGTTAAATTTGAGGGTCATTCCTGTGTTCAATGAAAATGATGCAATAAGTACCAGGAGAGCTCCATATGAGGTGTGTTCCTATTTGAATTTACCACTTACTTTAAGCATGCAAAATTGTATTATTTATTCTTATCAGTTGTGTATCACACAAGATTTTAAAAATAAGTTCCATGTTTGAGGATAAAATATCATCCTTTATGCTGTAACATGTTTAGATCAGATCAACAAACCTAGAAAAATCTCATAACTCTTATCCAACCATCATCATATTAACTCACAATCTTGATGATACATTACTGTTATCAGGAATGGACCATTCTGGGAAATCTTTTTCATTCTCGGCTGCTCTTCCTGTAATATTTTTCTTTATTGAATCAAGAAATGCATGTGACTTGTGAACCTCCTTCCATTTCAAAAAAGGGAGTTAGAGGCTATACGAATTGCCCAGTCAAATCATGATTGAATATAAATTTGTTGCCCAATTAAGTCTGTTGGAAAAAAATGTGACTGAGACTATGATAATGTAAATAAGGATCAGAACAAGGTTATGTGTAAGATGAACTTAGGGTTCATATAGTTCTCCAAGGTGTTTTATCAATACATGTCATTATCTTATGTATTGACTTTTTTTTTAAATCAAATTTGACATCTGAAGTCTAGATCACCTGTCACTATCCAGTTTTGGTGGATTGTCTCCATGATTTCATTAAATATTAATGAGGAAGAAGAGAGTAACAGATAAGAACTGCAGATATCATAAGGATTAACAAATGACACTAGATGTCATTATGTGAAGGATAAATGAGTCTTTATAAAGGTTGAAACCATATGATAATTGGATGGATTTTGGCTGAACACCCTGATGATGGTTTCTGTAAATAGAGGTCACAGTAAAATTCTTCCAATGAGAAGAGAATAAAGCTGGTGAAGAAAATTTTCTTTTTCACGGCTTCACTCTGCAGATTCACTTGAAGCAAGCTCATTGATTTCAGATATCTGTGCAGGGCGTTGCATGTAAATGCATAAACAATGTACATTTCAATTGTTCCTTATTCTCAATAAATCTAGTTACAGTTTATTATTTATTGCTTTCATGGTGATATGCTACTTTCCAATGCTTATGTTCGCAGGATTCTTCCGGCATTTTCTGGGATAATGATAGTTTAGCTGCTCTATTAGCAATAGAATTGAAGGCAGATCTCCTTGTTTTGTTGAGTGATGTGGAAGGTCTGTATAGTGGTCCTCCTGGTGAACCACACTCAAAGCTTATACATACATATGTTAAAGAAAGGCATCAAGGAGAGATCACATTCGGTGACAAGTCGAGGCTCGGAAGGGGGGGTATGATGGCTAAAGTAAAGTCTGCCGTCTATGCTGCTTCTGCAGGCCTTCCTGTAGTGATTACAAGGTATCTGTCTCTATTGAAAAGATAATGTTTTGGACATGGCTCAATAAAATTTCTTGAAGCTATATACACAAAAAGTGAAACATTTAACATTAAAGAAGAGCCTCAACTAAAAATTAGAGTGACCTTTTTTCCAAAGTCTGATTTAACTTCAAACATTAAAACATGATATAATTTAATAATTCTGGTGGAAGTTTGAGTTCCTTTTTTCCCACTATACTTTTTATGTTTTAATTTTCTTTATAGTTATGCTTACATGCTCGTCAAATACAAATTAGAAAAAAGGGAAAAATCCATATAACCCCCTGAAATCTATCATATATCCATATAACCCCTGACTTTTTCATATATCCATATAACCCCCTGTAAACACACTCATAAATCCAAAAAAAACCCCGAGTTAAAAATTGGTTAACAGAATTGGAATATTCAAAGCATATTCCATTTTCTTTAACCCTGGTTAAAAATTATATGCTTTTAACCCCCTGTAAACATATATTAATCCAGAAAGCCCCCTAATATTTTCAAAATTACCCCTCCTTCAACCTTTCACTCATCTCCATTAAAGCTCCTTGAGCACCTCTGCAACCTCGACTCCACCCCCGACCATTGCATCGCGCCATCGCCAACTATTGCATCGCGCCATCGCCAACTATTGCATCTGAACCGTTGTCTCCATCTCCCCGCTCCAACCCTTCTTGCAAGCGCCCCCTCCCGTCCGGACCCCTCCTGCCCGCGCCGCCTTCCCCTCCTACACCGACAACCCTCCCTCCGAAGATCAAGCTCCTCTGCGAGATCCTTGGAAAGAACCCCTCTTCGACGCGATGTGGGACTCCGTCAAGTCGATGCGGAACGAGCACCTCCTCTCGCTTGCCACGTTCGCTTCCGTCGTCAGAAGCTACGTCTTTGTTGGGAGGACCGGAGAGGCGATCCTCATGTTCGATTGGAGAGAGAGGTCGTTTGAGGCGGAGAGGTCAGAGAAGAGATTGGAGACGTGTTTCTGGGAGGACTCGAGCTCCTATTCCGAGGAAGAAGAGGCCTCATGATTTGCGTCCATGGAGTGGACCTGGTCGCGGTGGATGCTGAGGATTGAATGGCCGAGAGAGGCGAAGGGGACGGGAGCCAAAAATCAAAGGGATTACAAGGGGGTTGGCATGGACGAAGGTTGGAGGGACGAGGTGCTATCGGGTAGCCATCACCGGTGAGTGAGCAGGTTCGATTCGTTGGATTTTGGGGAGATGCGGAGGTTTGGTGGCGCAAAAATGAAGGTAGGGAGAGAGAGAGGGAGAGGGGGAGAGGGAGAGAGGGAGAGGGAGTGGATAGGGTTTATTGTTTTTCATGTGGGGGTAAAATGGACATTTTCCATGTGGGGGTTAATGGATGGTTAGATTAACGGACGGAGGGGTTTTTTGGATTTATGGGTGTGTTTACAAGGGGTTTATACAGATATATGAAAAAGTCAGGGGGTTATGTGGATATATGATAGATTACAGGGGGTTATATGGATTTTTCCTAGAAATTAACATTCTGCACTTTGCATGAAGGAATTCTAAAAGTGCTCTCTATCCAGAAAGATGGAATAGTTATTGTTGCCAGATGACTGTTTTTCTGTCCAAATTTCTACATCAGGGACCTTGGTACTGTTTTCATAAAATGGGCAGCGTGTTTCAATTGTAAATTTTATTATTGGATTCATCCAATTAGTTAAGTTCAGACCTGTCAGAAGGTTAATGTGAAGCTATTATATGAAGATACAAGAGACAACTGCTATGGAAAATATTCAGTCACTTGTTCCTCATGCTCCTGTATACAACTCTAGCTTAATTTTATTGAATGTAGAGTTGATATATTTTTTATTTTTGGTGAAGTGGTATTGCTTCGGATAGTGTCCTGAAAGTACTTCAAGGAGAGCGTGTTGGTACTCTCTTCCATCAAGATGCAAAATTATGGGCTCCACTTAAAGAAGTTGGTGCACGGGAGATGGCAGTTGCTGCAAGAGATTGTTCTAGGCGTCTTCAGGTGAGAGTATTGGATTTATGTAAAGGCTGATCCTGTATTTTCTTTTGCCTTGTCAAAATTCCATCATATTCTTTGAGCATACTTTCAGTCAATACTTTAATAAATATTCCATATCACATTTCAATTTAAATTGTTTTGATTGTTCATGCAAAATGCTTGCAGAGTTTATCTTCAGAGGATCGAAGAAAGATATTATTGGATATAGCTGATGCTCTGGAAGCAAATGAAGATTTGATCAGAGTTGAAAACGAAGCTGATGTATCTTCTGCCCAACAGTCTGGATATGACAAATCATTGATATCTAGATTGACTCTAAAGCCAGGGAAGGCAAGGCATTCCAGAAAACTGGAACTCTACTTCTTGTAACTTATTCAAGTTTTCTGTTATATATTCTTTCCCTGTGTTCGAATCCTGATATGGGTGATATAATGTGTTTCAGCGATCAGCACACAATTTACGATGTGGTTGTCCGTTTATGAATGTGATCTATTAACATTCCTATGATCATTAAATCACATCTATTTCTTCTCTTTATACAGGTTTCAAGTCTAGCAAAATCCATCCGTGTGCTAGCAGACATGGAAGAACCAATTGGTCGTGTTCTGAAAAAAACAGAGGTAAGTAAATTAAGCCTGGGAAATCTCTCTTTTCGCAAGTATTATCAAAAGTTTAAGATATCTTCGGTGATTAACAATTTTAACATATTAGAAAATAAAATGCAATGCAATTTTGGCATTTTTTCAATCTTCCTTTTTACTCTCATAGATGGGATGCAAATTTGGATTCCTTTTCACAATTTACTTCATAAATCTGAAGTTTTTTGTGCATTCAGCTTGCAGATGGGCTTATTTTAGAGAAGACATCATGTCCCTTAGGTGTTCTTTTGATTGTTTTTGAATCTCGTCCTGATGCCTTAGTTCAGGTAAAACAACCTACATGTTCTAATGTTTCTTTTAACAGATATCTGTTTTCTGTCATGGGTACTTTTGTATAGTTTAACATGGGAGAGCACACTGTCACGTGCATAGCATATTTTTTTATTTAACAAGTGTAGTTTTCTTTCTAGATGCTTTCACAGATCCCTTGTAGCATGTATTATTCTATCTGAGAGCAGAACTTGTGGTGAATTTTAATATCGGTTTTGTTGCCTTGTTTTACAATATGCCTCATTTTGACAGACTTAAGGAAGGTGACCATAATGACATACATGCACATCAGTTAGTGCAGTGTTGATGTGTATACAGGACAGACAAAATACCAGTCAGATTGCTGTCATCCCCATGTCTTAATCCATAATTGCTTGGGCATAGTAATGATACTAAAAACTTCAAATTGTAGTCTCCCTAAAATTCCTTCCTTTTATAATACCAACTAACAGCAGCAAACACTTAAAAAAAAAAGACAAAATCCTAAAGTTGAGTATTTATGCCTATGCATGAGTGAACGGATTTATACTGGTTATATTGGCAGGCATTCTTCTACTGGTTTCTTCCTTGTGGCATGAATTTTTGCGGATCTAAATATTTTATAGGCCCTTTCACCTCTTGTTATTGATATTATTTATATTTTACACACTATAATAGATTTTTCTCCTTTGAACTGATGGAATAGATTGCTTCCTTAGCGATTCGCAGTGGAAATGGTCTTCTTCTGAAAGGCGGAAAAGAAGCCATGCGATCTAATGCAATCTTGCATAAGGTTTGTTTCACTGAATCAAGACATCTACATTAATGCTTGCATTAACATCCCCTGTTTTTTTTTCCAATGTCATCAGTCAGAGATTGCCAGACAAATATATTATATTATTTCACATGCAAAGTTTGTTGTGACAACTATCAGTTGACTTTTTAATTGGATAGTTCTTGATTCACATTGGTGTTCTTGACAACTACTATTTTATGAGTATATTCTCCAAAACTGATATCCTAATGACTTCACACTTTCAAAATCTTTCATTTCAAAAAATTGACTGCTAAATATTCGAATTCAATTTCTATGACAGATGGGGCATGTATATTGGCATGAACATACTTTACACACATAGTTATCCTTTTTTAAATATACCCTTTTTTCAATAAAAGAACCAGTAAAATATAGTTATCCTTGCAGTTATTTGCTGCATTTCTTCCCTGTAGGTAATTTCTAGAGCACTGCCAGATAGCGTTGGTGGGAAGCTTATCGGACTTGTGACTTCACGGGATGAGATTCCTGATCTTCTCAAGGTGAGTAGTGATAATGGAGGACTCAAAAGCTAAGCTGACCTTATATATTCAATGATGAGAGTTTGCTGAGAATTTACCCTGCCGCAGCTTGATGATGTTATAGACCTTGTGATCCCAAGAGGGAGTAATAAGCTTGTTTCTCAAATCAAGGAATCTACCAAAATTCCTGTGCTTGGTCATGCTGGTAAGATGAGCTGCATTAGATGGTCATTTCTCATAGTGAATAGTTAGGAATTTGAGCAAGAGGCTTGATGTATTTTAACTTAGTGAGTTGCCATAAAGTTCCAGTTTTCCTCTTTTCTTTGGTTTTTCTGGTCAGATGGAATCTGCCATGTTTACGTTGATAAGTCTGCTGATATCAAGATGGCAAAGCGGATTGTTTTAGATGCAAAGATAGATTATCCTGCAGCCTGTAATGCTATGGTAATTCTTAGTTATTGTCTTAATCCAATAGTTCTTTACCTTATCTGTAATGCGACATATATCAGGAAAATATGCTGTTGATATCTCATTTGAACAACTCATATTTTGTCTTGTGATTTGTGAGTGTCATGTTCTTTTTTCTTTTCAGGAAACCCTTCTTGTACATGAGCATCTTTTGGAAAATGGTGGACTTAATGACCTTGTTTTAGAGCTCAAGGAGGAAGGTATTACTTTTGCTTCCATAAGTTCACCCATTTCATAAATAAAATAAGTTTGTCAGTCGGACAGATACGGAGCGGATCTGCCCATATCTGTATCCGTATCCGAACTAAATATCCAAAATATTATCCGTATCCGATATCCAACGGATATTCAAAATCGTGTATCCGTATCCGATCCAAACATTTGGATACGGATTCAGATAAATATCTGAAATATCCGAAACCTACAAATAGTTTATAATCATATTTTATCTTTGAACCAAACATGATTTAAGCATGTATGATTTAAATCAAAATAGGGATCCTAGAAATCTCAAATAAAATTAAACTTAAATCTGCAATCAAACCTGTAAATCCTTTCAAATGGAACATACATGAAACTAGGGTTTAAAAAAAACTCAAATTAAAACCCTATATATGTGATGAAAGAATCCCAAAACCTAAAAACCCAAATCAATCTTAATGCTTGTGCGTTTTGGATCTGATACCAATTGTTGAATTAAAACCCAAGAACAAACACACATTAGATCTGGATTTAAATCACACTAATATCATATGAATCATTCAGATTTGATCAATGGTTTGTAAGAGATACCTGGAACACAAAATTTGAAGAGGATAT
The DNA here is from genome assembly GCA_030737845.1 of Acorus calamus. Taxonomy (NCBI): domain Eukaryota; kingdom Viridiplantae; phylum Streptophyta; class Magnoliopsida; order Acorales; family Acoraceae; genus Acorus; species Acorus calamus. The sequence continues at coordinate 9,263,512 of CM060871.1, read as the reverse complement.
TTAGATAAAACTCTTGAAGGGGATGAATCCATTTTACAAAAGACCAAAACAGTAAAAAAAAATGATAATCTGTAGCACAAAATCATGACTTCGTCACATGAAACCCTCGCAAAATCCGGAACCGGAGAGCCTCGGATTGAATGGATCGAGCAGCCGAGTATCAGAAATCCTAAATCGAACCGATCGATCGATGAATGTTTTAGAGAGAGAATCTCTTCTTCTTTCCCTCTCTTCGTGGCCTTGCAAAACCCGTGAAAGTTGGCGTGCGTCTGTGGAGAGAATGAGAGCAGCAGAGAAGAAGAGATGAGAAGAGAGAGAAGCAAAAATGATGAGTTTTGTATTTCTTTGTTTATGGAACCCTAACTAACTATGTGTGTTGCCTATGAGCCCTTAGATTTTCATCCAAGGGTTGAGAATAAACCTAATTTTATATTAATAAAAAAAGATTCTTCGGATACAGATATTGTTCGGATTGGATATAGGCTATGTCCGATCCGATTCGAAAATTTTCGAATACGGATAATTTGGTTCGGATACGGATACAGATTTTCGGATATCGGATATTTCCTGTATTTTCGGATACGGATTCGGATCGAATACAGATATTTTTTCGGATAATTGACATGCTTAAAATAAATGGCATGCTCATTTCTGGTTTGGCTACAGAAGCTCTGAATTTAATTATTGTACATTTGTACTAATGTATTTTGATGCAATTTTTATTGGTGTCCTTAATCATTTATTTCTAGGTATTCATACCTAAAAAATTGACCATGTAATTCCATTCATATATATGTTATCCACAATATTCTCACTAGGTTCTTTGAAAACTTAAGTGATGTGATATGTATGTACAAGCATATGTTCAAGTATATACTTTTTGCAGGAGTTTCCTTGTATGGTGGTCCAAGATCAAGTGCCGTATTAGATATACCAGCAGCACAGTCATTTCACCATGAATATAATTCAATGGCTTGCACAGTTGAGATCGTGGATGATGTTCGTGGTGCAATTGACCATATACATCACCATGGAAGGCATGTTTTTTCATCTCCACTCACTGTATTTTCCCCAGTGATGGAGGCAATTGACCGGAGGTTCTTTTTATGTTTGCCAATGTTATTAAAATTTGTTTTTGTTTCTCCTATGGTTTTTCAGTTCACATACTGACTGTATAATTACTGAAGACCATCAAGTTGCAGAATTCTTTCTCCGTCAGGTTGACAGGTTAGCCAAAAAAACTTAGTTTTGGTATGTTTGATTTAAAAAATGGTTTGTGTTCATACATGTGATTATTTTTATGCACATGAATGCGTATTTTTGTTTGTGCGTGTTTTAGTGGTAGTAACTGGAGCTGAATTTCTCCATTGTCCTCTTTAATTGTTGCCCTTCACTTCATTGTGCATTCCATAAAATCTCTTGTCATTTCATATATGCCTATCTGTGCTATCTTTTATAGGGGCTGCAGCTTTATGTAGTAGCAGTTTGATTTCGATTTCAATAATTACTCACGTAGCTTACAAATGACTTTATCTATTCAATGCCATGATGTCCGCCTTTCCAGTGCTGCTGTTTTTCATAATGCCAGCCTACGCTTCTGTGATGGGGCTCGTTTTGGACTTGGTGCAGAGGTGAGCCAGACTTCGAATTCCATGATCCATCAATATATTCAAGTGAAACTGGTAAAACAACTTCCACATGTGATTGTTGGTTTTTTCCATGATTCATAAGCAGGTAGGTATAAGCACAAGTCGGATTCATGCTCGAGGTCCTGTTGGAGTTGAAGGATTATTAACAGCACGTTGGTATGTAATTTCTGAAGTCTGATCTCTTGCATCTCCTTGAACACATGATCGGCAGTTTTAACTTCATTCAGTCTATCTAGTTTAAATGGATGAATCATATTTTATATTTACTGGTTATCTACTTGCTCCTATCTTTTTTTTCTTCTCTTTCTTCCATTGCATGACACGTCATTTTAGCTTACTTTTTTTGTTGCATTTGAAGTTGGTGTTCCCACTGAACTATGCACTAGTATCAGTGAAATTCCCACTGAACTATGATAGATCTATGAAGGTTTCATTTGCCAACTTTACATAAAGAATACTGGGATGGAGTATGGTATATTATCATTTAGATATTGAACAATTATCCTTTTGGATATGAGGAAAAAAAAATTTAAGTCACTTATGTACATGTGGATTTGACTTTTCTTTAACTGGCATTATCTGAAAGGTTGTCGAATACATAACCTGACAGATGATAAAAAGAAGTTGGGTGTCCTGAGACACAAATAGTACATGGAAATGCATTAAACTGGTACATGTGAAATATCATCAAATCCACTCAAAATATATATATATATATATATAGGTCGATGATAATATGCGGCGTGAGGGAACGTGCGGGAACGACGTCGTTCGTCCGACACGGGTCCACGCATCCAACGGTCGGGTGCGATTGGCATCCAACGGTATGTGTCGCACCCGACCGTCCGACGATGGACCCGTGATCGACGGCCCGTGGTTCGCGCACGTTCCTGCATCGCGCACCGTATCATTTCTCTCTCTCTCTCTCTATATATATATATATATATATATAATGCATGATTCGGTGCGGGAATACGTCGGTCGTTCGATCGCGGGTCCACTGGTACATGAATGACCCGACCGTCCGATATCATCACGGCCCGTGATCGCTTCCCGCATCCCGCACCCACCTATATATATATATATATATATAGTGAAACGATTAGGTGCGGCGAACGGCGGGTGCGGCCGCGACGTGGGCCGTTCGATCATATCGCATCCGACGGTCAATGTGAATCGCACCCGATCCGATGCAATGGACCCGTATCGCTGCCGCACCCGCCGTTCGCCGCATAATATATATATATATATATATATATATATGCCGCATATTTCACCTAATTTCTCCTTTTTGTCTTTATATATGCTATAATCAATTACGACCAATCATCTTTTGAGTGATTGGCTGAAGGTCATTAAGAGAAACAAATTAAGAGGAGAAGATGAACCATGTGTTTTTCTTTGTTTTTGTTCCCTTCTTGATCACAGTCTAGCCATTTAGCGTTGAAATCTCTCTCATGAATCACCCATTTCTTCTCTTCTTTAATGACTTAGCCATTTAGTGTTATGCAGTTTTTGTTCCCTTCTTGATTAGTATTAGCCATTTAGTGTTATGCAGTTTGTCGTGTCTAACATAGGGACATACCAAGTTCATTCATTAGCTTATTTTGTTGCTTCATATGAGCATCAATTGCCATCTTGCATAACATAACTGGATCTTTTGCTGATTTTTATATATATTTGTAAAATGTAGGATTCTAAGGGGAAGCGGTCAGGTAGTCGACGGTGATAAAGGTGTTGTATACACACACAAAAATCTGCCCCTGCAGCAAGATTGATTCCTCAGGTTCAATAAATCACTACTTGTTGTAAGTCTTATATACACTGCTACTATTCTGTGTTTTCACTTATCTGTTTTTATTGGACCGGAACTTCAAGGGAGCGAAGCTTTAACATCCACTGATCCAAGTAGTTTAATTAGTGCTTCATGTCTTTTACTTGTCTGGGACATAATATTAAACATTTGTTGATGCCAGATGATAGAAAATGTTACAGGCTATGCCTCTATTTACTAATATATTCACATTGGGAATAAAAAATGTCACTTTTTCTTGTCACTTTTGCATTCCTAACACATGTTTTGAGTTATTTTTTAAAAATATATATCTGTCTAATGAAGTATATGGATTTTATTAAAAAAATAAAATATACACTTGAATGAATTGAATGCATATTTTCTTATATTATTTCTGATAAAGTATATGCTCATCTATTAGAGATTTCACTAAACTACATAAATGGCAAAATCAGAAAATACTCTCCACCGGTATAGCAGTTCACCCAAAATTCGTGAACTGTCAACCCAATAATCGGCTCCAATAACATTTAGGATGTGTTTGAATGTGAGGTTGAAATATTAAGATTCTTAAAATTTTATGTTTTCAAACTCCAGCTTTTGAAAAACTATGTTTTATTAGATCTTCAACAGCATGATTTTTTAGCATAAAAATGAAGATCGTGGTTTGAAAAGTTAAACGCTGAAAATGTGTTTGGATCTGAATTTGAGAATTTGTAACTTTTCAAATGTAGAATCTATTCTAAACTTATATCTAAACATGGACCCTTAAATAGACCCGAAAATCGTCAAATGAAACTTGGCTTTATAATTGATAATGGTTGTTTAATAGATAGTGTTATTATGTAATATCAAAAAAAGAAGAAAAATAAAAGACAGAAAAACCAATCATGTGATTCCTGAGTGCATTGTAACTATAGAGTGATTGATATCTCCCCAGGTAATCCAAACCCTAAAAAAAATAGATTTATGTATCCTGCGAGACATCACATCGTAGGTTTTGTTGTGCGACGCAGCTTTTGAACATTATTTGTTTAAAATTTATCTATAAGAAACTGTACGAGTTTTTTTGGTTTGGTTGCACGATTATAAAACACAGTTTTCTTACAAATGCAAAAATTTGTTTAATCGTATAGGTTTTGTTACGCGACGCAGTTTTTGAACACTATTTGTCTAAAATTTATTTATAAGAAACTGTATGAGTTTTTTTATTTGGTTGCACAATTATAAAAACAATTTTCTACAAATACAAAAATTATTTAATCGTGCACGGACGCATTCTAAAATGTCAATCCAAATATTAAAGTTCTCCACCATTAAAAATGAAAGAGAAACAGAAGGAAAAAAACCAAACATCCGCCCACCCTAGTTCTGACTTTGAAACAAAAATAAAATAATCATCACCAACCGAACTTCTTCTAGAATCGAATCCAAATATCTGACATTAATCTAATCCCTGCGAGAGACAAACCTTTGATGGCCCCTTTAAATCTCTCTTGCATATCTCTAATGTTGAAGATGATACACTGCTCCCTAAAACCCTAACACCATTTTATTTGAAAATAATCATATTTTGATCAATTGAATAGTGAAACAGATGGATCATCATCTGCCCATCCAACAAAATAATACATTTAATGGTTATGATCATAGAATTCTGTTACACAAAATAATAATAATAATAATAATAATAATAATAATAATATTTTTTCTAAACAAAAGTATACTGTGGCGGCCGCGTAAGACGACTCCATTTCAACAATGCAATCATAAATACGGTAGGTCCCAAGGGAGTGACAATTCCGTCTGCATTCGCACATTGAGTTCCACATGCTTTTTTATTATTTGATTTTTTTTATATGAAGTTGTATACTCTGTGTAACATATCAACATTCATAAAAATAAAATATATTCATTTAAAAAAAATAAAAATAAAAAATATAATTGAACTCATGAATTCGCTTTCAAAGTGCATGCCTAGTTGGAAACATAAGATTGAACGGATGATTTAAAATTAACAGTATGTAAATAAAGCCCAAATATAATTTAATCCAATCAATTACGCTATCTTCGTTCTACTCTTGTTCATGCATATTTTGCTGGAATAAATAATTCCATTTGTGAATGTCGAAAATAAAATAAAATCAAATAAATGTAAGACACATACTCATTTTCAACCACATTTTTATATTATTTTTAAAAAATAGTGTAGATTATCTACTGAATTATGTAATTTTTATAAAAAATAAAATAAACATTTTAATTAATTGTATGAAAACATTTATTAAATATGAAAAATTCTAATGAAATATATATCAATGTTCAAAAGAAAAGAAAAAAAAAAGGAAAAATTAGTTATGGATCCCTCTGACTACCCACTTATTATTTTTAAATCCCTGAACTTTTGAAATTATTTTTAGGTCATTAATTAGTTAATATATTTTTTCTGGATCAGTCCATTTGAGGTTATCTTTTTTTCATTTCTTCTCCAGTGCCCTTTGTACTTCTCATTTGCTACACACACTGACACACACACACACACACGAATTGAAATTTCTCACTCAGATCCACCTCCCATTACGATCACACACCATACGAAGAAGTTGTCTGTTTCTCTTTTTCTGATTCTGTTACAATAACAGCTATCACACAAAATTAATAGTGTAACTCAAAGACATTAAGGATATGGTTTGATAAGGGAATAAGTGGTAAGAATAAGGAGTTATTTATAGAAGATAAGTGAATGGAAAAGACAGTTTATCTCCGTGTGGTATAAAAAATAATCGGGAAATAAACAACTGACAGTTATTCCAATTTTGAAATAAAAAATAAAGATATGTTGTTCCACCTTAAAGGCTAAAATAATATTTATCTTAACCTTTTATCCCAATTTTAACGAATGTAAATATAAACAAATTTAATGAATTCTTTATCTTTTAAAATAAGGATAATTTATCCTTCAAAGACTTTAATTCATTGTCAAACTAGTCCTAATAGTGTTATCCAAAGAGCATAACAACAGACACGATATCATAAAGCGGGTAAAATAACATGTAACATTGTTACTACAGAAAACATGTGTAAGGAACTAGAAAAAATATTTCACCAAATTAAATTAAGAATTAAAATAAAAGTCTAAGGGGCCGTTTGGGTAGCGGAATTAGGATGGAATAGGGGGAATAGGGGAAATGTAAAATAGGTGTTTCACGGAATAAGGGGGTAGCTACGGAATAAGGAGAGAATAAGCTGTATTTTATTCCAAGTACAGAATTGTGTTATTCCTCCACTGGAATGAAAATCCACCTATCAAATCACTTATCATCACATCAAATCACATGTCATCACCTCTTATATATCAATGGGGCCCACATCTCAAATCAACTTTTTACACTTTATTCACATCTTATTCTTCATCAATCAAACACCCCAACCTTTATTATTACGTTTCCCAATGAGAATAACAAAAAATACAATCAAACCAAAATCTCTTATTCCATGATAAGTAAACAATCCTGGAAAGGTATAAACCCCAGAAAGTTTAGCCTCTATCCAAACGGGCCCTAAACGTGTCAAGACACTTAATTAATTTTCCAAAAAAAATAAAATTAAAAAAAGATAAGAGTATCTTTCCCCTCTGAGACAAGTCAAAATTCCTCAAATAAAAAGATTTAAAAACCTCCTCCCATCCATCACCACCAACTCTCCAAACCATACCCAAAAACACACACAAAAAATGGTTCTCCTCCACCACCACCACCACCTCCTCCTCCTCCTCCTCTCAATCACCGCCACCACCACCTCCCTTAAATGCCCCCCCTGTGGAACAACCCCAGTCCCCTACCCTCTCAGCACAAACCCCACCTGCGGCGACCCCCTCTACACAATCCTCTGCAACCCCTCCAACTCCTCCCTCCTCTTCCCCGCCCTCAACACCTCCATCACCTACCCAATCACATCCGTCCATCCCGAAATCCAACGGTTAGTAATCCGCCCATCCCCTCTCCTCCCCGACCTCTGCATCTCCTCCGACCTCCCCGATCAAGGCCTCCAACTCAACTCCTCCCTCCCCTTCAACGTCACCTCCTCCAACACCATCTTCTTCTTAAACTGCACCCAGACCCTCCTCCTCTCCCCCTTAAACTGCTCCGCCATCTCCCCCTGCCACGCCTACGCCTCCTCAAAATGCGCCGCGAGAGGCAGCATATGCTGTTCTTTCGTCGCGGGGGGTTCGTCGACCTTGTATTCCGTGCGCGCGAGCGTCTCGGGATGCAGCGCGTATACTAGTTTTGTGGATCTGGATGTTGGGTCCAGCGTCTCAGGATGGGCCGCGAAAGAGGGGGTCGAGCTCATGTGGGCCTCGCCGAGGGAGCCCAGGTGTAAGGCCCAGTCAGATTGCGAGGATGGTAAGAACGCCACGTGTCGGGCGGACGTTGCGGGTGGCGGCGAGCGGAGGTGCTTCTGCAACGCTGGGTTACAGTGGAATCCCATCAACGGCACGTGCGCGCCCGGTGAGTTTTTACGCGTCCGGCGAATGAGATCGGATTAGATTCAACCACGCTTGTTACTGTCTAATTTTATCATTTTAAAACTTTTAATTTAATTTAATATGAAACAAATTAGAATTTAATGAAATTCTAATTTTAATTTTAAAATCTTATATAATATTTCAATCACAATGTCTATATCAAAATGAGAATATCGAATAATCACGAGTGTATGCGTTTTATGTAACCCTGGATCCCTTTGAATACATTTGATAAAGTCTGATTTGATAAGGCAGTAAATGACTTATTATTCACATTAATTAAAATTGAAACAAATTGATATAAATGTTATTTCAGTTTTTATATAGAAAAAAAATAATTTTCATTTTTACTTTAAAATCAGAACAATTATAGATAATGCATTTTACTCTGATTATTTTTAAATCAAATGAGATAACTTATCTTCCCTCACTCTAAGCCTGTCAATCGGACGGATACGGATCGGATATGACAATATCTATATCCTAACTTTCGGATTCGGATACGGATATTAATTTTCGGATTCGGATCCCTTCGGATACGGATCGGATGAGGATATTTTTCGGATAATTGACATGTTTAAATATTAACATTAATTTGGATAATTAAGTAATATTTTAGAGAGAAATCAAAATTAAAAGTGAGTTTTTAAAGCTTATTCTCTTTTTAAGATATCATATATTGAAAATTTAATAGTATTATAATATATTATCAGTATGATTAATCATACAAGATAACAATATGAACAATATATAATACAAATATATATATTTTTTTATAATATATGTCGGATACGGATATTTTTCGGATCGGATAGACTAATATCCATATCCGCACTCCGGATCTTCGAATATCGGATATTTCTGATTTTTCGAATACGGATTCGGATCGGATTCGGATTTTTTTCGGATAATTGACAGGCTTACCTCACTCCATCTATTTTTACAATTATCAATTTATTTCATTGTCAAACTAGTCTAAAGGGTTCACATGGCATGTGTGGGAGATAAGACTCATCTGCTACTTGTTTGTTTCGGCGTGAAATCTGAACCGTTCGATGGGAATTAGGAACCCACGGTAGTATTGTAATTAGTGGAGTCGAGTGTAGAATTTTATTGTTACGGTTAGTCGGTTAACTGCCGCAGGTGCCAGTGATGGGCTATAATAATTATCTAAACTTAGTAGGTCATTTGACACAAACGTCGTGTCACCTTTTGGGCCGTCCAATCAGTTGAGACTTTCTTTTTGGAATTACGCAGTGGTAGATCTTTATCTCTCCCAACTAGTCAAAGTTACATGCGTGGACTTTAAAAAATTGATTTTTAGAATGCTTCATCTGAGCATACATTTTATAATTCTATTAAATTGAATCACTACTTTTAAATTTTTTTTTTTAAAATGCAATATTTATGAATCCTGCCTGCGGTCTCAATTTTTTGACATGCTCCATTTATAAGTGGAATGTATAATTCATTAGAATATTATTTTTATTTTTATACAAATACATGCTTTAAAAAACTAAAAAAAACAGTACACATGATGTTACATGCGAGACCATCGTAAATTAAAGTAAAACATAAAAGAAAGGGGATGAAAAATCATGTGTACTGATAAGTGTTAAACATGTGGTTTGAGGAATAATTATTGACACTTGTTAGTAGGGCTGCAATTTGGGTCGGGTTGAACCCGATTTTAACATGGGTTTGGTTGATCAAATCGAGTTCGGATTTGGATTCGGATTCGGATTCGGGTTGACTCACAAATCGGGTTGGGTTCGGATTGACCTCACTCACAACCCGACCCCGTAAACTAATAGTTATAAAAAGATCATGACCGTTCATTTTGTAGCTTCTAATATGAGTAGTTCAAATTTTAGGTAAATCTAGTTAATCTTACAGGTTGGGTCATGTTGATTTATTTAATTTACGCATCATGTTAGAAATTCGGATTGGGTCGAGTTGGTCCAATTCAGGTTGAAAATCGGGTTGGGGTCGGGTTAGTCCAATTCGGGTTAGGTCGGGTTGGGTTGGATTGGTTTATTTAATTTCGGGTTGGGTTCGGATTGGTTCAATTCGGGTTGAAAATCGGATTGAATCAGGTTAAAATTGAGTAGTTTAAAATTCGGGTTGGGTTCGGGTCCAACCCGAACCCAACCCGCCCGAATTGCAGCCCTACTTGTCAGTTTCTATGTGGTATTGAAAAATGGGATTCAACACTTACTAATTTCATCTCATAAAAGACCGGATATATAAATACCGTATGGAAGAGCATCCAAAATAAAATCGTTGGAAAGAGAGAGGACTGTGAGGGGGCTGAGTGAGTGATGAGTAGTGAATGGATAAGAAAAACCAGTATATGTGGTTAGGCACTCCTATATGGAATTCCTTGTTTTCAACATACAGAACTAAAGAAGAGAATTCTGGTTCCAACAGCAACAGCAGCAGTGAATCTGTTCTGACTGTGGATTCTCAATGTGCAGTGGTCACAGGGTGCCAGGACCCCGGCGGGTGCAACCACTCCTCCAACAGAGCTCCTCTCATTGCAGGTACGCTCTCCAATTTCCTTTTATTTTATTTTATTGTTAAGCACAAAATTTGCTGTTCAATTAATGTGTATCCGTTGATTCTGTTCAGTTTTGTCAAAAACTTTTCTGAATTGGGCAATCTCATAGGAAGAACTGCTATCTATTTTTTTTAGTGTTTTAGAAACAGCTCCGACAACTTTGTCAGGCAAAAGAAAAAAAAGAACAAGGTTAAGGGTTCTTTTGACATTTATTCTCATTTTGTAAGAAAAATTACGTTTAGAATCTTTCATTCCTATATTCATCCGTGGACAATATAGACAAATCTTTCATTCCACAAAATCTATCAAGATTGGATTATTAGAAAGAAAAATTTCTCTTCTCTAATCAAAATTACTAAACCAACCCTAAACATGCATTCATACATGAAAAAGATGAGTACTATAAAACTATAGGGACAAGGGCACTTTTATTTGCACCCTCATGTTATTTTGTACGCTCTATTTTGCACAGATGTCATGTTATATCATAAGTGTGCAACAAGGAATGAATGGTTTAATAAAGGCACCAACTGTTGACAAGATGTTTCTGATCATTAATATGACAAAATATTTTTAAAACATTTGTATGTTGGGTGTCAAGGCAGCAATGACAATGAGATTGTTTTTTTTTGGGTAAAAACGGGTTCAAACCCGTGATCTCCCTTTGGGAGGGTGCATCTCCACCACTACGCCAACGAGGGTCTGTTGCTTTAATTCTGAAATTTTTCAAAGTAGCTGGATACCTAAATTCTGAAGATACCAAACATAATTTGGCTTAGTTCGAATTCATACTTTCATCTTGACTTAAAACATAACATCAAACGCAGGTCTGGCGTCGGGGATGGGCGCGGCGATGCTAGTGATCGTCGTGGGCGCGTTGGCTTACCGAAAGCAGAGGCGCGCGCGCCAGGTGCGCGAGGCCCTCCTGCGCGCGCGCGAGGAGATCCTCAACGCCAACAACAGTGGCAGCGTGTTCACCAAAAACTTCACCGGAAGAGAAATCAAGAAGGCCACGGACGGCTTCTCGCGTGACAACCTCCTTGGCACGGGCGGCTTTGGCGAGGTCTTCAAGGGCGTGCTTGACGACGGCACGCCCGTTGCCGTCAAGTGCGCAAAGATCGGCAACACGAAGTCCGTTCGACCAGGTGCTCAACGAGGTGCGCATCCTCTCCCAGGTCAACCACCGCAACCTTGTCCGCCTCCTCGGCTGCTGTGTTGAGCTCGAACAGCCGCTCATGGTCTACGAGTTCATCTCCAACGGCACCCTCTTCGAGCACTTGCATGGGAAGCGCGGCTCAGCCCCGCTCTCGTGGCGCAGGCGCCTTGCGATCGCACACCAGACTGCGGAGGGGCTCGCCTACCTCCACTTCTCCGCAGTCCAGCCAATATACCACAGGTAAGCCTCTCAACGGAATGGATTTATATTATATCCTAAATCATTTGAATAGCATAATTGACACATTAAAGAGATGAAAATATTGAAATTGAGAGAGATACAAAGATATTGTTAATGGCTAATCATACTGGATAATTGAATTTGAATAATATACAAAACAAATATATATATATAATTTTACAATATGTCAATACATATACTTTTCAAATAATTGACATGAAAGCACAGAGATGTGAAGTCAAGCAACATATTGTTGGACGAGAAGCTCAACGCGAAGGTCTCGGATTTCGGACTGTCACGCCTCGCCGAGACGGACCTAAGCCACGTCTCGACATGTGCACAGGGCACGCTCGGGTACTTGGATCCTGAGTACTACAGGAACTACCAGTTAACGGACAAGAGCGACGTCTATAGTTTTGGCGTGGTGTTGTTGGAGCTGCTCACATCGCAGAAGGCAATCGATTTTACTCGGGGGACGGACGACGTGAATCTGGTGGTATATGTGCAGAGGATGGTGGACAAGGAGAAGATGATGGAGGTCGTTGATCCGGGACTCCGGGAAGGCGTGTCACAGGTGGTGCTCGACACGATGAAGGCGCTCGGGTTCCTCGCGATGGGCTGCCTCGAGGAGCGGAGGCAGAACCGGCCGTCGATGAAGGATGTGACAGAGGAGATTGAGTATATAATGAGCATTGAAGCGGCTGTTGTCGAACAATATTCGAGCCTCTGAAAGAGGTCCATAGAGGGAGAGGTTGTGTTGGATCAGTGTTTTGTGTAGTTTTTATTGAGATGGACGGCTGTTGTGTTTTCTGATCCATTTCAAAGCAACTTATTGAAGAGTTAATATTTATATTTTTCATTAAAATTCAATTAAAATTCGTATTTTTATTACTAGATATTATTTAACTTAATTAAAACCCACAATAATTATAATCTTAATTTAAAAGAAATTTATTAAATTTAAAATATAAAAAATTACAGGTGGGAGTGGATTCCAAATAATGCTCTAAAATCAATTTTATCAATATTTAATATATTTTTGAAATCTCTAAATCATTTTGGAGGATACTATAAGAGGCAGAACCGGCCGTCGATGAAGGATGACAGAGGAGAGAGTATATAATGGAGAGCGGCTGTTGTCGAACAATATTCGAGCCTCTGAAAGAGGTCCATAGAGGGAGAGGTTGTGTTGGATCAGTGTTTTGTGTAGTTTTTATATGAAGCAGATGGACAATGTGAAGTGCATTGTATATAAGTTTTGGCAATGTTTTCTGATCCATTTCAAAGCAACTTATTGAAGAGTTAATATTTATATTTTTCATTAAATCGGTTCTATTCAATTAAAATTCATTTGTATTTTTATTACTAGATATTATTTAACTTAATTAAAACCCACAATAATTATAATCTTAATTTAAAAGAAATTTATTAAATTTAAAATATAAAAAATTACAGGTGGGAGTGGATTCCAAATAATGCTCTAAAATCAATTTTATCAATATTTAATATATTTTTGAAATCTCTAAATCATTTTGGATATGTTGATACTATGAGCATAAGCATGACCTCAAACCTAACCATTAAACAGCATGGGAAGAAAGAAACACAGATTATCACATCTTTTCTACGAGCTTTTCCACAGATAGTAGTTTTTCAACCAAATCTGATGTTTAAAGAATGGAACCAAACTAAAGCTGTGTGTGAAGCAACCCTACTAGCAAGTCTGTAATACCTAGTTCAACCTCGGCGGAGCCCAATCGACCCTGAGAATGAGATTATCATAACCATAACCATTCAGCGAGTTGATCGCCTTCTCCGCATCCTCTTTGTTGATGAACCGGACATGGCCGTAATCCCTTCTCCTCCCAGTCCTTCTGTCCAGAGTTATATGGGCATCCACGACGGCCCCGAACGGCCTGAAGAGATCGAGCAGGTCTGAGTCCTGTGTGTCGTCTGAAAGGTTGGAGACACGGACTGTGTATAGGCTGTTCCACCAACTCATTCCCGTCCCGGCCCCCTCACCACCACCACCACCTGTTATGCCAGGAGGGATGTACTTGTTAGTGTTGGCTGCAGCAGGAGCAACCATCTCTGTAGTGTTGTTGGACTGTATGGCGAGGTTTCTGTAAGGGCACCTGGAGGTCCAATGCTCGCCCTTCTTTCCACAGGTTCTGCACATCATGAGTACCGCGCCTTCTGTACTGAGTGCTCTCAAGGGGTCCCCTGCAGCCTGGGGTTCTGTTACTTTGGTACCTGCAAGTGGGGCGTGCTAGGGAATGTAAGAACCCCACAGATTGGAAAGGATTTGCAAGAATGTAATAATTTCATACAAATAACCAGAATAGAATAGAACAGGCCTCCAAAGCAAAAGAATTCATTTCTTTGGTCACATCAAAAAGAACTTTCATGGTAGTCCATTCAACTAGTCCTCCTGCATAGCTATCAAATACCCCGATTTCACATGGGATGATATAAATTAATTAATAAATCAACCAACAGTACATCAGCCATCTAAAGTAAATCATTCAACTTTTATATTGCACCAAAAGGCATTTTCATAAGTTTTCTGCTCAACTGGTCCATGAAGGAGTAATCATTAGTTTAATCTCACTTAGAATTTAACATGAATGAGCTTTAATACTTGGAGTTACTGTCACAAAACAATAATAAAGTATATAACTGTCACAAAACAGCATACACCTGGCTACTTATCTAGTTTTTTTTCCAGGTTTTCTTAGCCAGGATAATTTCGCATTGGGACACATAATTTGCATTAATGAGGATGAATCAGAGAAGAAATCTAGAGTCAGCTTTTCAATCTTATAATAATAAAGCTCTATGATTCTGAGGATACAAAATGTCTTGACATGTTTCATACAGGCACACAGCAGGACTATCGTCCGGATAAAAGTAATAACACACTCAGTTGCACTTCTAAAGAATTTCCATTGTTCTCAAACACAATTTTTATAAGATTAACACCAAATAAAAAAGCCTAATCCTTTTGTTTATCTGATCATAAAACAGATTTCTAATGTGACAAGCACAAGCAGTACCTAGACCTCATCAACAAAATTAGGATTAATTCCCTCATCTCGTAAGAAATATTATGCACTGCTGAATTGTTAATTAGTTATAAAACCTACTAAAATACCAACATACCATTAACTTAAAAAATAGATGTCCCTTCCAGCAAACTGTTGGTTGGGATTTGAAAAGGTAACATATAACAATATATCATAGCAATGTAATAATGGACATTCCTTGAAGACTAGGCATGATACATCCAGCTGCAAAATTGACACCAAACTGTCATTTATATTAAAATATCATATACCTAAGAAGCTGCAAAAGAGTATTGTGCCCTTTTCTTTCCTGGAAAACAACAGGCAAGGAGAAAAGCATAGATCTATGTTAGAAATTACAATATACCAGGGTTACCTGAATGGAGAGGTGTGAATTCCTCTAATCCATGCTTTTATTTTTTTTTGGTAAGCAAATTTATAGAATGTGTGAAAAAATTTCTATTGAAATATATACCCCTTTCTAATCCATGCTAATCGCATCGGATCACTGAAGAAAACCACAACAGGAGGGAAGATAACATACAAGAAATCTTCCTCTAGAACATGTGATTGTGACTCAAGATATATTCCTACATAACCTAACCCCAGAAACACCAGGATAAAGTAAACACTCCAGCAAATGTTTGATGTTACCATCTAGTCTTTTAACATAATTCGAAAGAATTCTTTCTTCATCCACATGAGAAATATAGATTCTTCTCCCCAAGTACTACCACGAGATGTTCAAATTCCCATCCCCATCAAACCCAATTAATGTACAACAATTCATCTTCCTCAACCATTCACTCAACTAGACACCTCGAAAAACACACTTCAATTAATGGCCCCAATCACCTTCATAGCCATAACCAGTCACTCAAGACAGTATTTGGCATACATTCTCAGAATACATTCAAAATCCAGACCGCGATTTCTTGTATTCATCAAAACCTTGCAATATCTCAAATCACATAAAGAACATATCCCCACCCACCCAAAACAAATACGTTAGCCCATACAAATACACAGTTCCACGATGAACAAAGAGAAGCGGAAACCCTAAATTCTACACGCAAGACAAAAGAACGATAAACCCCTAATTAAGCAGATATCCAGCACAAAAGCATGAGACACCTAATATAGATACAAAATCAAAGTTAACCTTAAATTTTCCACACAAACCACCAAAAAAACACATCAAGGAAGAGATCGAAACGAACCAGACTTGCGGGGCCTCTCGAGAAAGACCTCCTCCACGGAAACCACGGTGAGCCGACTCCCGCCATTACCCTCCAGGGCGGCATCGCCGATCTTGGGCCACGATCGCCTCTCGACGGCGCGGCTGCAGAGGGAGGCGCACCCGACCTTCCGGACTCGGGTGACAGTGGTGACACGGACACGGTTCCCGACCTCGTTGAGCCTGTGCTCGGTCGTCCTCTTGACGCCGTTCTCGTCGGGCCCGTCGACCATCGTCGAAGGGAGGAGCGAGTACAGAGCATCCCAGTCGTCGTCGTCCATCTCCTCCCACCTCATCTTGCTTGATCGCAATGTCTCCATCACCATCTCTGCTGGTTCTTCTCTCTCCTCAGAGTTATGGAGAAAATGTCACATAAATGACTGTCGGAGGCCGTGATGAGCTTGGGCTGATGCTATGATGGAAAAAGAAAGCGTTAGCCTTTTTTTACAAGTATATTCACATATAAAATTTTAAATTTTTTATAAATAATATAATTTAATAATTTAAAAATATATATATATATATATTATTTTTTAATGATTTAAAAAAATAAAAACATGTGAGAATTACCTTTATAATTGTAAAAAAGACTGAGTATAACATTTTCCAGAAAGAAAAAGAATATGTTATGCTCAGTCAGTTCAAAACGTAGTACACTCGTATTCTCATTTTTTTTAAACCATATGCTAATATTTTTTAATGAAATATATTAACGAGATATATGAAATTATATTTTAACTATAAATTTGTTACAATGATAATGGCTAATAAGATGTATGGAATTATATTTACACCGAAAGAAAAACTGAGTCTCACATTGTTAAAATGTGTAAAATACGTAATAATGTATGAGTAATAACGTAAATAGCCCATTAAATTTTTTTTACGTATTCTGAAAATATGTTTTTATATGTGAGTGTTGTTACACTTATTTTATTTTTTTTCAATTTTCAAAATACAGTCATACAGTGAAATACACATATCATTAACCACTATATGTATTTCATTTAATATTTTCTTACACTTACTAAAATTGGATTCATTTAATTCGAAAAAGAAAGATATACACTTTTTATCATAATATATATTTTATTTTATTAGATGATGTTTATTATTTAAAAAAATTTAAAAAACATGTTTGGTGTAAATTTTGGATAGTAAGACAAACTAAGTCTTATCATTTTCCTTTATATATACATCTTTTATAAAGATAAATGCATATTTAATATTCTTAAAAAAAATCAGAAAAAATGCAAATATTCTGAAAATGAGACTAAAATTTTCCAAAAATCCACACCTTTTTTATATAGATATATACTTTTAAAAAAATAGTATAAGAGGTATACATGGTTATTCATCAACAAAACATAAATAAGCAAAATACATTACTCCAAAATATAAATAAGCAAATAAAGTGTACATCATCCACCAGCCTGTGAAAACAAAACAGCATAAATAGAAAACACAACAAAACTGTATATGAAAACAGAAAACCTTATTAAGTACCCTAGTTGGACGACCTTGGTGTTGCCCACTCAACCCTGAGAATAAGATTATCATAACCATAACCATTTAGCTTATTAATCGCCCTCTCAGCGTCGTCCTTATTAACAAAGTTAACAAACCCGAATCCCCTGCTCATCCCCGTCTTCTGATCCACAGCAACATAAACCCGGCTGACCGCCCCAAACGTGCGGAACAGCTCGAGCAGGTCTGGTTCTCGAGTGTCCTCGGAGAGGTTGGTGACTCGGACCGAGTTCTCCTCATTCCGCCGCCTCATCTCCGTTCCAGTCCTCTCACCACCTCCAGCTCTCATGCCTGGGGGAACGTAAGTGCTCTTGCCAGCCGTGGCCGGGGCCGCGGTGGTCTCTGTCGGGGGCATGTTGTCCACCTGGGGTGCGAGATCCTTGTAAGGGCACTTAGAGGTCCAGTGGTCACCCTTCTTTCCGCAGGTTCTGCACAGCATGAGTACCGCACCTCCTTTGCCAAGCGAGGCCAAGGGATCACCTGCAACCTTGGTTTCTTCTGTTTTACTCCCTGCAAGTATTGTTTTTTCACATGTAAGAATGCTCGCATCTGAAAGATCTTGTATTATTTTCAGGTTTAATCTGTAACTAATCATTCAACACATGGCTGCTCAGCTGTTTCACGTGAGTCGCTATAAAATATATAATTCTATGTGGGATTGATTTATTACTAATCATTCTATCCCAGTATCCACATCAGGTTTATAGAACAAATAATTAATTTTTACAGTCGCACCAAAAAACATAGTCATGGGAATATGCTCCATTGATTTCTGAATTGGCCATCAAAAATTTAGTTTCACTCAATTTTTTTGATAATTGGAGTATAGAATGCTAATGGCATGTCTGCATATAAAAAAAAACGAAAGCTTGGTACCAGATATCAATATATAAGCTGCTTCAAATGCATACATATAGTTGATATAAATCATAAAGGTGTAATATGAATATGAATGTGTTGATCATTGTTTGATCAATTTCATTTAGGGCCCTATTTTCCAAAAGGTCAAAAATGCTTGATCTGATGCAATAAGCAAAATTTACAATAAAAGTGATGCAAGACAGAACTAGAATTTGTATAGAAATCATAGAAACACGAGAAAGAAAATAAAATACATAGGATGACAAAAATCAGTGAATCAAAACCCAACTATAGGTCATTTGGAACAATTACATAAACAAATAAGTTTATATATAATTTATGATATGTTAATCCATTTGAAAGACTGAAGGTCTAAGAAGTCAGAATCTCAGGTAAACAATTATTATGCACTTGACCGTTATACTTTTCAGGTTATTTGTTTGATGCACGAGTACACTTGTAGATTGTATTTGTTAAAATTACTGTTTTGCATTAATCTAATAATTGAACAAGAAGGTCATTGATTTACATGGATATGTAAATGATAACACTTCATATAAAATAATACTTCTTAATACTGTTTTGAATTTAACTTTATAATTTATATGCTTTGAATTATATTTGAAGAGTAAAGACACCAGAATGCCAGTTTTTCATCATATAAAAACATTAGCCTAAGATCTAGGAAACAACACAAAGTTATAGTTCCCATTATAGTCCAGATTATGTAAACTAGGAATCAAATCAATATTAGAAATCTCCCATGTACCATCAGTCAATGGAAAAAAGTGGCCTAGGTATCCACCTAAGCACCTTCTTAAAATTTTGAGAGCTCGAACTCTAGGCTGATTTAAGCTACTGAGGCAGCCGCATGGACCGCAGAGCGCCCATCCAGTGCCTTGGCCTAGAACCCTGCCTAGGCGTTTATTAACTTGTTACCTAAAGAAGTCCCTAGGCCTAAAACAAAAGGCGAGGCTATAATCAGACTTTCCTTTCAATTGTTGGGAAAAAGAAAACAGGATATATGTGATTCTGTAGATCACATCATTTGTTGTTTTTTGTACATAGGTAAATCAGTGAAATAACCAGACTCAATTCAATCATATTATACAAAACCACTAACTTTCTAAGAATATACAATGTCCGACATGTCTGTCATGTGGCGAGACTATCTTCCCAGTAGGTACAATGTAAAGACTCAGCACCCTTTTTTGTGTCTTTTTTATAAGTGATGTAGGTGCAATCTTAATTTTAGATAGCCCCAAACAAAAGGAGATGGGGAATCTCCAAACAAAGATTAGAAAAAGAAAATAAAGATAGTAAACACAAATCTTCCTACCAAAAAAAAAAACCCCAAAAAAAAATTGTATCTCCTGTATCCTGCATGTATATATAGTAACAAAGTAAGCCTTGCACTTCCGAACAAGACTCATGAATTATGTATCTAGGTAATTTTAATAAAAAGAAATCCTATAGCTTGTAATGAATTGAACCGGTCAGGCAATAAATTTATCATGCAACATATTGTAATGTGCCAACAGACTTTAATCCAGACAAGATTCTAGTCCAGAAATTCTAATTTCCCTAGGATAAATAATTACAACCCAATAGCTTTTCATACTTAACCTAACCCTGGATCCATCCGAATTAATGAGGCTTCCCCAAAGCAATGCAAATCCCGAAAACAAATGGCCAATATATTCATCTAATCTTCCAAACACTACAAGATGAGTTCTTTCTTAATCCCACGTGAGATATTAAAGATCCTTTCTAGCTTTCTCCTCTCAGGTTTCCAGACTCCTCACCCTCTCCATCCCCATCAACATATAATTGTCATCGAATGCAGTATTTCTCATGTCAATTATAGTCACCCGAGTCTTTACTTCTTTTCATACTAAAAGGTAGTGCTTGGATCCATTATTGGATTCTGGTTTACAAATCTATTTGAAAAATCTGTTCTTGGATGCCACGTTATAATACAGTCTAAAATCAAATTATTGTAGAAAGCAAAATGCACCATCTTCGAACAAAAATAAAAAAAACCTCAACCAAAGCAAGAACATATAACACCATTAACCCTAACCTCTCAAAAATAAAGCTCAACTCTAACACAATCACAAAATGTTATGCATAGCGGAAGCCAACAAGACAAATACAAGATCAAAGAAGAATACATATACACGAAAAGACACAAATCTATGTGATTTGGCTTAAGCCTACATTCACGGGGCTGCAAAATCAAGAGCATCCACTGAATAGTTGACAATTACAAGACATATAATCAAGAGATTTACAAACCTCCCACAGATTTCACCCTCTCAAGCATCCCACTCAACCTCCTTTTGTATCTCTACGTAAATTCAAAGCCAAGCCATTTTGCAAAGCCCCTCTAATAAATATTTACAGAGATAAATCTAACAAACTCATCCCCAATAAATCTCAACAAAACAGACTATCCAATTGATTAGTTAAGTTAATTAGTTTCCCACCCTATATAGTCCATGAAAATCTCAGAAACAAAAACACAGATACACTAAAAAACCGATCTTGAGACAGAGAGAGAGAGAAACCAAGTGATCGAGACATACCGGGCGCGCGTGGCTTCTCGATGAGGATCTCCTCGGTGGATACCATGGTGAGCCGGCTCCCGGCGTCCTCCCTGGCGGCGTCGCCGAACTTGGGCCACGACCGCCTCTCGACGGCGCGGCGGCTGAGCCTGGCGCGCGCGAGCTTACGCACGCGCGTAGTGGTCGTGACGCGGACCTTGTTGCCGTCCCCGTCGAACTTGTACTCGATCGTCCTCTTCACTCCGTTCTCGTCGGGTCCCTCCACCACCTTCGGAGGGAGGAGGAACTCCAGACCGTCTCCGTCTTCCTCCTCGAGCTCCCCCCACCTCACCTTCGTCTCCGCCATGACCGCCGCCATTGATTCGGCAGATTCTGTGATCAAAAGAGAGGCTTTTTTTTGTGTGGTTATGGTAGATGGTTCGATGTTATGGTAGATGGTTCGATGTTATGCCCTAGGTTGGTGTCACGTGAGTCCCACGTGATTTATGGGGTTTGGAGGACGAGATGGGCCTAGGTTTCTGAAAGGGACCCATTGAAGGGATGTGGATCGGCCCATAATAATTGATTGAAATTGAATGTCATTTGTGAATGGGCTAACCTCGATGTTGTTGGGATCTTCACCAACAAAAAGTACAAGTACATATCCATTCAGTATCTTTTGCAGCCCTGCACTAGGTAGCAGCCATTAAATAGTGTATGAAATTATTAAAAATAATATATATTTTATTATCTCGATATATATTTTAATAAAAATATTTAAAAAATATTTATTCAATCCGTATGAGTATGTAGAATGCGCTCATTACCGTACAATTTTCTTCTTATTTTGAGATAGGCATTGTGACTTAGATATTCTATAATTTTCTAAATTAAAATTAGAATTAAATGAAATTAAATTTTAATTTTTTTTTTAAGATTCAATTAATTTGTATATCTGAAAGTGATAAAATTAGGCTCTTACGAGCATGTTGGATGCATTGCACCTAATCCAATCCCATTAAATCATTGCGCTCCTTGATGAATTTAACACTAGAATATGACATTATGGCTAAATTACAAAATAATTACAACCGGATATATAATTAAATAGCCACAATCATATAATTATTGGAAGTCACACCTCTCTACTGCCATCCGTAAAAACAAACAAAATTAGAAGGAAAAAAAATTGTTTGCTTAAGTAGTTAAATCCATCATAACATTCCTCCCTTTATTTCATCTTTGTATTGTTTATTTTAATACAGAATACATGAAAAAATAAATTTCTTTGGGTAAGAGATGATTTATTCACATTATGGTATTTTATTTTATTAAGTTATAGGGATATGGTCCACTTATTTTATTTGATTAAAAAAAGGTTTGTTGAGATTGAAGGGGGTTTTAAGGGATAAGTAGGGTTGATATGGGGTTTAATGTCGACGTGGGAGGGGATTTTTTTCTTCTTTTTTTTGCCTATATGGGGTCATTAATTTTATTTCATGCGCATTATACATTCTATTGTACTAATAAAAAGTATTTATTGAGTTTTTATTTGTCTATCATGGATGGTGGGATAAGACTGAAATACATATAGATAAGGATTGTAAAAATCTATCTGGATAAAGATTATCTGATGATAGGAAATGGTAGACAACTATAAATTGAAAAGAACTTGAAGAGGGTTTAAAAAAAAGTATTGGGTTGAGTTCCACATAGAAGGCACACCAATATTTTGTTTTAAAGAATTTATGCACATTGTGCCTGGAGTTATTTTGTTTTAAAGAATTTATGCACATTGTGCATAGAGTTCAAACTCGTGACCTCTCACTCCGAAATGATGCAACGAACCCTAAAAATAACTCTTTTATCCCTAGACCTTTAAAATGGGATGAGATCAAATTACCTAATTCCTGGACCCTTGAAAATGCTCAGCCTAATAAGCCCTTGGAAAACCTATACCTTAAAGACATTATTGAACAGGAAGAGGGTAATTTATACAGCCGTAAAAACTGATCCCAATGGGAGACCTGAGCCCGATATTGTCACTATTACCTCTAATCCTCCTACCTGCTTTAAATGCAAGCAGAAAGGCCATTATGCCAATAAATGCTTTAGTAGCAAACCAAAAATAAAAAAAGAATCCATTCATAACTTAGAAGAACAGAATTCTGATTCTGAAAGTTGTAGCTGTAACTGTTGTGACCCTGAATCCTATGATTCATCGTCAGATACAGATGGCTTGATGGTCCTTTCGGTCCAAGAACAATTTATTTTAGATACTATTGACTCCATTGAGAATCCTGTCGAAAAGAAACGACAGTTAGAAAGATATATTAGCCTGATAAAAACTCCTGTCAGTCAAGCCCAAGATGATAACAAAGAAAAATACTCCTATAAGGAGATAATTCAAAGATTAGAATCTGAAAAACCCAAAAAAGTGACTATAGGGGAATTAAGAAAAGAACAAATTGATATGAAAAAAGAAATCAAGGACCTTAGAGACAGGGTTACATACCTTGAAGCCATCCCTAGATCACTCAAAATCGAATGACCACGGATTCCAAACCCTTTGAAGTCCGCAGACTCTGCCTATATAAAGGAAGCAAGAGAGACGAAGGAGGGCATCGGCAAAAAACCCAAGCCTACAAAACCCCTCTACCAAAAAATCCACCAAAACCCAAGAGTGCTTTGTAAGAACTAAGTGTGTTTTTGTAAGATAGAAGAAATAGGGCAGAAGAGGGAGATATCCTTCTCGACCCCAGTATTGTAAGTTTCTTTCTTTCTAAGTCTATGTAATGAATAGTAGTGTTCTGTATCTTATGCATATTCAATAAATAAATCTTTCTAGTATCCATATCATGTTCGTATATTAGTTCTCAAATTCACAAAAAAAAAAAAAAAAGTTTTGATCCTGTAAGTATTTGGTATCAGAGCCACGTTGCATTGTCTTTTAAGGGGATTTTCTTGCATGAACAGTGCTAAACAGTACCGGCCGGTGAACAGTGTTTTTGAAACTATTTAGTCGCGTTGTCCACACTCTCAACTTAAGAACAATAGAGTTAGGGACGTAATACGTCGTTGACTGGTTTCCCTGCACTTCCTCATGGCCAATCTTTTCCGATCCCTTATGTCATGGGTACATGAAGCCTCCACTTCAACTGATGGAGCCTCCACCTCTAGAAATCCCCCTGCCATAAAGACTATGTCCATTAAAAATATGCAAAATATAAATTATGAGAATGTTGAACAAGCTGTTGGTAATTGGAACATCCCTAAAGTCCCGTTCAATGAGATTTATGTTTGTAACACTTTTAGTCTTAAAACAGACTATTATATCAAGACTATTGAAAAAACCCTTCCTTTAACTAATGGGCATGAGAACTTCCACCTTATATCCCAGAAAGAGATAGACAGGATTAGGACAAAACCACAATATCACTATCTTCATATAGGATTAGTACAGGTTTCTATAAATGCCCTAGTTCGAGAAAACTTGAATGTTGCAGTTTTAGCATGTCTTCAAGACAATAGGCATCTAAAATTTGCTGATTCTGTTCTAGGGATAGTTGAATCCAGCCTAAGTAATGGACCAGTATTTTTTAATGCCTTTCCTAATTTCTCTGTGTCCTTAGCTGATCCTAACATTTTGGATACTCTTGTCCTGAGGATCCAAACTAATGGTTTCGACCTTACTAATGGCACTTTAAATTTAAACCTGAGTTATAGGGTATATTTCAAGGTTATGAACACCTTATCCCCTAAAAGTAGGGTCTCTGATATTAAAGGTATTACTACTTTGCTTCAAACGAACCCTAAAAATAACTCTTTTATCCCTAGACCTTTAAAATGGGATGAGATCAAATTACCTAATTCCTGGACCCTTGAAAATGCTCAGCCTAATAAGCCCTTGGAAAACCTATACCTTAAAGACATTATTGAACAGGAAGAGGGTAATATTGAAGTTCGATTTTCTAATACTGGCCTTCAAAGGACAAGATCTCTTAGGGCCACACCAGTAGTTCAAACAAGGGAACGCTTGACTCCTAGGAGACGCTCTGTTTCCGAAAGGGATAGCCAGTATTCGGCTACTCAAGCTGCTTACCTCCAACCTATAGGGGTTGCATCGGCAGTTTATGATGTTCAATCCGAAGCTCATTCTGAAATGCCATCTGAATATGAACCCGCTGAATCAGACATGCTCACTATAAGTGAAAATGATGACTATGAAATAGATAAAGAGATCATAAAACATGATTTTTATTCTTCAAAAAATGATGATAAAAGAAAATGGTTTTTCAACACTATACCCAAAGAAGAGCAAGGTCCGATTAGAGAACAGTGGTATGACCATATGAGATTTGAACAAAAAACTGTATATTTCTTTGATTGGTTTGAACATACTTATATTCCAATGTTACAGAACATGATCATTGATCTTCCTGAAGAAGACCATGCTATGGTCCTAGAGAAGATCGATAAATATGCCACCAAATGGAGAAACATTAAGAATGAAGAAGTGGAATCTATTCATCCACCGTTTGAAAGAATTAAAGTCACTAATTCCGACATCATAGCCAGCCCTCTTAAGACTACTACAAAGATTGACCCTGGTAGTCCTTTCAAGGCAGAATACTTTATCCAGGTTATGGAGCAAAATAATTTCACCAATGTTGCCTTGAGATCTATAAGTAGCCAAACTGAGAGAATAGAAAAAGCTCTCGCCGAAAATTGTAGCCTTGACAATATTCAAGCCAATGGTCTGCAAAGCCTCCAGGCCTCGACCACCTCGTCCAAAAATATAGTAAAAAAAACTGAAAAACCAATATTCATTCCTCAACAAAATCTTGAAAAAGGGATAAAGTTCAAAGAAAGACACTCTGAAGAATTGTTGATTAAATTATCTGAGAGACTGGAAAAATTATCCATCAATAACCTCAATGATGAGTCCTCTTGTGAAGAAAATTCCCAAGAAGACATTGAGGATGGCAGCATATCTGAAAGCCTTCCTGATCATTCTGATATTGAGATCAATAAGCTCGGGACTGTAACTCAGACCTCGAGAACAAAGAATTTCTATAGAAGACCAACTCCTGTTGATGTTCAAATAGAAGAGAATAATGATATTACTCTTACTACTTCCTATGATGGAAAATCTCTCGTAGAATGGAATCTTGATGGCATGTCCGAATATCAGGTCAGCCAATTATGTCATTCTATGCTTATTTATGCTAATGCATGTAGGATACAAGGTAATAGTGATAAACATATTACTGATATGATAACCACATCATTTTGTTTTACAATTCTAAGGAAGATATTAAGATGCTTCCAATGCTTATCTATGTTCTCAGAAAATATCAGCACATCATCGATATAAACAATGGAAAAGGATCCATAAGGATTAAATATTTCATTCATTATGTTTTGAAATTCCGAGGGTGCATTCTTTAACCCAAACGGTAAAACATTCCACTCATAATGCCCAAACGGTACTGTAAAGGCGGTCTTGTATCTATCTTCTTCTTTAATCTGGATTTGCCAGAATCCTGATTTAAGGTCAAACTTGAAAAAAATCTTGGAATTATAGACTCTTTTGATCAGATCTTGCTTAATCGGATGCATCTTAGCCAACTGCTAATGCGAGTAGTGGTGCAAAATAACACACAACTTCTTTCCACTCATGTCATATAACCCAACCCCTTTCACCTTCACATCCTCACTATCTCTTTCCAAATATTTTCAATCTATAACCCTAAAAACTTTTTCCCCTCACCATCTCCTAAATCTCTCTCCGCCCCCAACATTAATCTAACAAATGAAATAATGATCAAAATCAAAAGAATGAAAAGCTATATTGATTCAGCGGTGGAGATCAGTAGAATCGGAGATGAAAATCGGCGGTGAAGATTGACGTCGTCATAACCAAAATCACTTATTAATGTAAAAAAATTAAATTAAAAATAAGATAATTTATTTAATCACGTCTGTAATATAACAATGATCACATGTTATATAATCATGATGAAATGTACTTAAAATTATGATTTGGTATTCAATGATAAATGTCATGTTTATTTTACAACTATGATTAAGTCTTCAAAAAAAAAATATTTTTCATGTTCTTACTTCAACTTCTTATCACGGTGCAGAAAAAAAAAGTGATCTTAGATATCTATTATCACATTTTATCGTTAACCGTAATCATTAGTACCATGCACTATTCCATTTATTCTAGTACCCGTTTGGATAATGGAATTGAGTTATTTTGAATAGATAACTATGCCAATATAGATAACGAATCTACATGAATAAAATATTTTCTGTTTGGTTTTTTTTTATTCTAATTGAAAAACGTAAAAATAAAGGCTGAGTTGTTTAGTTGATAAAAAATAAAATATAGATAAAGTGTAAAAAAATTGATTTGACATGTGGGCCCTTTGATGTATAAGAGGTGTTGATAGTTGATTTGATGTGATAAGATATAAAAAGTTGATTTGACATGTGAGCCCATAGGAATAGATAAACTGAGTATAACTTATCCTAATAGTTACTTAGAATTGTTATACTCTCTTATACTTGTTTAAACTGGTTTAGTAATACGAAGTTATACCCTGCAAACAAATAACAATTTTTTCTACCCATTCTTATACCACCCTTATACTCGCCTATTCCGTTTTCCAAACTAGGGGGATTGGTAGTGTTAGTCAAACCTAGTTAGTTGCATTTACCTAGTTATATGCCTTTGGAAGTTGGAACCAACATAAGCTGGTCTATTTTTGTGGGCTCCCAATAAACCTAGTTGCAACCCTGCCTCCCAATTCACACCAATAAAAAAGGAAAAAGATACACACAGCCCCAATTGCAGTCCATTTTGCAGTCCATGATTTTTTAAAAATCATACATTCATCTTTTGAAGTGAATGCTATATATGAAATGAAGTATATACTAAGATACATTAGTGTATTTTTTTTCATAATGAAAAAATATATAAAAAAATTGGATCATATATTATGTTAGGACTCATATGCTAAGATAACGTAGTATAGCGTATAGGGCTGCAAAAAGGACTGCGTGTATCAGCGCCCAAAAAAACACTGTCTCCCAATAACTTAAAATT
The DNA here is from genome assembly GCA_030737845.1 of Acorus calamus. NCBI lineage: Eukaryota > Viridiplantae > Streptophyta > Magnoliopsida > Acorales > Acoraceae > Acorus > Acorus calamus. The sequence continues at coordinate 9,235,234 of CM060871.1, read as the reverse complement.
ATGGGTTTAATAAAAATTGATATCTGATATCCAATTTATATATATATATATTGAAATATATATTTTATTTTTTATATTTTTTTAAAAAATAAAAAAAGTGGAGCTACAAATGAAAGTGTTCAAGATATTTTTTGAAATATATATCTATATATATATTTTGATAAATATAAATATAAATATTGATAACAAAGAACAGGAAGTACAAAAGATTCCATATACAGCCTGTGTTTTTCACTCGTTTAAAATATGAGCCCGTATTGGGACCAGGGACAAACAGGCGAAGGTAGCTTACCAATTTGACCGTAAGGTCAGTCACGGAAAGCCCCTCCGTCATCAAAAAAGAAAAAAAAGAAAAGAACAAAAGAAAAAAAAATATGAGCCCGTCTATCACCACCAACCCCAAATGCTGTCCCCCAACCCAATAAACATTTAAAACATTTTATACTTTTTATATTAGGCATTCATCCCATCAACTTCAGTTGACACAAACCCAATCATACTAGAGTGTTTAATGTGACTCAAGGTGTGACCCAAAATTTCTCAACTGCAATATTTTAAAAGTGACGCGACACACCTTGAGTCAAAGTAAATTGTTCGGTTTAATCCACTCTGAGTCAAACCGTAATATCTACTATGACTCAAGGTGTGTCACTCAACACTATCCAATTGACAATAATTTAATTTTTTTATCCATCATAAATATCATAAATACACAACAAATAAATATCATAAATAAACAATATTCACGTAAATAGTCACATAAGTTAATTCAACATTGATATATTCAATCCATCATACACATTTACAAATCCAATAATTCTTTTGTCGCAAATAAAAATTTACTATTGACATAACAGTCTTCCTTGTTCAATATTCACACATCCAAATTCAACCAACCAACACAACTACGTTATATTTTGGCATTTGAACAATATGTAAAGTAAAAAATGTACTAATGTGGATATGTTAGTTGGTTGAATTTGGATATATGCATATTCAACAGGGAAGACTGTTATGTTAATAGCATATTTTCATTTGTGAAAAAAAATAATGTATTAAATTTATGAATGTAATGATTGGATATGTGAATGTTGAATTAACTTATATGATGTATGCGAATGTTATTTATTTATGATATATTTTATTTGTTGTATATTTATGATATTTATGATGGATAAGAAAATTAACTTATTGTCAATTGGATAGTGTTGGCGACACACATTTGGTTATAGTAGACATTTCAGTTTGACTCAGAGTATGTCAAACCGAACAACTTACGGTGATCCAAGGTATGTCACATCACTTCTGAATATCATAACTGAGAAATTCTCGGTGACACGCATTAGGTCACAGTAGACACCCTAGTTTGACTCAGAATATGTCAAATCGAACAACTTTATGATGATCCAAGATGTGTCACGCCACTTTTAAAATATTACAGTTGAAAAATTCTGGGTGACACATCTTGAGTCAACATCTCAGTATGACAGGGTTTGTGTCAAGTAGGGTTGATGAGATGAGTGTCTAATATAAAATGTATAAAATGTTAAATTTTTATTAGGTTAGGGGGGGGGGGGGGAGAGCGATAGGTTTGGTGGGATTAGACCTGCTCTGAAAATATTGGTCAATGAATATCTGGTCTAGAATTGAAACAAATGAATAAATACAGTTAGTCAATTCAACTTAATTAAACAGAGATTCAAAACACGTGGCGAGACATGATTACGACAGTGTCATATTTAATTTCCCAACTGATCTCAAATGATCTCAGAAAATTCATTTTTTTATAAATGTTATCCATTCTGCTTAGGTCTGCATCCTTAATTAGGCTTTACCAAAAAAAAAAAAAAAAACTTTGGTTTCTCATCATTATATTTTTTTTAATTGTTTTTGCAATTGCTTTTACACCTGTGCTCTCTAAAATTAAAATTTACTCGTATATCATCTTTATGGGTTTCTTTTTCATGTATACCATCTAAAATATATTATTTATTTTTATATTACTACAAAAAAAATCTTTATTTTTATATTATTAAAATATTTAAATTTTTTACATATTTACATCCAAATTTCTATTCAAAATTTTAAAATATTAGAGAAATGACCAAAGCACCCTTATTGCATATTTTTCTTATCATATACAATATTTATTATTATACAATGAAAAAATATAAGATACTAATTTTAATATGGAAAATGATAAATTTCATCTAAAATCTAAAATAATAGAAACTAAACATAAAAAAATATTTATTAATAAGGACATAGTAATCATTAATACTTACTTCAGTAGAAATAAAAAAAATTAGTTGAGAAAAATGAATCATATATATATACTCCAAAATGACAAAATATAAAAATGATAAAATGCATTTGGGCCCCTGAAGTTTTCTAAACATGTAGAAATACCCCCTATAATGAGATAAAAGTATGATTTTACCATTCTATTTAAATTTTTATCTTGTTTTCACCTTATAATCATGTAGGCGCCAAGTTTCCCAATTACCCACAGTGGGCCGGGCCATCAAGCCCATCAGACCCGATCCGGCCGAACAACAATCTATCAGGCCCAAGCCTGACTTAGTAAACCACCTACTCAGGTTCGACCTGACAACACGATTGCCCAGCCAGCCTCAGCACAAGCGGATCCAACCCGAAAGCGCATAACCGACGAAGTCAGTACCTGATCCACCCAGCAATTATGTTGATTTACATAAATCCCTAGCATTAAGTGGTCATTATCACCATTTAATCTCTATCAATATCAAATGATTCACAAGACCTGCTCATTATTGACTCTGTCCACCAAATCCCCATCAAATGTGGATTCTCATGATGGATCATATCTAACAGTATCATCTATTGTTCCCTCATTAATGGCCAGTTAAATCTCAGCTGTCCGATATGATGATAACAATCACAAATCCTAAACTCATTCTTCCAACTATAAATAGGGGGTAATGACAGACATAACATGTATGCATAATTTCTTTTGCAAATATCATTATTCGGCCATTTTACTGACTTGAGCGTCGAAGGGTCTTCCGCGGGACCCCCACCTCTCGGTGTGAACGACGCTCAGAGGTTGCTGACCAGCGGAACGAGGACTATCTTGGGCGGAGGAGAACGGGAGAGGTCGAATCAGATTACCCGAATCCGGTAAGTCGAATTTTGCCCTTCCAAATTAATTGTTGTGTGACTTAGTAACTCTTACAAAAAAATGCATCCTGACACATTTGAAGAGTTAATTATTGTATAAGTTAATATTCATAAAGCATATCAATAATTAATTAATTGATTTTTTATGGATATTTAGAGAGTTAAGAGTAGAGCAATAATTTTAAATTACTTTTATCTTATCTTATAGAAAAATATAATGGCAAGGGATGTAAGTGCATATTTTTAAACGTGAAGGGGTGTTTTTGTAGTTTTTGAAAATTTCAAGGGACCAAATGCATTTTATCCGTTTAAAAAAAGAGATTTTTAGTTTTAAGTCATTGTAAAGTATGATATTTAGGGATCGATCCCTACATTCTAAACATTTCGTTTTAACTCCCCACATTCCTTGACACTGTTAGTTATCAGACCTCATTCCAAATGTCCGTTAGATATATGGTAATACACTTGAAATCCCTAAATTACCCCCATCCACCTAAACCCCTATATGAAACCCCTAAAATGTCCACCCAAACATATCATCCCCACATGAAGAAACTCCTCGCCCCCTCAGATCCCACCCAAAATGTCCCCAGACTCCCCACCTGAGATCAAAGGTTTTTTTTCCCGCCATTGAAGATTAACAGAGGTATGATTGATCCCTATTTTATTTGGATAATATGTCATTTCACTTTTTGGTTTCCTTTGTATGGGTTTCTTTTATTTGGGTTTCATATTAATCATGTTTGTTTGTATAAATTCATTGGAATGGTATTGTTAGGTTTGTTTATAGTTTAAATGACAAGATACTGGGTTTGTATGAATGTTGTTTACAATGGTTTAAACAATGTGACAAATATTTGAAGTTTGAGTTATTATTGAAGATCACTTTGTTGTTTAGGTTTCAAACAAATGGTTGCTCACATATAAGCAGGTTTTAAACAATGGTTTGTAAATCTGTTGCTCACACACTGTGACAGAGTTTTGAAATTTTTGAAAATAGGTGGTCTGGACATTCAAGCAGGTTTTGACAGATATTGTGGATAGTTTTGATCGTGCATTTGTATGAAAAACTTGTTGCTAACACACCTTATGAGAATGGGATTTTTTTTGCTTTAAAGACCACATAAGAACATGTGAACAATACATACTACATAACAATAATTCATAAACTTAAAGAAATGATCATTTCATACATAACACAATAAGATTCATGATAAGCAAAGCAACAATTACAACATTTATCCACTTCATGCTCTTCAGCAATTTTATAGTCAGGAGATTAATTTTCTGGTTTAATCTCTCTTCAACTTCAAACATTTGATACTTCTAATCAAGGGTGGTGTGGTTTGCACCGTCCACCCACTCAAAAAAATTCGCAATCTTCTTCTTCCTTCCATGTCGGGCATCTAAAAAAATGACAACCTTTTGATTGCTCACGTTTGAAAACATAAACTCGACATCTCTTTTTGCACCCACACTCTCGGATTGGGGTTGAAGTGGCACCAAAATTACTACTTGACACCTAAAAATGCAAAAATAATCTGGTTTAGACATTTTATCAAACACTTTGTCCCCGTTTGGATAGTGGAATTGAGTTATTCTTGATAAATAATTATGCCAGTATAGATAACAAATCTACATGAATAAGAGATTTTCTGTTTGGTTGTGTTTTTTTATTCTCATTGGAAAACGTAAGAATAAACGTTGAGTTATTTGGTTGATAAAGAATAAAATATAAATAACTTGTAAAAAAATTGATTTGACATGTTGTCAAAAAAATAAAGATCTAATGGGGAGTCAATCAAATACTTTATTATCCAATTTGATCTATTGTCCAATTGATACTCTCTTGTACCACATCTACTATAAATAGAGGGGGTTTAAACTTTTTACGACATTATCAAAACATCCACAATCACAATCTCAATCCACACACTTTCAATCCATACATACTCACTCACTATCACACCCCCTTTGAGAGAGAAAGAGCCCCATTTGAGAGAGAAGGAAAACCATTCCCACCAAAATTCACTCTCCACAAAACCCTCTCCAAAACCTTGGTTAAACCTAATTTAACCTTAGCCAAACCTTAACCTAGTAAATTAATTTTTTTAATAACTCCTATAAAAATTCCTACACCCGCCACTGCATGTGTCACACAACTGTAAAATATAAACTCCTATAAGAAGTATATGGATGAACACATATTTTCGCGGGATTGCATCTATCATCATTTAATGTAATTAGTTATTTAAATAGTCTATATATACATGCAAATATAGAAAGGGATTTTTATTTTTAACTCCCCGCAAACCATCGTATTTAGCGATCGCCCCCTCCATTTTCCGTATTTGGGTTTTACTCCCCACATTCAAAGGATAATTCATTTTTACTCCCTGTGAGGGACCTATATGTAAATTATTTAATTTTTTTTTAGTCCTTGATAGGGAGTAAAAAGGAATTATCCTTTGAATGTGGGGAGTAAAACCCAAATACGAAGAATGAAGGGAGCAATCGCTAAATAAGATAGTTTGAAGGGAGTTAAAAATAAAAAACCCATATAGAAATGATAGATGGCACACAAACACAACAAAAGAAAACCTTTTTGTGTTTGACATTTTATTTGATCAAATAACATTAAATTGATCACCATGTGTCCATGTGGCCACCACCATAAAGTAGGTTTGTCAACGGGTCGGGTCTAGACCCGGACGCGACCCGACCCGGACCCGATTACACGTGTAATATACCCGATCCGATTGGACCCGACCCGAGTTGGACCCGACCAGGCGGACCCGAACAAACAAACGGGTCGGGTCCGGGTCCGGGTCCACCCCGCCCCGACCCGTTGGACCCGAGACCCGATTGTTTTATTAATATATGCTCATATATTATAAGACTATTAGTATTAGTTGATACATAATTTTATTTCTTACTTAATTTATGTTTGTATCCATAAGTTCATAAATCATAATCATAATCATAACATTTTTTCGTTGTGTTGATGTTGCAATTTGCAAGAACTTGATTGTTTAATATGTAATAAACTTAGTAATATATTGTTGTCGGTTTGTTTTGGACAATTAACTTATTAGCTTTTGAATTTGTATAATTAATTAGTTTGTTGCATGATTTATGTTTATTATTTTAGTTAATATGTTAGTGTTTATTGTTTTGAATGATCTTTAGGTTAATATTGTTTTGAATATTTGTATAATTAGTTATGTTTATTGTTTAGGTTAATATATTTTTTATGTTACTGGTTATTGTTTTGGATATTATTTAATAATTCATTTATTTTTTTTGAATTGTATAAAATTATGTTCAAACATAGTCTCATTAATAATAATGTTTTATTACAAAAATTTTCAAATAGAATGATAAGGCAAACAAATACATGAGCTCTTCCTCTTTTTTTTCTTTTTTTTTGCCAACCATCTGGGTCGGGTCGGACCCGACCCGGACCCGACGGATCCGGGTCCGGGTCCACATTTTTCCGGACCCGCCGGGTCCTAGATTGGACCCGGACCCATCGGGTCTTGTCACGGGTCGGGTCTGGATCCACCCCGACCCGACCCGAACCCGACCCGTTGACAGGCCTAGCATAAAGAAAATCCACCAATGCAAGCATCTCCTTTTCCTTTAGAACGTGCAACTGAACTTTTTATAATTCAATTAATTGTTGGAAATAACATGATGAAGCTTCAAAAAACAACGCTGGCTTTTTAACTTTACACCTCAATTTACTTTTTCTTTAAAATATTTTTTTGTCCCTTTATTTGCATTACAAAACATTTAAAAAGTTTGACCATTTGTAAAAATGTTTGGCGCACGTGGTTTGAGACTGAATTTTTTTAGTGGTTTTGATATTTCCAAATCTGATCTTAATCAGGACTAATCAATATTCAATAAATGTGTTTTATTTTTATTAAAAGGATTCATGAATCGAGCTGAATTAAACTTTATTGTATTTTAATCGAACTAAATAAACAAGCAATGGAATTAAACAATATAATATTAAATTAAACCGGAGGGATATTGTATTAAAATAAATTCAATTCTTCTCATAAAAAAAATAAAAAAATAAATTCAATTCTTGTAAATAATTAAATTGAAATGATAGTAGCATGGTTGTGTATTTAGTTCTTAATTTATAGCCATAAAACTAACTAAACCTGATTCATAGACATATAGTAGTACGTCATTAAATGGAAGTTTTTTGAGTGGTTTTGGGAGCTTTGAATGATTGCGGAAAGAACTGAATTGTGGGGGCATCATGGAGGAAGAAAAGGAAAAGGTTTTGGAAAATGATGTCAAGAAGTAAATTATATGAGCTGGCCACAGTTTTTTTTAGGTTGAATAAGTTGCTTACAATGCCAAAAAGTATGCATAGGTGAGGTGAGACATTTATTAATATAAGCAATATATTGATGTCTAACAATATGCCCCAAAATTGATGGTAGAGGGACATTATCGGATGGAAAATTAGAGACTGATCGGGAATAACTCAAATTTTATTATGAGTTCTCATCCAATTTAGTGACCAAATTGATTTTGTACCACCCATAAGATGGGTTAGTTATTTCTTTTGTAAATTGATACTCCAGTAATGTGTGCGGTTTCCAAATTGATTTTGTATCACCCCGAGTGAAATATATATTTAAATAAATTAATATATTTTTTGATAAAAATAAATAAATTAAATTTATCTATGCACGTTATATTTTTGGAATATATACCACACTAGGATACAATATATTTCATTGGACAATTGGAGGACCGTCTATAAACTAGACTTCAAAATAGATTGAGAGTATCAACACAATTTTTTTTAACAAATCCCCATCATCTATCTAATGTCATCGTATTATAATAATTCTAGGCGTTATATGTATTTTTCATAAAGTGTATCTCTCTCTCTCTCTAAAATAATTCATGAAGGCGATATCATATTCAATCATATTATTTTATTCAATCCCGGATGGTGGAATGAGCATGTCGTAATAGAAAAAGACCATGTTATAAGGAAATGAAGATGTAAATCACTAAAATGTATTTTTTTGAAACAAAGAGGAAGGTAGTGATCTTCTATCATTTTTATTTAAATATACATTTGTTGATTTTTGTTTGATTAGTTAAGAAAGAAGACAAATGTTTGACAATCCATTAACAGTTACTTTGCGGGATAATTTTAATCCGGATGTTCTTAATAATAATAATAATAATAATAATAAGGGAAAATTAATTAGGGGTCCCTGTGGTCATCCATCTATTATTTTTAGATCCCTAGAATTTTTCAAGTTTTTTTAGGTCCCTAAAACGGTGAAAATTATCTTTAGGTCCCTTTAGCCGGATGTTTTTCAAAAATACCGAAAATGTCTCCACACAATTATTTTAATACACCGTTAACACTCCACAATACATTGTTAAATATCTCTAGTACTATTAATATTCCCCAGTTCCTTGTTAATCTTTGAATAGAATGTCCCCCGTTCAATTGTTTTAGTACACTGTAAACACTCTACAGTGAATGGTTAAGTATCTCAACTACACTGATAGTATTCTCTAGTACATTGTTAATTTTTACATAATTGGGCGAGGACATTTTTTATATTTTTGAACAACATCCGGTTGGAGGGTCCTAAAACTAATTTTTAAAAGCCTTAAAAACCCAAAAAAATTTAAAAATTTCAAGGATATGAAAATAATAGATGGGTAATCTCTAAGACTCCTAATTAATTTTTCCATAATAATAATATTAATAATAATTAGGGAGGCAATTTGGGCACTCCTTTGCCTTGCATAAGCACACGAGGCAGCACGAAAAATTGTTACATGGCGACTTTGTGTGCACATGCAGGCTCTATTAGTCCATGCATTGAATCTAAAATCAAAACTAATATTTATTAATTATTTTTATAATTTGATTAATTCTCAAAATTCAATAATAGGCAAGAATTGATTTAAAATTTATAAAAAGTCAATCAACTTATCGAACTGACTTTGACTTACATGTGGTTGTCTGAACTAGCCAATTCGTGACTAAAAAAAAAATATCATTTATTAGAAAAAATCTTTAGGATAATATCATAAAAGACTTTCTAAGTAGCAGGACTTCTGAATTATTTTCATATATTCATATGTATTGTTAATTATTAAATATTTATATTAATTACATCATAACCCTTTCAATTCTTCACACCGGTAATTTTTAACCATTTTAATTTTGAATTGCAACCAAACTAAGGGTGTTTTTTGTTTTGTGATCGGTAAAATTAGTTTTGTAGAAATCTCAGTTTTAAAACTAATTATGCAGAAAGCTCACTTCTAACTTTTTAAAATCACAGCTTTTTGACATTATTTATCTAAAATATGTTTCTATAAAGTTAATACAGTAAAACTATTTGGTTGTACGATTGTAAAAATAATTTTCTACAATCACAACAACTGCGCAATTGCACAACCAAATGCACCTTAAGTCATCTAATGCATTTTTAAAATGAGATTCAATTAATGTTGGATTTTATTTAGTCTATAATTAAAGCGTTCTGTAATGAAAGCATCGGTGACTATGTATACCTCACATGAGTTTGTTCCCCTCTGTGATTAAGTGGTGATTAAGTGGATCTCATTTCTACTCTTTCTTTAGTTTTCTATGAAACAAATGAAATTGATATTACATACAATAAGTATGGATAACATTTATTTTCATCCTCGATGAAATAAACTTATAAAATTTAAATTTAAGACTTATTTGATAATTCTGATACAGTAAAAAAAAATTGTACAGAAGAAAAAAATATCAATTTTTTTTTATAAATTCCATAAAATAAATAATGCCTTTAAGGTTACTGAAATTTCCAAAACACCTTTGCCGAATATTCGGATTCGTGAACTCGACCTCCACAAGAAAAGACGAAACGGATTATCTAAATGGTGCCTCTATTTGCACCCCTCAAATTGGAGTGCACACCTCATAAACGGGTAATGCACAAAAAATCCGTTTATAATCGGATTTGTGCACACCCATATATTCGGATCCTTCGCGACACTCGTAGTGTCGATCATTGACGTTTGGGTCGACAACGGGGGTGTCGCGGGGTTCAGAAACCTGAATCCATAACATCTGAATCCTTAGCGACACTATCAGTGTCGGCATTTAACATTTAAGTCGACAATACTAGTGTCGCGGGGTTCAGAAACCTGAACCAGTAGCATCTCCATCAACCATGACACTATCAGTGTCGATATTTAACGTTTACACAGACAATTCTTGTGTCGCGGGCTTCAGAAACCTAAACTCATAGCAGACTAATATGTGTGTCGTCGACTTGTTAGCTATATTGCGACAGTATCAGTGTCGATACTAACAGATTTTTTGAACGATTCAAACATTCACACATTCTCCTCAACCACCTGCCGTTGGATCTCCGCCTCGCCCTCTCCTTCTTCGACTGGACCGGATCCCTCCCCGGCTTCCGCCACGACCACGGCTCCCACTCCGCCCTCCTCGGCCTCCTCGTCCGCCGCCGCCTCTTCGCCGCCGCCCGCCGAATCCGAATCTCGATGTTCAGATCGTGCGATGCGGGAGACGTTGTTGGGGCTCTCGAAGGGGAGGGTGAGGGTCTAGGACTTGGAGAGGTCGGTGACGGAGATGCGATTGCCGACGGGGGAGATGAGTTGGGTGTCGTCGGTGTGCTTTGAGAATGGATTGGAGCTTAAATAAGGGGGTGTTTAAAGAATAAGAAAAAGTTTTGATGGGTGTGTAAAAATAGGGGTGTGCACCCCAATTTAAGGGGTGCAAATAGAGGCACCCTTATCTAAAATCGACGGCTCCAAATACCTGATAACGTCAAGATCAACTCCGCCATACGTTAATCACCGCTCGATTGAAAACCGACGGTCGATCCGATTTTTCTGGTACGGACGCAAAGGTCCCTCATTTGTTTTTATTTTTATATTAAAAAAAAGCCCGGTTTTGGAATCCAACGCGTATATATGAAGGCCTCAAACAGAGAACACAGAGTAAATAAGATCCAATCATCGAAAAAAAAAAATCCATTTTTTTTCTCGTTCTCTTCAAATCTTCGCTCCTCTCTCTACCTCACGGAGAGAAAGAGAGGCGCGTGAAATCTACGCCGGCGACAGACCCCGACCAGTTTTCCGGTGAGCTCCGGCGGTTCTTCTTGATTACTCGCCGAATTTTTGTTTTTTGTTTTTAGGGGTTTCGTTGATTGATTTTTGGCCGATCTATGAACGGATCAGGCAATGCGGATTCGATTTGGGGGGGGGGGGGGTGGGTGGGTGGGCTACCGTTGAAGGGGTTTCGTGTGTCTCTCTCCATTGAATCTGTGATTTATGTTTTGTTACGGTTTTGTTTATCGATTTTTCGCATTTGAATCCACATGATTTGGTGATTGGAATGCGTTTGAGGGATGAAATTTTGGGGCTTTGGACGTATTTCTTGCATATTTGCACTCTTTTTTTTTCATGCGTTTGAGATCGGATTTATTGAAAAAATTTGCCTTTTGAGTAGATAAAATCGGAAAAGTTGAAACCTTTGCATTTTTTTTTTTGAAATCTTTGATTTTCTTGTAAATGGGTTTCCAGTTACACTATTTTTGCTGTGTGAATGTAATTCAATGAAGCAGTGATAAGTATCCGAAAAGTTAGACTCAGTTTCCCCATGAATTTGGTCCTTTGAAGGGATTCAGCTTGAAATTTTGTTGTTTTATTCTTATTAGTAGAGTGGGTACCGTACCATTCATCGTTTTCGCACTTCTTTCAACACCTGTTCTTGGCTCTCTCTTTTTCCGATGCATTCCGTCGAAGCCTCGCATAGTCGTATCTCAGCATTCCTTTTGAGTTCCTCTGTTAACCCACACTATAGGGTTTTTTCCAGGCTATTTCCCTCTATTCATCTCATATGCCCCAATCCAAACATGGGCTATGAGTTTTTATTTGACATTCGTCTTGTGAGGTCGAATGCTTGTGCGAGCTTCGACTAGCACGAATAGGGACTGCCCTATACAGATGTTGTTGTGGGTTCACTAAAAGAGCTTGCTTTGTTAGTGTAAGGTGCAATACGTGCCCGCGTATATGTTTGTCGATATTTATTGGCTTGTCGGGTTCTGCTAAAATTGGGTTTTAAGTTGCCTTTTCTGGTGTGTTGTTCTTGTGTATCCCCCTTTATTTTAAGGTAGGAGAGGAAGCAGAAGTCTTGTTTCACAATGAAGGCTCTCATTCTTGTTGGAGGATTCGGGACTCGTCTGCGCCCTTTGACGCTGAGCTTCCCAAAACCGCTAGTAGATTTCGCCAACAAACCCATGATTTTACATCAGGTAAATGCACTGTGATCCATCTTTGGTTGTTTAAATTAAGCAATGCTATGTTTGTCTCTGGATCTTCTTTTACTGGTAGAGTATAGATTATATCATGTTTTTTTTCCCACTATTTTCATGTTTTGGATTGATGCGAATGTTTCTTTTGTAATTGGCCCATTTTCTTACACATAATATGAATCAGATCAGACAAATCAAATTTTTTATGCTGATTTTCACTATAATTGCAAACAGATTGAAGCTCTGAAAGCCATTGGAGTGACTGAAGTAGTCTTAGCTATCAATTACCAACCAGAGGTAAAGATAATCCATCAAAACACCTCATATTTTGTTTAAAATTATCTACATAGTTTGAAGTGTGACCCTATTTTCCATTACAGGTTATGTTAAGCTTCTTGAAGGATTTTGAAACCAAGTTAGGAATCAAGATCACCTGCTCCCAAGAAACTGAGCCCCTTGGCACTGCTGGTCCCCTGGCTTTGGCTCGGGACAAGCTCATCGATGGATCTGACGAGCCCTTTTTTGTCCTCAACAGCGATGTCATCAGTGAATACCCTCTCAATGAGATGATCAAGTTCCACAAGTCCCATGGTGGAGAGGCTTCCCTCATGGTCACCAAGGTAATTCATCCTCCATGAAGATTATAAATGTGACTTGGGGTGACAGTAGTGAAGAATTTGGAATTTCAAATGGAGAAGAGAAACAAAAATTTACTGCTTTCACTACTAGAGTCGATGAATTGAGTCTTGTGGAAAATAATTGTGATTGAAAATTTTAAAATGATTTTCAAAAAGCTTACAATGATAATTTTAAGAAGATTAGGATATTTCAGGATGAGGTCAACAAAGTTTAAAAATTGTTAAACAAAAGATTTTCAAAATTCCAATGAAAACCTGAATAATATAATCGAGATCCTTTATGAACAAATATAGTTTCTTGAACTTGAATATAATTGAAGCATCGATAAGGAAATAATTACAAGTGAAATATGATGAGCTTTTTTAAGATTGTTTACAGATCTTTTCACTTGCCAATGTGTACAGGTGGATGAGCCATCAAAATACGGTGTCATCGTTATGGACGATTCAACAGGAAAGGTGGAGAGGTTTGTCGAGAAACCAAAGGTTTTTGTCGGCAACAAAATCAATGCCGGAATCTACCTCTTGAATCCGTCCGTCCTTGACCGGATTGAATTGAAGCCCACCTCCATCGAAAAGGAGGTCTTCCCTAAAATTGCTGCGGAGCAAAAGCTATTCGCGATGGTCCTCCCTGGATTTTGGATGGACATTGGGCAACCCCGTGACTACATCACCGGTCTCAGCCTCTACTTGAACTCCCTCCGCAAGAAATCCTCCTCCAAGCTGTCCGCCGGACCCCACATCGTGGGGAATGTGTTGGTCGATGAGAGCGCCTCGATCGGTGAGGGCTGCCTCATCGGCCCCGATGTGGCAATTGGTCCAGGTTGCGTGATTGAGCCTGGGGTGCGCCTTTCGAGGTGCACGGTGATGCGTGGGGCACGGATCAAGAGGCATGCCTGCATCTCGAGCAGCATCATTGGGTGGCACTCGACGGTGGGCAAGTGGGCCCGTGTTGAGAACATGACCATCCTCGGCGAGGATGTTCACGTGGGCGATGAAGTTTATAGCAACGGAGGTGTTGTTCTTCCTCACAAGTCGATCAAGTCGAGCATATTGAATCCCGAGATCGTCATGTGAGAAGCGGTGCGAAAGAGAATTGAAAGGTAGGTGTGTTCATGCTTAATGTGTTTTTCTTTGGTTCTATTGAATCTTTTGCATGTCTGTTCAGCAGTAGATATGGGAGCCTATTCTATGTCTGTCACACTGGAGGTTTTGAAGTTACTCTGAAGATTAGTGAGTTCTGATACTTGAGTCATGTGTGGGGTCTGTTGGTTTCTTTGCAGTGGTCTTGTTGGTGCAAACTGTTTATTTTTTTTAGTATATAAATAAATGGAGGTGGTGAAATTTATTGTCAGTTATGGTCTCTTGATACATTTTTTAAGCACGTGATGTTGATTAAGTTATAACTTGTACACAAATTGCAAGTTTTTTATATTGTTGATAAGCTTTTATATTTGAAGTGTTGCTGCTTATTTTGGGTCCCCCAAAACATCTCGTGAGTAGGTGAATTTATTGATGGTTAGGAATCTGAGTCACCTCTGTTTCATTTAGTTGATAAAACTTTTCTGCGGATCTCACCAATTCAGATCTAAATGACCAATCAAGATTAACTAAAGAGGGATTTTTTGTTTTATGGTATAAAGATTAACCAAAAAGTTGGTTGGTCGGCAAGAAACCTTTGATTAGTCAATTTTTTGTGACAGTGAGTGAGGCAATACAATAGACAAGGGACCCACATTTTCAGTACAGTCCTTTCATTTCTATTGTGGACGAGGAGGTGAATAATGTATAGGAAACTGCTATTGTAAAATTGATTACATGAGAATCTGTGATTGCAAAACTGATTATGCAGGAAGCTTATTTTCTCAGTTTTTTAAAATCACAGCTTTAAGACACTATTTGTTTGTAATCGCTGGATTTAAAACTGCGATTGTAAAACTGTTTGGTTACACGATTGTAAACGCAGCTTCCTGCAATCGCAATCGCGCAACCAAACGTACCCTTAGTACATTCTTTCATGAAAAAAATATAATATATAAAATACATATTCATATAAATTAAATGCATATATTTTTATATTTTCTATAACATAGCATATAATATATATTATATTGGTTGATTTCCATATATTGTAGGATTCAGGATACTCTCATTTTTATGATTTCATATATTGCGATAGAATTTTCTGTGTTGTATTGGTTGATGAGAAATCGTCACATAGGTGGCAAACAACTGCTTGAAATGCTCACTTTAATTGATTTTATTTGTGTAAAAAAAATACATGCTTGAAACAGTTTTGTGTAATTTAACTTGCACAACTTCATTGGGTCACACATGAATTCTATTCATCGTTCTTATCTAGGGTTTGAGAGTTGTGTCACTGGCCTCTTATTGTTCTCCACAGATATTAAATGGGGAACAAAACAAGGTATTTAAAAGGTCCATATGGGTTGTTCTGCAATGAAGATGGGAAGAATTTTAATAGGAGGGGAATAAACAGATGTGGAATTGAAAAACAAAACATGAGAAGATAAGTTACTGCCAACAGTGTCATGTGAGTGAGGTGGCTTGTCTGGCCTACCCATGTGAGGTGTAGCAGGAAGAGATTTAAAAAGTGCAACCCCACTCCAAACACACACATTAAAGTCTATAATTAGCTCTAATAAATGGCAAGACTTATGGTGCTCGAAGTTAGGGACCCTCATTTACATTTTTCAGAGTGGACTTCAAAGTCTTGGGACGTGTTTGTGCAAAAAAGAATCTCAGGCAAATGAATAAAAAGTAAAATTCTGTTGAGCACTCAAAAACCTGTTGTTGGGAGAGTTTTTTTTTTTTTTTTAATTTTCCTTTCTCTCTTTTGTCTTATTAGAAGATAAATGTAATCCTAAAAAAAAGTCATTTTTAATCACTTTTGGATTCCAACTTAAATCCATTTTCAAAACAAAATACTTAAATAATCCAGATATGAAGAAAACCAGCTCAATCAATTGTCACATAAAAGTTATTATATTGACTTTCAAGAGATAAAAAATAAAAAATATATGAAACAAGCATCTGAATTTCAAAACCTCTAATTGGAACCGATTCTTAAAAAAACTGGTTTTGCAAAATAAAAATCCATTTGACAATTGATTCCACAGTCTATTAGATGAGATTTTAGAACCACTTTAACATGGAATAAAAAACACCAAATCACTTATGAGCAAGTTGATAGAAATATCCCCTCTTACCAGAGTGGCAAACAGGATTAATAAGGAGAAAAAAAAAAGGCACTTAATTTCCGAAAGAAAAAAAAAACATGGGTTCAAAAATTTGATGAATCACCATGAACTTTCCTTTGGAAAACGTGATGCACATTATTAATGGGTCCAAATCAAAATCTGTTATACATATATAATAATAATTGTATGTCTTTATTGAATATTAATAGCTGTGATATACAGTTTGAAAATGACACAAACTTTGTAGTCCTATGAAGCGTCGTTTCCGATCTACCACACCCTTACCCCCTTCTCAATTATTGGAGACCATAAAGAGATGCTGCTTTAATTAAAATCATGTTGTATAAATCATCTTTACCTGTGCTTCTTTATTTGTAATCCTCTTTTATTTGGTGTTAAAATGCCTTTTTCCAAAAAAAATCCCCAACATGAATTTCCAGTGGTTATTTTAGGCCAAATGAGACAAATACTTCAGTTTTTCTTTCTATATTGTGCTTACAATATATTTATTGCTTTTTTTCTCTCCCTCATTGAGGTGAGAAGATTTTATTGACAGAACAAAAAGAAGATAGCACCTGTCATAGTTGAGAGGATGCATGGCTAGTAGATTATGATTGTAATCATTGTATTGGTGTTCATGGCTTCACATGGTGATGCCTTTCTTATCAAAAACATAAAAAAGAAAAATACTGAAATGATGAATCACAAACAAAGTCAAGCTCCTCTAGAAAATTTATGATTTGAATTGTTATTAATTGCATTGAACTATTCACTCATACAAGTATACAACCCATATGATTTCCTCCTAAATTTTGTTAAGAAAGCCAATATTAATGGAAGAGAAGAAAAAATCAGAAAACCCATGAGGGCCAATAATAATAATAATAATAATAATAATAATAATAATATCTGTTAATTAGATGTATTTCTTGTTCATGGATAATTCTAGGAGTGATCAGATTTTTCGTTACTCAAGTCTAATCTTCCCAAGATATATGTATGCACAGACTTGGTCATAAATGGCATGATGTTGAAAGACTGGTTCTTCATACAGAAAAAAAAAATACAGGATCAATAAAAATGATCAGTGATTTGCAAATTGCAATCCCATTGGATAAGGATGAGATCCCTATTCAGAAAAAGTCTGAGCCAATACAAGCCACTTGTGTCTCTTCTCTCCTTCACTAACTGACTTTGATGGCTCCTCACAAGTCCTTCATCCCCTGCAATTTTTAAGGGCCAAGTTTCTGAGGAATTGATAGGTTTTCACCAACACATTTCAACATCTACAAGGACTACACGTGTAATAACGTCAAGGCAAGGGACTGTTTGACTGTCACTTCATTCTCCAAAAAACACTGGTCCAAAGAAAGCACATTGCATCCAAATTCAAAAAGCCTACAAATTGCATGAGAACAAATTTCCTATCAAGTGAAAAGACAGTGGGGATTAGGACTTGGGTAGGGGATCTGAAAACGGATGGGGGTTTCCGTGAAATTTCCGAGAAGCTGCGTTTGCGTAACATTTTCTGATTCATTTTATCGTCGCCATTCAAAAGAAGATGTTTTTTTTAGATCTTGTTATAGCTATTACAGGCTTAGGGTCTGTTTGTTTTCATGTAAAACTTCTACATGTACCATATACCAAGTTTTCAGAAAATCAGTTATAGATTTCTGTTTGGGTGCATTTGAAAATAAAGTCAACAGAAAATAAAATCCCTAACTATCTCAAAATCTTGATTTTGTGATACAAAGTAAAGGGGTACGTTGTTTTCCTTGCATCTAGAAATCCTGAAAAGCCCTCAACTCTCTTTCTCCTCCATTTTTTGTCTGTCTCATTTTGTTTTCATTTTTGTTAGAGCATCAAAAAAGAAAAGGTACGTCATTCCTCTCTTTCTATTTTTTTTTTTAATATGCTTGTCAACGGGTAAGATTCGGGACGGGTTAGGGTGGCTTGGGTCCGCCGGACCTAGGTCCTATCCAGGACCCGGTGGACACAGGAAATTACTCTCCTAGGTCCAGATCTGGTGGACCTGAGTAAATAGCTAAACATAAAAAAAAAAACAAAAAGGATAAAAGGAATCCAAAGGAGATGGGAATGGGATGGGGTCGGCGTGGGTGTGGGTGTCTTCAATGAGAGAGGGGAGAATGAGAGAATAGGAAGTTATGGTTTTGACTTTTGTGGCGGCTTCATAGTTCACTCGTGGTCGGGGAAGAATGAAAAATGTAAACATGTTAATGCTAGGGTTTTTGTGGGAAACACTTGTGGATACTGACATATTGGGGTTTTTGTGGGTTACTTCAAAACTTTAGATGGGCTTTCAGATTGGGCTTTGACATTGTGGATCTGCGGGTAGACTAGCGGGGTTGGACTTGGGTCATGACAACAAAAAAATTAGGGGTGCCGAGTTCGGGTCATCGGGTCAAGGTAGACCCGCCCCATTTGGATGATCGGGTCCTCCCAATCGGGTATTTTAGGCCTTTTATCGGGTCAGGGTCAACCAGCGACCGTTGACAGGACTAGCACTGAAGCAGCTATTAGACCAGCTAATGTTTTGTAACAGAAAATTCATTCGTATTTGTCAATCAAATTTGTTGAAAAAGTATCATAATCTAAAGTAAAGAATTCTTACGAAGGGGTCGTATTTGTCAAACGGAGGCCAAGAGCCAGAACATGACAAGAGAGGACATGGCGATGAAGAGCCATGTGACAAAGGCCAGTGCCACGGAGATTTGGTAACTGCTGCATTGGAGGTAATCTTTATCGCAGAGGTGAACGTCCTTTGTGAACAGAACAGTGACACCTGCAGATGAACAGGCAGCCGCAAGTGATAGGGTTGCTGTCACCTGCAATTATTTACATGAACTCTACTCAGAAATCATGTAAAGAATAAAAGACGTAGAATTTTATAATTAAATGAAGTTTCTTAAATTATAGTTTTTCTTTATAGGGCCTATTCTGATAATATTCACTGACCGAGAAAAGAGGAGCAGAAAATACAAATTGAGTAGATTGACATTCAAGGACTTAATCATGGGAGAACAAGTTTTAAAAAGGATAAACCTGCTGAATGTAGCGCAAGCCACACAAAAAATGTGAACTCTCCTGATGAAAGGTATAAAAAAGCAATGTGTCATCTGTGATTTCTGCCTTCTTGTTTGTCATCTTATAAGGATTTTTTTTTTGTATCTTGATTCCTTACCAACGTAACATTAAAGGGAAGATTCACATTTGTCCCAAAGAAGTGGAATGTTAATAATTTTGTCCATGCACAAATCACTTAGCTGTTGAATGAGCACTTGTGGAAGTCTCCAGATCAACATGTTTCTCCAAGGGAATAATACTTTTATCAACTATATTTATTCAATATCTGTAATCGTAATATATTTCCTTGGTGGGAAGGGCTTCTGGGAACGGTACCAGAGACATACAAAACATCAAGCATACTATATTACATTTGACAGCCTTTGCTGGAAAAGAGGAGCAACCCTAGAAGATCAATACTGGCTCATGATTTGGTGAGAAACATGCACCACAAGTCCACAATTCAAGAGTAGAGTATTGTGTATCAAGGCTGACCTGCAATAAGCTTTTGACAAAAGGACAAATTGCCTTCTTGCAAGGGCCTGCCTCACAGCAGCAGTGTGATGCATTTGGCAAAAAAAAAAACAAAAGGATATTCCAGTGAAAGTCAGAACCCAAACAGGCCACACTTCAAGCCATAATTGCCAATGTCTCACTGTCAGTGCAAGGCCTAACTGCCAAGGAAAATCCCAAGAGACAGAAAGGTTGAGTTTCTGGCCAACTATATATTCAAATATAATCTAATTCAAAACTGGTGATTAAATGGATAAATGCTTACTGCTAGGTTGTATATTTACTAGATCAGGCAACTCTTTTAATATTTTGATGAGTGGACACACATTTATTGGGAGATTAATGCAGTTACTGACTTCTTGGCCAGCTACAAAAACAGAAAGGGGTTGCTATTTTCCACAGCACAACAGACTCCCCCACCCCAAACTAAGAGAATTGCTGGAACAAGGAAAACAAATCCAGGTGAAAACCAGAGTTAGGCAATCCTAGTGCCTGTATCCTAACTTCAGCAAAACAGATCCCCCTGATCTGCAACAATATTTCAGGTTCCAGTACTGGGATTTTAAGCAATGAGTGCACCACATGTAGCTCCAAAAATACATGTAAATGGGGGGGAGGGGGGGGGGGGGGGTGTTATCTCAAAAGAAGGAAGCCTTTTGTGCCTCATTTCCTTTGGCAGTACCTAACAATCCTCATTAGCCACACTTTCTGTATATGTATATTTACACCAATACAATTTTTTTTCTTACCAAAAAAAACAAAATTTAGTTGCTGCGTTTTAATTTTAAGCTAACTAGATGTAGCATAAGAATAAATTGATTAAGACAACTGCATTGAAATGATCAGTGCATGAACAGGGAAAAGGAAATAAAAATAATGTTTCGAGTCATGCAATTCATAATCAATGAGCCGAGGTTCCAAGTCAAGGTTTCAATTAACAACCAATGCACTGTCAATTATTTGATAATGTTTACTTTTACTTCAAGCTGATTAGTCGAGGCACTCAATCCTGTAGATTTACTTGTAAGTGATATATGCAAACATGTATATACACTAAAAAAAATGTTATTAAATCAAATTTTGTCACCCTTGGTCTTAGTTATAAACATATATTATTTTACAAGGAAGATATTAGGGTCAGTCATTCCTGCAGCCCCCAACATGATTTGATTTTTTTTTGGAAGGTATACATTTCTCTAATGAGTACATAGTCCATACCTTTATTTCGAAAAAAAATGAAGTATTCGAATGAATTAATTTGAAGGCATAATTTTTTGGGAAAATAAGAAAGAAAAAGTAAACTAACCTAGTATATGTTATGTTAGGATAAGTGTTGGCTGCAAAAGGGAGTGCATGATTTGACTGTGTGTATCAACGCCCATTTAAATTGTCACCCCCACTCTCAGAAAATCCATCTTTTTACCTTTTTCAATTTTGAAAAGAAACATAAGGCATTGTAGTATCCTAGAGTGAATGTTTCTTGTCAGTTGTCACAGATTCATATAACAAAACATGCATCCTTTTAGTGACAGCAAGCAGAAAAATACTGTAGGATACGCCAAAAAAAAGAGGAAATCAATTTAACTTCACACAGTATGAGATTCAATAAGCTGCTTTTTATGGAATAAAATAAGCAGCATGCCAAGCATCTAATACAAGACCTAGGACCATCATATGAGAATAGGAGTTTCGTTTAATTGAAAATTTTAATGCAACTAAATACAAATGCCAAATTATCCAATCACATGCACAATCATTGACAGTTATTTGATTTGCAAATTGAGTCATGTTGTAAGAATTTAAGGCTTTAACCAGGTGAATAAAAATGGTATAGCTGATAAGCGATAACTGATAAGTAGCAGAGTAAGAAATATACCCAATCGCCAACCACGAACAAGCTTACAAGGATGGGATTCTGAAGATCTCTCTTAAATTTCCAAGCATGAAAATCAAGACAAGCAAGACCCAAGCTCCACAGCACTTGCAGTCCCATTGAAGCAATTAGATAGCTGAATGCAAGGGATATCCATTTCAATGCTCATGACCATAAAAAGATCATCTACAATACTGAACAGCTATGAAACTAGCCGAATGCCTAAACATGTGAAAAAGGCTGACTAATAAATTCAAGTGAATAATAAAGCAACAAATATTTTTAGCAAATCGGGGGGGAAAAACCGCACTTAGATGTTATGTAAAGAAATGGATGTTTTATGAATATTTATACACCATAAACCCACACTCAGATTAAGGTAGCAAAGCCACTGGTATTACTGCCAATATATTATATCCCAGAAACATAGCTTAATATTGATGGTTCATACCAAATTTCTAAATCAGATGATTCTAAATTTCTAATCCCCAATCAATAAAACATAATACACGGACACCGGCGTCCTTAAAAGGAGAACAATTTAAAATCTTTTCTATGAAGGGTTCCTATAATCAATTAGTGAAAACAACAGTTCATTGACAGACATTGTTGTGTCAGTTGTCAGGGTGAAAATTATTTCTGCCATGTACTTGGGCCCATCATCGCATGTTTTAGGTTACAAGACAAGATTGCATGGAAAAACCATAACAGAGAATTAGTATCTTATCCGTATTGTAATTTGCTGATAGCAGAAAATGCCCATGACTGGGTATGCAGATCATCTCTTTCACTTTCATAGCCAGGTATTGCCTGAAAATAAATCCCCCCCCCCCCCCGCCCAAAAAAAAAAAATTGTATTGGGCAATACAAAATGCACATGACCAAAAAAAAATATTTTCTTATTAGGTTATGGAAGACATCTTCACAAAAGAAGTAAACAGGTTCCAATTATAAAATAGCTTCTTCACTTCTAAATTGAGGTCTTGCCAGTTCCTTCATTCAATCGCACAACCTAAATATGTTCAGCAGCCTCCATTATTAAATTGAAAGAAAAAAAAATCTGTAGAACATTAAATCCATTTCTAATCTCAATGTTGCTAAATCAACTAACACAAACTTAGCATTTGGCTCAAAATGAAGGCTTTTCATCCACCGGGCAATATACATTCACTTCCTTCTACATGAGGTCCAGTCTCATCTATGTTACATTTTCCTTTCACATTTAAAGCTCAGGTGTGTCTCAAAATCCACATTACTCTAAGATGTAGAACTGACCTTTTTATCATCAAAGAAATCCTCACCTTTTGCATAAAAAAATATCAAAGAAATCCAATAGAACTTAAACGAGAAGCTACAAATTTTAATATAATTAAAATTGCCCATAAATTCTAAACCAAAATTAATCCACATTCCAAAAGTTGTCAACTTTAACAAATGTCACTTGGCTTCCATATCAACATTGATTTCAAGAAAACAAAGACATCTCATTCACAGATACCGCATTGACACGTGGATGGATCCCAATCATCCCATATTAGCAAGTAACAAACACTCAAGATTTCAGAACTGAAAAAAAATAATAAAAAAAAAATCAAGTGAGACATGATACAACATGATGAGACACACGAACAAGCGAGTCATTTAGAAGTGCTCAGTCATCAAAACCTAATGAAGGTCACCAATTCAACAAAAGAAAGAGCAGAAACAAAAATTTCCAAACCAATTAAACCAAACCAAATGGCCTATTAAAAAGAAGTCATTACCATAATTTCGTACTGCACACATTAACAAAAAAACATATATAAAGAAACAGTGATTGTACCAAAAAGCGGTGTAATTGGTGAACCCTAAAGCAGTGACCATGGTCCCGATCGAAGCCGCCGCGAAAAGGCATTGCCCCAACCTCAGCGTGAGCCCGCTCAACGTCCCCGGACCCCCGATCAACACCTTCATCTCTCTCACTCACAGTCTCCCCCTCTCTCGAACCCTAGATTCTAGGTCTGGCCTCCATCGCCGATTCTGAGCCACAGAAAACCCTAGAACCTCTCACTCGTTCTTTGTGAATCGGATTTTTAAGAGAGTGCGATTTGAAAGAATTTCGATGTTAAAAACACTTTCGCCTTCTTCTCTCTCTAAATTGATTTTGTTTTGTGTTGATTTCGTTATTTGATCAGTGTTTCTTTGTTAAAAAAGAAAAGAAAATTAGACTCCTCCGCAACGAAAATCATGGCGACCACGGTTGCTTTGAAGTTTTGGCTGTAGCTTATAAGGTGCTTCGCTGGTGAATATTAGACGTTGAACGGTTTTTTTTTTTTTGGTTTTTTAGTTTTTAAGTCCGTGTTAACAATCGTATCTATTTAGGGATCAATCCTTCACTTTTTCATATTTTTGTTTTAGTCCCCTGATTTAAAGATATGTTCATTTTTAGTCCTTTTAGGAACTGAAATGAAAACTAAATAATTTAGGGATAGGTCCCTCCCAGAGACTAAAAAGGAATATATCATTTAAATTTGAAGACTAAAACCAAAATACAAAGAAGTGATGGATCGATCCCTAAATATGTATGTTTATAAGGACTGAAAACTAAAAAACTCTTTTTTTTTGAAATATCCATACAAACCCCCCCCCCCCAAAACTGTCCAAAATTCATATAACCCCCCTACTTTTCTTGAATTCATATAACTCACTGAAAATACCTACATATATCCAAATAGTTTCTGAGTAAAATTTTCGTTGACAGATGAGGAATATTCTGTGAATTTTTTATTTTGTTAACCTTGATTGAAAACATAGTATATCATAAAGTACCTACAATGTGTTAAAAATAAGAAAAATCATATGTAAATGGCGATTTTACCCTCCTAGATAAGGTTTTATAATCTATTTAGATGGATAAAATCATTATTTATATAATATTTTTCACATTTTAAACACATTGTAAAGGGTTTTTAATATATTGTGTTTTCAATCATGGTTAATTAAAAGAAATATTGCAGAATAATAATCCTCATATGTCAACAAAGTTTAATTCGGGGGGTTATTTTTTGGGTGAAAACTCATAGGGTTATTTTGATTTATATATGTGCTTTCAGGGGATTATATGGACTTTAGAAAAATTCGGGAGGTTATATGGATTTCAAGCAATTTACAAGGGTTTATTCGGATTTTTCCCTTTTTTAATATTTAAAACATAATAGCCTAATTGAACTAAGAATCTAACACTTTATTGGATACCAAGGACATAAAGAGCTTTATTTTTACCAAATTTTTTTTAAAAAAGACAGAGTTCTGCAGAGAGATCAGAGATTGATAACCCCCTCACTTTTACCACGGTTAAACATTTAGCACGTGTTAAAATTCTGTTAACTCTATGATTTGATAAATGAATAAATGGTGGGATAAGAAATAATTATAAATATAAACGAGTGAAAATGACAATTTATTTTCCTTTGATATAAAAAAATAATCATAATAAATTGAAAAAACAAGAACATTTGTTTCATCTGATTGTTTATTGTTTTGTTTACGTTGGTGGATGTTTTCATATGATTGGCATCTTATCCTTGGAGGATTGTGTTATTTTTTTTCATTATAAAGCCTGAACATATCACTCAATGTATGTTGGGGAGTTTTTGTTGTTCTATTCCATATGGGGCTTCTAAATAGAAATTTGTGCGCCGGGACAGATTTGAAGCACCTGATTGTTTTTCCAGGTTTGAACAGAATTCCTTTTTTTATGCAGGTCCAATTGCATCCAGTTTCTGTATTATGCAAACTAATCAAATAAACACTACGGAATTATATCACCTAACACTCTAACAGCAAAAGAAATGAATGGAAATTAATTGTGAAATAATGGATATATATTCCTCTCACTTCAAAGTTGGGTCATCCGTATCACAAATGGTGATGTTATACGTTGTCTTTATATACAGTCTACAGTTTTATTTCGCAGTCTATAATTTTATTTGCTAATAAGATATATATATTCTTTATTAAATAAAACATGTAAGTATTGTTATTATTTTTTATGAATGACCATATATATAATTCATTAAACATATCTTTTTTTTTTCCTTCTTCCGAATGTATATGATTTATTATTGCATAAAGAATACACTTAAAAACACACATGAAACTGACTGTGCATGAGTTGTTTTTAACATTATCATCATTATATTTATTGCGTCTCTGCATGCGGTCCTCATCTGCAACCACTTTTTTTTGGTGTATCAGTGTAATATCAATACATAGGCTCCAACCACCTTTGAAGTTTGTCTTTTCAATTTTAAATTTTGTAGTTGATCGATTGCTGATTTAACGGTTTCATGATCCAGCACGTAATCCAAAACGAAATTCAATGACGGACCCTAAAACCAGTTTCATAATTGATTTACAAGGAGAATTGTTGATTCTCAAAAATTCAGGTCAGATAGGTTTTGTGGAAAATAAAATTTTAATTGTGATATCTAAAAAATGAAACAAGAATAGATAATTTCAACGTATTTTTTATAAATATTATAATAGAAAAAAAAATAATGAGCTCCATACTAATTTAAGGGCCCGTTTGGATCTGCAGAGGGTCGAATTCTAAGGTGAGAAAGCCGTGAAGATGCCTCCATGAATCCAAACGTGTCTCGCATTTTTGCGGTGGCCCCGCAATCCACCTTACACGCAGGCAAAAATGCCCCGCTTTTAAAACTCGTCCAAAAGAACGATTCTCGCAGTGCGGGCTGTTTCCCCTAGATTTTTGAACCGCAGAAACTAGAGATGCGCTCCCAAATAGCCCTTAAATGAGACTACTAATAAAATGATAATGCTTCATATAACCAGTGGCGGAGCCACCATGGGCGCAGGGGGGCATGTACCACCCCTGGATTTTTTTAATTTATTTGCATATCCTTTTAATTTATTTCTAAGTCCTTGTAATTTTTTATGGTAAGTTAATTTTAATTAGGGTCCATAGAACATAGGCATCATCTACATATGAAATTTCTAAACAACAACCACTCACAACTAAATAAAATTAAATTAAAACAACCATCTATTATCCATCTGGATCATCCATGTGTATGGTGTGCACTCACTCTTTCTTTTAATTAACTCTCTCTCATCCACATAACACAAAAGTCATTTTTAACTCTCCTTTTTCATTTACCCCCGAGTCTCCTTTTATCCATATCCCACAAACAATTATAGAGGCATGGATTTCACTTCTCAGCGTCTTCACCTAGGTGCCCATCTTGAAAAAAATAAATTTTTTAATCTCTTTTTTTCTTTTTCTTTTTATATCTCAACGGTTGCTAATGTCAATCTTTATCTCTAAATAATTTTTACTTTTTGTTTCATTAAGTGTCTCACAATTGTTACTAATTTATTTAAAGTTTAAAATATTTGTATAAATATCTAAAATAATCAAATCATTCAACATATTCAAAATATAAAACATCATCGAAGTCAAATTTAAAGTTATGTATTGCTATTAGATTTATGTTTTGACATTTTTTTTATGAATTATCAATATGAAATATGACATATCGTTTTAAAATATGATAATTATTTTTTATAATTATTCAGTGACATGTTTTTTATAAATGTCTTTATTTCATTTTATACGTGTTGAAATAAAAAAACATAATGATATAATTTTAAAAAATATTTACATAATGATACTCCGCCCACTGCATATAACAGCCCTTACATGGCTTTATATATATATACATACTTTATATAGCCTAGTATACAATCCATACAAAAATATATATGTTGTTTGATGAAATATGTATTTCTGGAACCTACAGTATGTTCCAAATATGTGATAGCGCACATGCCGACATAATGAACCTCACACGGAAACCGACTAACCACATCATCTGTATGGTTGTCAAATCGCCACGTCAGTCAATTTGCTGAAAAATTCGATCGTTTGACGGTCGTGATATGTCCCCATCAGACGTATCCAGATGCAAAAAAGGCTTACCTAAAAGGTCCACCGAACGCGAGTCAAATATTGTGCCACGTGTCAAATTGGACGACGGACATTGGCCGTCCAGCGTCCCCTCCCACTGCTTCGGCCTGTTTTTTGCCGTCGTAACGCGTGACGTATCGAAGCCCCTCCGAAATGATTCTCATTTATTTTTTTAACATAAATTAATAGATTCTCTCTTTGCAAAGCTATTCCATTACACTTTCCCACTATCTATAATTACGAAAATATCATTATTTATTTTAAATTTTTTAATCCTTTTCCACTACCCAGTTCGACAGCGTCCAGTCAAAGTGTTTTTCACTAGAACAACAGAGGTCCGTTGAACTGTCTGAACAAGTGTTGACAGAGGTTCAGTCCAAGTGTGTTTCACTAGAAGGCGACAGAGATCCGTTGATCTGTCTGAGCAAGTGTTGATATGGATGTGTCGAACCCTTCAAAACAACAACTTTCTTCTAAAAATCAATAACTTATACAATCATTTAAGTCCTTATGAAAAACAAAAATATCATTTAAGTTATTTAAATATTTTTGAAAATCATTTATATATATATATATATATATTTAAGTATAAAAAATAAAAATATCAAACAAATAGTTATTTAGACTAAATAAACAGTAAACATTTCATATAGAAAAAAAATTATTTTTTTCTAAAATATTTTTTTCTATATGAAATGTTTACTGTTTATTTGGTCCAAATAACTATTTGTTTGATATTTTTATTTCTTATACTTAAATAAATATATATAGGAATGATTTTTAAAAATACTTAAATAAATTAAATGATATTTTTTTTATAAGGATTTAAATAATTGTAAAAGTGATTGATTCTTAGAAGAAAGTTGTTGTTTTGAAGGGTTCGACACATCCATGTCGATACTTGTTCAGACAGATCGACAGATCTCTGTCGTTCTATTGAAACACACTTCGACTGGACCTCTGTCGACACTTATTCAGACAGTTCGACGGACATCTGTCGTCCCAGTGAAGAACACTTCGAATGGACGCTGTCGAACTGGGTAGTGAAAAAGGATTAAAAAAATTAAAATAAATAATGGCATTTTCGTAATTATGGGTAGTGAAAATTAAATTGGGTAGTGGGTCTATTCGTGCCCTTCTATAAATAGCATCAACGCTTCGGTTTTTCACTCTCCACACAAACCATTTCATCATTCGTAGAGACAGAGAGAGGGCTATGGAGGGAGCGATTAGGTTTTTCGATCTGAACACGGGAGCGAAGATCCCATCCGTCGGATTGGGCACGTGGCAGGCTCCGCCAGGCGTCGTCGGAGACGCCGTTGTTACTGCAGTGAAGGTAACATTTGTGTTTGTGTGTTTAGGTTTTGATTTGTTTTGATTTATGTTCAATGATTTTGCGATTATGAAAGAAAGCTTGTGATATGTCCTTGATTGGGGTTCGCATTTGATGAGTGTTTGATTTTTTATTTTTGGGATTGGAAAGATTAGTTTATTTGATTCAATCATTTGCTTTGTTTCGCGAATTTGATTTTGTATATACGATAATCTGTAATCAAACATTGTTCTTAGATGACCTTTATTTTATGCCTTCCATTTATGCTATATAATATATAGATTTAAATTTCTTTCCTCTTTTTATCATTAACATTTATTTTCTTTGTTTTGTTTGCAGGCTGGATATAGACACATTGATTGTGCTCGAATTTATGGAAATGAGGCGGAGGTAATCATTTTTCTTGGTCAATAAGAGGAGAAAATCCTTAAGGAATGTTTTTTTTGTTTTTTTCTCCTTCCGTTTGACTAGGCTCCATCGTATTCTTAAGATGTCTTTTGGCGTAGCTTTTGTTTTTTCGTTTTCTAGCTGTTGGGATGAAGTGTTCTATGCGAGCACTATTTCCCGCATCTTGATCTTCTCTCCCTCTCTTGTTTTGAGGCAAGATTCAGATTATTGTAACCTCTTATGTTTAAATTTATATAGTCTACCGTTCCCTCAAAAAAAGATGGCACTTGATAAATGAATTATAATTATGTTTTTCTAATAATGCAAAAGAACAGATACACTCAGTCCATTTGTAGCCCCGGTTGTAGCCCAAAAGCGATCCCCCAGTCACCTATACATTGTGATAATGTAATATCGCAGTATATGAAAAATTTTAAAAATTCATTTTTTATCATTTTTTTCAAAGAAAAAATACGCTAATGTATATCAATGTATACTTTACTTTTTATAACAATATATACTTTAATGGACAAGTGTTTATATTTTTTTAAAAAAGAAAAACCGTGAAGGCTATAGAAGGGGCACACAGGGTTGGACATACCATTTTCCAATGCAAGAAAGTGATGTATTGTGTGTTCTTCATGGGATTTCTCTACATTATTGGTTTCTTTATCTGTTCAAGCATTCATATTGTGCTTTATGAAAGTTTACTAAAGTGCGTTTGTCATAATTGTAGATTGGGTTGGCCTTGAAAAAGTTGTTTGAAGAAGGTGTAGTGAAGCGGGAGGAACTTTGGATTACCTCTAAACTTTGGTGTGCAGACCATGCACCAGAAGATGTGCCATTGGCATTGGATTCAACTCTGAAAGACTTGCAACTGGACTATGTGGATCTGTACCTTGTATGTGTTACCTATATACTTTACCTTGCATTTAATCCTTCCTGTGGCTGAGTTTAGCAACTTATTTCTTTGAATTTTAAACTTGCCATGATTGGGATTTTGGTGTTTCTTTGTGGTTTAATTTATGATCGAATATTCAGTTACTTCTATAATTGATTGTAGAGTTATTTCTTCTGTGTCTTCTGATTGTTGGTTGCCATTGGAATGGGTCTTGTTGCTTTCCTATACCTTGCAGTTGCAGAAGATGGATAAAAAATAAATCAACTGGCACTATCAGAACATGTATTTGCAAGTTCAATATAATGTTCTTAGCATGAGGGCTACAAAACAGTGATATTGCTAGGATCATACTAAGAATAATATGTCCTCTACTGGCCAAAGATAAGAAAGGCAACAACTTAGGGCCATAATAGCTTGTATATAACTTTTAATGCCAAGTTCTTGAATTCTTGGTTGATAATTCATAAAATTTTAACTGAATAATGAATGATCTCGGTTCTAAATTCATCCATTTTAATTGAACTGTTAATAAGTTGTGTGTCATTTTAATGGAGATATCATAAGTTTCTGCAACTATTTATCAGCCAAAAGGCACCTTTATGTGAAATATAGTTATGTGATGTTTTTAGGTTTTCTATGAGTTATTTGATTGAAGTATTTACATGGGAGTATTGGAGTCTTAGATTTGGGATGTTATTTCTTCATCTGAAATCCTTGTAAATTCTGTAGTTCCATTTAGATTTTTGAACAATGTGTCAGTGTCACTAGTGTCTGAGTCTTTTTAAGGAATATGAAGATCACATGTGTTCACTAATGTAGCTTTTTTTTATATGACAATATAGTTAAATTCTATACAAAAAATTCTTGTAACGTGAGATAAATAGAAAATTGAAAATTACTGCACACACATTATGCAATGGTTTAGTTTTTTTTATTCAAGTGGGACAACATAATCTTCATGTGTAATTGTTATACCTATAGGGCTTATAAACATTAACCAATGCATTTAGGCTACTTTATTGATTGGATTGAATGGATTTCTTCAGCATCGCCCACATCAGAATGCTGCATGCTTCTGTTATTTCTTTTTCTGTTTCATATATTATTTTGTAGGTCAAATCTATGAAATGTTCCTTTGGATTAACTACATGATGTGTAGTGTTAAAATTTTGTCCAATTTATTATGCACTCTCAAATTAAACTTTTGACTTGTAATATGTGATGTGATGTTGAAATTCTATCCATATTTTAATGTTTTACGATTATGATAGTAATTTCACAATGAGAACATTGCATGTCTCATTGTCATATCATCTTGACTAAGGTGCATTGCTATTATATAACAGATTCACTGGCCATTTCGCGTCAAGAAGGGCACTACCATGAAACCCGAGAACTTTCTCCAACTCGACATACCGGCTACATGGAAAGCAATGGAGAGCCTGTATGATTCAGGCAAAGCACGTGCCATCGGCGTGAACAATTTCTCATCAAAGAAGCTGGGGGATCTCTTGGATGTCGCTCGTGTGCCTCCGGCCGTTGACCAGGTGGAGTGCCACCCTGGTTGGCACCAGACAAAGCTTCGCACATTCTGCAAATCTAAGGGAGTTCACCTTTCCGTAAGTTTCTCGAAAGTCAATTTCCCAAGTTTTCTTTTTTGCTTCCATATTGATCTTCCGCATCTCGTTATGCATTGACGTGAATTTTTTTTGTTATTATTGGATTTCTTCAGGCATATTCGCCTCTGGGATCACCGGGCACGACGTGGATCCAGGGTGATGTTCTCAAGAACCCGATTCTGATCACAGTCGCAGAGAAACTGGGAAAGACACCCGCGCAGGTCGCTCTCCGATGGGGCCTCCAAATGGGTCACAGTGTTCTGCCCAAGAGCACGAATGAAGAGAGGATAAAGGCAAATTTTGACGTGTTTGATTGGTCAATCCCCGAAGACTTGTTTGCCAAATTCTCTGAAATTGAACAGGCAAGAAGTGGTCCATCCTTTCAAGATTCTGCTTGATTTTGAATAGCTACTGCTGATGGTTTCCTTTATCATGCTTTGTCCAATTTGAATACAGATTTAACATTTTGGTTTTGTTTTTCTAATCCCACAGAGGCGGCTGATTGCGGGCAATTTCCTTGTTCATGAATCTCTCAGCCCCTATAAGAGCGTCGAAGAATTGTGGGACGGCGAAACCTGAAGCACATTCATTCTGCTGTTGCTACTTGCTTGGGCAGGATTTAGTGTCCTTGTACTTCTTGGAAAACAGAATTTACAGTAGATGTTTCTGAGAATAAAATTCCTTGCTTATCCATAATGGAACTATCATTTGACTTCAGGGACATATGTCCCCAGTTTTGTTCTTACATTTCGCTTATGGAAGCGTTAATCCAATTTATATGCATTTTCAACAGTCTGGAAGTGTATACTGTGTTATAGTTTATAAAGAAAAATTATATCATTGATCTGAGTGGACAATTCACTGTACTTCAATGTTCAATGTGTGAGTGTATGTATGTATGTCCCGCCTGCCCTTGCTCCAGTGGTCGATGACACCCTTTTTCTATAAAAGGGCAGGTTTTGACTCTTGCTGAATGCAAGAGTTCAGGGTTAGGGAAAAAATGCCCGTGTGGATTTGGGTTATATCATAATTGTCTAGGCGACGCTCAGGCGTGTAGACAGGTTGAAAAGCTTTAGGCGCTCACACGCCTAATAAAAGTTTTGATTAAGTGGGCCTTTGGTCCCATGGTAGTTTAGATATGTAATGATAGTTTTTCTACTATTGGTCAGTAAGAGCCTTTTTTTGCTCTAGTATGTCGGGCCACAGTCCAGTTGGGTGTCAAAATATAGAGGAGTTCCTCGTTATATAAACCTGTATATCTATTTAGTCATTCATTCTGGTGAGATGTACATCTCGTTAAATTTTTTATTTTTTTTTATGAATCTCTAAATACACTCATTTTTTTATAAAGCTATGTACATTATTTTTATATCAGTTCCATTTCATTGTGACACATTAGCCGCACCGTGTGTAACATTATTTAAATATTAGTTTCACTTCATTGTGACACAATACTGGCAATTACAAAAATACAACCATAAGAATAATGTTTGGGACATTATGTTTAATTTATGCCAAATCAATGAATAATTGGAAGAAAAGAACTTTCTGAAAGATTTAAGTAAAATATAAAATTACAGTTATAGAGGTGCCGGCACGGCACGATAAAAAATTGACACGACACGGCATGACACGTTAAGGTTTATGGGCCGTGTTGGACCAGCCTTGTAGCACGTGGGCCGCTTTCAGCACGGCACATTAATGAGCACGGTACGACACGACAATTCACAGTAGACGGGTCATATAATATGTTGAATAAGTGTCTTATCTCATTGTTTTATCAAGTATATATAATATTTTTGTGTGTATATATGTATACGTAATACATTTATATAATTTTTGTGTGTATATATTTAAAAAAAGAAGTAAAGTTTAGAATTATAAAAAAATTTAAATTTTTTTTTAAAAAAATTTCATGGGCTGACCCGCTAAGCCCGTGGGCGGTCCATTATCCCGGCGGGCTAGGCACGACACGGTCCGCAACCCACATATATCAGGGACCCTTCTTACATCTCTCCCCAGGTACACTTTCTTACACCTCTACTCACATAAATGGGCCAGGCCAGTACGGCACGGCCCGTTATACACCTCTACCCACACACATACCAGGGGTCCTTCTAACCACATAAAAAAAACATTTGTTTCATCTGTCAGTTTATTGTTTTGTTTATTTTGTGCATGTTTTCATATAAATGGCATCTTCTCCTCGAAAGATTGTGGCATCATGAATCATCCAACAAGTCCAACATTTTTTTCCCTTTTGTCTTTAGTTTTTTTTTCATTACAAAGATGATAAACGAGAAAAAGACATCTGTTTTTTTCATCTTCTTTTTTTCTCATTCATCTTTTGTAAACTCACTCAAACATTATCTATTTTTATTATTAATTAAAATAGATATATGTCCACAGATTCCTTAAAAAAATCAGCCTCATATAAAAAAGAACTTCAAAGTTCTTTTTTATATGAGGCTGATTTTTTTAAGGAACATGTGGACATATCTATTTCAATTAATAATTAAAATAGATAATGTTTGAGTGAGTTTACAAAAGATGAATGAGAAAAAAAGAAAATGATGAAAAAAACAAACAAATTTTTTTGGAGAATGATGACCCTCATCCCCTCCATCCAAAAATAGGGCTAGTAAACGAACCAAGCCGTTTGGGCTCGGCTCGGTTTAAGTTCGTTTAAGCCTCGTTCAATTAGACAAATGAACGAGCTGAAACAATTTTTAAAGCTCGGTTAGGCTCAGGACCTGGATCGAACTTCATTTTGTGTTTAAACTCAACTTGTTTGTGTTATAAAAAAATTTAATTAAAGCTTTACTAAACTCTTTTGTAAAATTAGACATAAATCAATACAAAGTTATTTTCGTTTAGGATCATGAACTTGACTATTTAGATTAAAAATTTATTTTAATCCCTAAAAACTCTAAAATGAAGAAGAATGCTAAGTTCGTTGAGGCTCGTGAACTCGACTCGACTCGTTTATAAATGAGCCGAGCTTGAACATGTTAAAGCTCGGCTCGTTCGACTCGTTTATCACCCCTATAAAAAACAGAAAGCTAACCGCAATTGAGTTTGTAAGATATATATTTTTATTTTACACGCGTCCTTGTACATAGTTATTTTTTAAGTTAGATAAAATGTATGTCTAAGTAAGACATGATTTATTAGATAAAATATATGATTTTTTATTTTATATAATTGAGTGCATTTGATTCAATCTAATATATAATCAATTTTTTTCTATCATATTTATGTAGGAAAATATATTATACTTCCATAAACACATATATATTTAATAGAAATTACTTATTTTATTTAACAAGACTATATATTTTTTTTAATAATGTTAGATTCAATCTTAAATGCAGTTTAAATGATGTTTTAATATTTTATTTTTTTAAAATAGAAAACCGTCACTAATAAGGTATATAAAAATATATTTATATTTAGTAAATATAAAAAATAATAAGACATATACCTTTTATATATATAAGGTGTATATAATAAGGTGTGTGTATATACGACTAAATGGTAACAAAGTATATGAGATTAAATTTGAGATGCGCCGCATTAGACAGGTCACCATGCAATCCGACGGTCCAGGATGCGTTGTCCACGTAACCCGCAACAGGATGAATCTCAAATTAAATAGATTCTTATTTATTTTTTTGACATAAATTAATGGGTTTTTTTGCATATATACCTTTTGTTATGTTCCTTGATTGCATAAATACCCCTGTTAGGATCACAAGTGCAAGAATACCCCTACTAAACTAATAAGCAGTGCATCGGTACTCCTGTGGTTAGTCCCCGTGAGCTTTGGTTAAAAAATGTCCGTTTTGCTTCGTTAACTACAAGGAAAAGTTAATAATGCCATTCTCCTTCTTCTTATTTAAGTAGCTTTAGTTAGGGGTAAAATGGTAAAATACATATGTCGGTTAATAAATTAATTATGGTGGAGTCGTAACTGCTTACGGCGGGTAACGGAGGGGTACCGATGCACTGCTTATTAGTTCAGGAGGGTTATTTTTGCACTTGTGATCTTAACAGGGGTATTTATGCAATCAATGATCCTAACAGGGGTACATATGCAAAAAACCCTAAATTAATAGAAGATTCTATGATTCTATAAATAGCGTTAATGAAAAAGATACACCCAGTTATGACTACTGACAAAAACTCAGACCTGAAGTGTTTTCATTTTTAAAAAAATAATAAACAT
The DNA here is from genome assembly GCA_030737845.1 of Acorus calamus. Classification (NCBI taxonomy): domain Eukaryota; kingdom Viridiplantae; phylum Streptophyta; class Magnoliopsida; order Acorales; family Acoraceae; genus Acorus; species Acorus calamus. Next base: position 9,198,969 of record CM060871.1, on the reverse strand, counting down.
CATATAATAAGGCATATGCTTTCATAAAAAGTGCATATCGTTACATTTCAAATTGAATGAATATATTTTTAACAAGTGTAAGAAAAAATTTAATGAGGTATATACAAGATATATACTTAATTAAATCTCTAACAAGATATATATGATCTGTGTTTTGATTGGTAATCGTGACTGAGTGTAGCAGCACTCTAGCGTTAATAGATTCTCATTTATTTTTTTGACATAAATTAATAGAAGATTCTTTGTTTCTATAAATAGCGTTAACGCTTCGGTTTCTCACTCTCCACATAAACCATTTCATCATTTCGTAGAGAGAGAGAGAGAGAGAGCTATGGAGGGAGCGATTAGGTTTTTCGATCTGAACACGGGAGCGAAGATCCCATCCGTCGGATTGGGCACGTGGCAGGCTCCGCCGGGCGTCGTCGGAGATGCCGTCGTTACTGCGGTGAAGGTAACCTTTGTGTTTTGTGTGTGTGATTAGGTTTCGATTTGTTTTGATTTTATGTTCATATGATTTTTTTTGTTTTTTTTTTATGGGGGGGGGGGGGGACTGAAAAGATTAGTTCATCTGTTACAATCATTTGATTTCGCGAAGTTCGATTCGTTCGTTAGAATATGTAAATACTATGATTAACTTTTTTATATGCTATAATTTGTAATCATTGTTCTTAGAGAGCCTTTATTTTATGCCTTCCATTTATGCAATATAATCTATAGATTTAATTTTTTTTTCCTCTTTTTTTCATTAACATTTATTTTCTTTGATTTGTTTGCAGGCTGGATATAGACACATTGATTGTGCTCGAATTTATGGAAATGAGGCGGAGGTAATCATTTTTCTTGGTTAATAAGAGGAGAAACTCTTTAGTAATATTGATTTTTGCTGACATGTTCCCTTTTTCTCTCCTGGTGTTTAATTAGGCTCCGTCGTATACTTAAGATGGCACTTGTTTAATGGATTATTATTATGTTTTTTAATATTGCAAAGGAGCATAGATACACCCAGTCCATTTTGTAGCCCCGTCTGTAGCCCAGAACCAGTCCCCCGATCCGCCTATATACTGTGATAGTATAATATATATAATGTATAATGCAATGTATGAAAATAAAAAAAAAAATCATTTTTTTTAAAGAAAAAAATACATTAGTGTATGTCAGTGTATATTTTACTTTTTATAACAATATGTACTTCAATGGACCAGTGTATATTTAAAAAAAAAAAAAGTGGTGAGGGCTGCAGAAGGGGCACACAGGACTGGTCGTATTATTTTCCAATGCAAAAAGTAATGCATTGTGTTTTCTTCATGGGATTACTCTACATTATTGGTGTTTATCTTTCAACCATTCATATTGTGCTTTAAGAAAGTTTACTAAAATGCTGTCATAATTGTAGATTGTTTTTTTTTAAATAAAGATAGGAACTTTTATTGATTAAAAGCCCCCGAACAATTGTAGATTGGGTTGGCCTTGAAAAAGTTGTTTGAAGAAGGTGTAGTGAAGCGGGAGGATCTTTGGATTACCTCTAAACTTTGGTGTACTGACCATGCACCAGAAGATGTGCCAGTGGCATTGGATTCGACTCTGAAAGACTTGCAACTGGACTACGTGGATCTATACCTTGTATGTTTCCTAATACTTTACCTTGCATTTTATCCTTCTCGTGGCTGAGCCACTGAATTTAGCAACTTGTTCCCTGAATTGTTAACTTGCAATATTCGGGATTTTTGTGTTTCTTTGTGGTTAAATTTAGGATTGAATATTCAGTTACTTTTGTTTATGATTTCTAGAGTTCTTTCTTCCTTGTGATTCTGTATCTTCTTAATGTGGGCTGCCTTTGGGACGGTTCTTCTTGTTGTCTTGGACCTTGCAGTTGCAGAAGATGGATAAAAAATAAATCAACTGGCAATAGCAGAATAATGTGTGTGTTTGCAATTTCAGTATAATGTTCTTAGCATGAGGGCTCCAAAACAGTGATATTGCTAGGATCATAGTATGATACTAAGAATAATATATCATCTACTATTCAAGGATAACAAAGGCAACAACATAGGGCCTTAGCATCCATCAGCTTCTTATATTAGTTTCCATGCCTAGTTCTTGAAGTCGTGGTTGATAATTTATTGAACAATGAATGATCACAGTTCTAATTTCCTTCATTCTAATTGAACATGTTAATAAGTTGTGTGGCATTAAAATTGAGAAACCAGAAGTTTCTGCAATTATTTATCAATCAAAAGACACCTTTATGTTGAAATATGGTTATGAGATGTTTTTAGGTCTCTAAGAGTTATTTAATTAAAGTATTTACATGAAAGTTGTGATGTTATTTTTTTCATCTGAAATCCTTTTATCTGTAGTTCTGTCTAGATTTTTGAACACTATGCCACTGGCATCGAGTCTTCAGGAATATGGTAAAGATAACATGTATACACAAATGTAGCTTTTTTTTAATAAAAAAATATAGTTAAATTTTATACAACAAATTCATGTAGCATGAGATAAATAGAAAATTTAAACAAACTGCAGACATCATGCGATGGATTGGTTTTTTAATTCTAGTGATAATCTTCATGTTGAATAGTTGTACCATGGGCTTATAAACATTAACCAATACATTTTGTTGACATCAACATCACAGTAGGCTACTCTATTGATTGGATTGAATGGATTTCACCAGCATAGGCCACATCATTTTATGGAGAATGTTTCGTTTTTTTTTATTTTTCTGTTTCATACATTATTTCATAGGTCAAATCTAGGAAATGCTCCTTTTGGAATAGCTACATGATGTGTAGTGTAAATTTTTTATCCATTTTATTATGCACTCTTAAATTTAACTTTTGACTTGTAATATGTGACGTCAAAATTCTACCCATATTTGAATTTATTATGATTGTAATATCACAATAAGAACATTGCCCGTCTCATTCTCGTATCATCTTGACCAAGGGGAATCACTATTCTCACAGATTCACTCGCCATTTCGCTTCAAGAAGGGCACTTCCGTGAAACCTGAGAACTTTCTCCAACCTGACATACCGGCTACATGGAAAGCAATGGAGAGCCTGTATGATTCAGGCAAAGCACGTGCCATCGGTGTGAGCAATTTCACGTCAAAGAAGCTGGGGGATCTCTTGGATGTTGCTCGCGTGCCTCCAGCCGTTAACCAGGTGGAGTGCCACCCTGTTTGGCACCAGACAAAGCTCCGCGCATTCTGCAAATCTAAGGGAGTTCATCTTTCCGTAAGTTTCTCAAAAGTCAATTTCCCAAGTTTTCTTTTTTGCTTCCATATTGATCTTCCGCATCTTGTTATGCATTGACGTGAATTTTTTTTGTTATTATTGGATTTCTTCAGGCATATTCACCTCTAGGATCACCGGGCACGACGGGGATTCACGGTGATGTTCTCAAGAACCCGATTCTGATCACAGCCGCAGAGAAACTGGGAAAGACACCTGCGCAGGTAGCTCTCCGATGGGGTCTCCAAATGGGTCACGACGTTCTGCCCAAGAGCACGAATGAAGAGAGGATAAAGGAGAATTTTGACGTGTTTGATTGGTCAATCCCTGAAGACTTGTTCGCCAAATTCTTTGAAATTGAGCAGGTAAGAAGTGGACCCGTCCTTTCAAGATCCAGCTTGATTTGAATATCTACTGCTGATTGTTTCATTTATCATAGTTTGTCCAAATTTGAAGACAGATTTAACATTTTGGTTTTGTTTTTCTAATCCTGCAGAGGCGGCTGATGGTGGCCGATTTCCTTGTTCATGAAACTCTCAGCCCCTACAAGAGCGTCGAAGAATTGTGGGACGGCGAAATCTGAAGCAGACATCCATTCTGCTGTTGCTTGGGCAGGATTTAGTCTCCTTGTACTTCTTGGGAGACAGAATGTAAAATAGATGTTTCTGAGAATAAAATTCCTTGCATATCCATTATGGAACTATCATTTGACTATGCAAGGACATATGTCCCCAGTTTTGTTCTTACATTTCGCTTATGGAAGCCTTAATCCAATAAATGCATTTTCAACAGTCCAGCTTATTGAAGTGTATACTGTGTTACAGCTTTTATGCAAGGAAAAATTATATCAATTATCTGATAATTCAATTCCGTCACGTGACAAGTCTTACTTATTAGTTGCACGTGATCTATTTTGTAACCACAATGTGTGGATCAACGTATTTATTTATTGGACTTGTGTAAATATATTTTATTAAATAAGATATACACATTGATATAATATAGTCGAGTGATTGGGTGCGGCAGAACGGCGGTGTGGCCGTGATGTGGGCCGTTAGTCGAGTGATTGGGTGCGGCGGAACGGCGGTGCGGCCGTGACGTGGGCCGTTCGATGGCGGGTCCATCACATCCAACGGTCGACGTGAATCGCACCCGACCGTCCGATGCGATGGACCCGTGATCGACGGCCCGTGATCGCGGCCGCACCGCCGTTCCGCCGCACCCAATCACTTCCTATATATATATATATATATATATATATATATATATATATATATATATAGATTTTCGATAATATGCGGTCGGTGCGGTCGTGCGGATTCGACGTGCGTCGTCCGATCGCGGGTCCATCGCATCCAACGGTCGACGTGAATCGCACCCGACCGTCCGATGCGATGGACCCGTGATCGACGGCCCGTGAATCGTGACCGCACGACCGTATAATATCACGACTCATATATATATATAATAATAATCTGGTTAGACTACATGGATAGTCTTTTATAACAATGATTGATATTGGAGAACAACTATTATAATTGACACTAGACCATCAATTGGTCTTGAAAACAGAGGCCCACGGCCCACAATCCAGTTGGGTGTCAAAATATAAAGGAACTCGCATTACCTAAACCTTTGTACCTAGTTAGCCATACATTATATGAGATATATATCTCGGTTAATTTTTTTTTATTTATATAAATCTCAAAATAAACTCATCTTTTATAAACCTATATACATTATTTTTAGATTAGTTTCATTTCATTGTGACACATTACCAGAAATCACCGTGTGTAACATTATTTAATATTAGTTTAGTTTCACTTCATTGTGACACAATACTTGCCAATTACAAAAATACAACCACAAGAATAATGCCAGGGACGGTATGCTCAACTTTAGTTTATGTCAAATAATTGAATAACTTTAGAATAATGATTGGATAGGTACATTACCAGACGAAGCTCTTAGTCAAATTGTTAATGAAATTTGGATAATTGAATAACTGAAGGGTTTAACATGATTTTGTACTGTACCTGTCCCGCGTAACCTTTTTTTTTTTTTTGAAAAGGTAAATGTCAAGATTAAATATATTTAAGTATCGTCTGAATGAGGGGAGAAAGAGAACAAACCAAAATAAAATAATAAGGCGAGCAAACCCTATTGGATAGGCACACCCTTTCAACACAGGACGCCGGCCGGTCCCCCAACGTCCTCACGAAGCCATTACTCACTCTTACACACTCGCGCCCGCTTAGTCAAATTGTTATGTCGCTCCATGAAATTTGGATACATGTACCACCATTGAAGACCTTGGTGTGCACTGTTTAACAGGGCCCGTGTAATCTCCTCCGTTTTGGAAGCCGTATTCACCGACCCGATCATCGCCCAAATGGCCCCCTGTCCCATAAGAGGTGGTCCACCGTACCTCTCGTCTACAGAGGACCAGGGACCCTTCTTACCACCCAAAAGAAAAAAAAATTGTTTCATCTTATTGTTTACCGTTTTGTTTATTTTGGTGCATGTTTTCATATAAAGGTTTTTTATTTTTAACTCACCACAAACCATCGTATTTAGTATTTAACGATCGATCCATCACTTCTTCGTATTTGAGTTTTACTCCCCAGATTTAAAGGATAATTCTTTTTTACTCCCTGAGAGGGACCTATCTGTAAATTATTTCATTTTCTTTTTAGTTTCTGATAGGGAGTAAAAATGAATTATCATTTAAATCTGAGGAGTAAAACCCAAATACGAAGAAGTAAGGGATCGATCGCTAAATATGATGATTTGTGAGGAGTTAAAAATAAAAAACCCTTCATATAATTGGCTTTGTATTGGATGATTGTGGTATCATAAATCATCCAACAAGTCCAACATTTTTTCTTTGGGTTTTATTTTTTCATTATAAAGACCGAACATATATATCACACACATGTTGGGGAGTTTTTGTTGTTCTATTCTATATGGGGCTGAGTTTTTTGTTGTTCTATTCTATATGGGGCTGTTCAATATGATTATAGGAAGTGTGTGCTGAGACAGAAAGAATTGAAGCACCTGATTGCTTTTGGGGCGGTTATTTCAACCCCACCAACTCCTCCATCCACCCCTTTATTTTTTTCAATTTTTTTTTATCCTAACCCACCCCGAGTCTTTTCTTTTGCACATCGGCGAGTGTCCTCGTCACGTTCACCGGCGACGCCGGCTGCTCCTCCATCAGCCACCTCACCATCCCCAACCCTCCGGGGAGCTCGTCACTACCCCTACTAGACCACTGGCCACATCGCCGACGATCTCTCCGATTGTGGCGGGACGACGACATCTCCCTCGGAGGTAGGTCTGTCAACGGGTCGGGTCTAGACCCGGACCCGACCCGACCCGACCCGGACCCGATTACACGTGTAATATACCTGACCCGATGTGGACCCGACCCGGGGACCCGAACATACAAACAAGTCAGGTCTGGGTCCACCCCGCCCCGACCCGTTGGACCTGAGACTCGACTGTTTTATTAATATACACTCATATATTACAAGAATATTAATATTAGTTGACCCATAATTTTATTTCTTATTTATCAAGTTAGAAGTATAAGTGTTTATTGTTTACTTTGTGACACAAATAACTATGAGCTCTCCCTTTTGATTCATTGTTATATTGTTTAGACTTATGTTTACTTTGAATGTTGTTTAGTAATTCATTAATTTCTTTTGAATAGTACAAAAATATGTTCAAACACAGTATTATGATATCAGTTTAGAAAATTCAATAATAATTAATGCTTTATTATAAATTTTTCCTAATAGAATGATAAGACAAACAAATTCATGAGTTTAAATTTTTTTTGTTTTTATTAACTTACCTCGGGTCGGGTCCGGACCCGACACGACCCGACCCGAGACCCGACGGGTCCGGGTCTGGGTCCACATGTTCAGGACCCGCCGGGTCCTGTCACGGGTCGGGTCCGGGTCCACCCGGACCCGACCCGTTGACAAGCCTACTCGGAGGTGGTCAGATCCGTGTTGTAGGGGACAACAACGACAGGGGCGAGGACGGGGGTGTTCGGGGAGGGGGTCTGAACGGTGATGGCGTTGGTAGAGGATGAGATCGTGAGGTCGCGAGGTCCGATCGGTAGCGAAGGAGGACGTTGGCGATGACGAAGGCGGGGGAAAGGGGGATCTCAGCGGACATCGGTGTTGGGGACGGCGAGGTGACTGACAAAGGAGCAGCCGGCGTCGCCGGTGAACGTGATGAGGACACTCGCCGAGGTCGGAAGGGATTCAATGACGTGCGCTCGGGGTGGGTTAGGATCAAAAAAGAAAAAAAGAAAAGAAAAAGAAAAGGGTGGGTGGAGGAGTTGGTGGGGTTGAAATAACTGCCCCCATTGCTTTTTCCAGGTTTCAACAGAATTGTTTTTTCTGCAATTCCAATAATACTCAGTTTCTGGATTAACCGCAAACTAATCAAATAAAAAAAGTGGACTTTGCGAAAACATAAAATATAAAACATAAAACATGGAGAGAGAAAATTTCCAGATCAATACGTACTAATGGAATTTTCATCAATATGTGTCTAACTAGACAGACATGTGTTCATCAAAATGTATTAATAATATTTATATTAGTATTTTTTAATTAATAAAAGATTTTTTTATTCTTTAATAGACACGTGTTGTCCATCCAAATACATATTGATGAAAATCTCATCAATACGTATTGGTATGAAAATTTTTCAGAGATATAACTTTCACTAAAGTTGGGACATATCCCTATTATAATGATTGATTGTTGTTACGATCGGTCTTCAGTCCTGCGTATTTTATTTTACCAAGGAGACGTACATTTTTATTTTACACAAGTCCTGGACCTTATATTTAATGATTTTTTAAGTTAGACAAAATATATGTCCGACTGTCCGAGCAAGATATAATTTATTAGATAAAATATATGATTTTTTTATTTTATACAATTGAGTGCATCTGATTCCATGTAATGTATAATCAATTTTTTATATATCATTTTTATGTAGACAAATATGTTATATTCTCATAAACACATATACATTTAATAAAAAATAGAGAAAATACTAAAAAAAATTCTAAAACTTAAAAATACCAAGATCAGCAACTTTTTAAAATTATAAAAAAAAGTCTTATTTTACAATTTTCGAAACTAAAAAGACCAACATACATTTATGTAATTTTTTTACTCTCTCATAATATTTAAAACTTTTCAAAACCATCAGCTAATTGAAAAATATTATTAATATAAGAAATGATATTTTTAAAGTGATTTTACATGTTATTAATTTTTTTAAGTATGTTATAAAAAATGTTAAAATTGTCATTCATAAATTTACAAGATTTATCTTTTTTCCTAACTTTTAAAAGTTTTTTTCAATTTTTTTGTTATTTATATTTTATAAATGTGTTCATAAGACTTTATAAAATTTAAATATCTAAAAAATATTTTATAATAAAAATTTTCAATTTTTATAATTTAAATCTTCATGGTTTATTTAGATTTACAAAAACAATAATGAACTTCATGAACAAATGAAAAAAATATTTTATTATTTATTAATATTTTTTAATTAGGGTGTCAAATAATTAAAAATATATGATGATATTTAAATAATAGATAATGCAGGGACTACTCAAGAAGACTTTTTTAAGGTAGGATTTTTAAAAATATTTGATTTGAGTATTTCTGAATTTTAGAAAAAAATTTAGGTATTTTTCCTAAAAATTATGTATTTTATTTAACGAGACTATATTTTTTTAATAATGTTAGATACAATCTTAAATGCAGTCCGAAATACTCTCCTAACATATTTTAATTTTTTAAAATAATAAACCGCAATTAATGGGGTATATAAAAGTATATCTATTTTTAGCAAACGTAAAAAATAATGAGATATATACCTTATATAATGAGTAGTGGTGGTGCCAGGATTTTTATAGGAGGGAGGGGGGGGGGGGGGGCACTATATATATATATACCTTATATATATATATATATATATATATATATATATATATATAGCATATATATATTATATATATATATATCACAATATATACCTTATATATATATATATATATATATATATAGCATAAATTAAAAAATGAATATTTATAAAATGAAATAAAAACATTTACAAGAAATATATCACTAAATAATTTTAAAAGATAATTGTCATATTTTAAAATAATATGTCAAATTTCATATCAATGATTCACAAAAAATTGTCAAAACATAAGTCTAATAAGCAATGCATACTTTTAAATTTGACATCGATAATGTTTCATATTCAGAAAATGTTGAATGATTTTATTATTATCAATCTAGCATTCCTGTTAACTTTTAATGTATAGTGAACCATGTACTTGGTTAGTCGGGGGTAATGATAGAGATTAAAACGACATTTTCCTAATAATATATATAGGGACTTGTAATGAATTTTTAATTTCACAGGAAATAAAATTGATTTAGTTAACTTTTCAGAGAGTTATATTGCTTTTTTTTTATGAAGAGGGGGGGGGGGATATGAAATAGAGGTCGGAATGATGTTTATTTATTGAGTGTTGTTATACATAATTTTTTTTTCTTTAGCCCAAATTCTAATCTCATATGCATCTGATAGAAAATCACATAATCATATACTTACATTAACAACGTATATGCATCGATAGAAATTTTTTACAGTTTTTATAAATACATTCATGCAATTCATTAAAGTACATGTTTTACTTTTTTATAAAAGTATATACCTTACTTAAAGGTATACTATTTTTTCACAATTCAAAACATATATAGTTTAAAATTTGGGCCCCAAACAGGGCTACGTTTAAATGTTACTGTCCGTCAGCCTAGCATTCCTTTTAATTTGTTATGTCCACGTGTCAAGTGCTCATTGGACACTTACATTTCGCTTATGGAAGCGTTAATCCAATGTATATGCTCAGGAATGCTTTGTAAGACTGATCGGCAATCCTCAAGGTAAGACCCTCAATGCCTTTATGGAACAAAACGGAAGGTGTGATGGACAATCACCACACAATAGTAGTGGACTCGTGAGAGGCTCTGTCAGAGAACAAGCCCTGATACTTAGTGATGGAAGTGTAGATGTCCAATCCCATGCTGCAGGGGCAGGTTTTATACTAATCCTAGTTAATACGGGCCAAGTACTTGGGGCTGGATATAATGGCTGGCCGTGGGCTTCACCAGTCACTGCAGAAGCGGAAGGGATCCGAGCTGAATTGGATTTTGCAAACAAAAGAGGTTTCTCAGATATTATTGTTGGGACAGATGTAGCTCAAATTGTGAAATTATTAAGCTCATCTGCTCCAGGACCACTGCATCTACTAAGTCTGATAACACTGGCTCATCAAGTGATACACAGTGGCTCTCGTCTTCGAATAATGAAGGTGGATCGCTGCCATGTCCGAGGACCTGAGGCTCTAGCACGGTATGGTCGGAAAGCACAATGTCTAAAACAAACCGATCTTTTGAACGACGAGAATATTATGTGCTTATTGAAACCATATGTACATGATATTAGCCGGGACGCTATGAAAATACTAATGGAGTCCCAGTTGTATAATGTAAAATTATGAGTTTTAATAGTTAATGAATATGCTCTGGTTCCAGAGCCTTTCACCAAAAAAAAAAAAAAAACAGTCTTCCTCTTATGGATGTGTATACTGTGTGTTATAGCTTTTATTTAAAGAAAAATTATAGCAGTGTATCTGAGTGGATAATTCACTATACTTGAATGAGTGAGTGTATATACATATTTTTTAAAATAGTGTGAACAATTGATAAGATTGCATACACGGTTCGATATATTATTTTTATTTATTCAATACAAAGACAAAAAACCGCACGTGACGAGTTGTGTCAAAATTTATTACATTATATGAATACAACACAAATACTTGGATCAACACATTAATTTGTTTGATTTATGTAAATATATTTTATTAAATAAGATATAAGAATCTGATCCCTTGCTTTGGGCTAGCTTGCCTTTTGTTTGTGGCTTTGTTTTATTTAGCATGTGTTCTTGAGCTTCTCTCAATTCTAGTAAAATGAGGGTCGGCTACCTTTTCTAAAGAAATTAAAAAAAAACTAAAAAATCTGGTCAGACTACATAATCTTTTATAACAATGATTGAAATCGGAGAACAACTGAAACTAGCCCATCCCACGGGCCACAATCGAGCTGGGTGTCAATATTAAGGAGCTCACATTACCTAAACTTATATATCATTAGTCATTCATTCTGGTGAGATATATATCTCGTATAATTTTTTTTTTATTTGTTTTATGAATCTCAAAATATATTTTTTTTTGAAGAAAAGGTAGATGTTTGCTATCCGATTTCATGTATGAATTTGAATTACAAACTCTGAATGAGGGGAGAATAGGTAGTAAAAGCGAATAACAAAAACACAAAAAAATAGTGTTGCCAAAGTACAAAACTCGTTGCCTCTAGTCCCCAATTAGAAGAGATTTCTAAATCGAGGTTGTGAGGGCTGCGCACGCCGATGCTCACCCCGCGATGCACAAGCGACTGTCGCGGAAGCCGACGGTCTCTGCCTTCGCAATGTAACGTCCCCAATCCTTCATGCATCTTTGGAATCTATCCCACATATTTTCTTGATACGCTCGCTCCCCTCTAAAGACAACTACGAGATCGCCGCGGTGAGTCTGTATGCGGTCCTGGTCTTCAGTTCTTTGCTTGCTACCTAGAGCTCTTCTATGTTTTGAAAGTCACTCTTCATCCCCGAAGCATCCCCTATCTTTGTCCATAGTAGCCGTGCCACTGAGCATTCGTAGAAAAGTTGTTGGACGTTCTCTGGAGCCACCTCGCACAGTGGGCATTCCGTCTGTTCGGACGGTGCCCACCTAGACTTGTATACCTTCGTGAGTAACCATTCTAAATATAGTAGACACATGAATACCTCAATTTTCAATGGTGTCTTTGGCCTCCATATTTGTTTGAATCTTGTGCACGCCACAGATCCTCATACAAGTAGGGGTGGTAAACGAGCCGAACGAGCTGATCTTTGACATGTTCAAGCTCGGCTCGTTTATAAACGAGTCGAGCCGAGTCGAGCCGAGCCGAGCTCATGAGCCTCAACGAGCCCAGCGTTCTTCTTCATTTAGGGTTTTTAGGGATTGAAAACAAAATTTTATTCTAAATGAACTAAGTTCATGAGCTTAAACGAGCATAACTTTGTATTAATTTAATGTTTTGATTTTATAAAGGAGTTTAGTCAAGCTTCAACTAAGTTTAAATAACACAAACGAGTCGAATTTAAACATAAAATGAAACCCGATCTAGGTCTCGAGCCTAACCGAGCTTTTAAACTTGTTCAAACTCGCTCATTTATCTAAATGAACGAGCCTGAACGAGCTTAAACCGAGCCGAGCCCGAGTCGAGCCCGAGCGGCTTGGTTCGTTTACCAGCCCTACATACAAGTGTTGATCTCCACCACACATAAGCGCTCTTCATTGAAAATTCGCATGCAGCCCCTGGTCTCCACCTGAATGTGTCATCCTCTTCGCTTTGAATGGCTTGTCCCCTATTTTCTCCACGAGGGTTGTGTATTGCATGGACTCCGCCATGCTCAGTCTCGCGCGTGAAAGAATTCCGACATGGTCCCCTACTTCTTGATTGCCAATTTGTGAATATCGGGTGCGACATCTTGAAGGCGCTAGTCCCCTCTCCATCGGTCCGTCCAGAACTGGGCCGTCTCACCGTTTCGATCTTCCATGTGATCCTTGTATCCACCCCTTCGCTATCGGTGAATAATCCTTTACAGAGTTGTGTCCACCGGCATTGCCTTCCCGGTCTTCGGTTTTCACCTGGATCTGAATCCTGTATCTGTCTTGCAAAATCTGAGACCACCTCGAGCTACTCCTGGAAAACCACCGCCACACCCACTTTGCGAGCAATTCCCTGTTCATCTTCTTGAGGTCAAGCACTCCCAAACCTCCCTCTTTTTTTGCTCTACAAATAGTCGCCCAGTCCACCAAATGTGGAGTCCTTCGCATCTCATCGCCTCCTCGTCACAGGAAGCGCCTTCGAATACGATCAATTTTGTCCAAAACCCCCACTGGTATTCTCAGCACAGATAGATAAAACATCGGGATATTACTCAATACCGCTTGCAGTAGAGTTAGTCTCCCCCCCCCCTCTAGCTTAACAGCCTTCCCTTCCACCCCGCCAACCTCCTTTTGAAACGTTCGATCAACGGGTCTCAGTTTTCTTTCTTTAGCCTTCACTTAACCATTGGTAGTCCCAAATGTTTGGTTGGAAAAGATCCGACTGGGCAGCCCATGCATTCAGCCAAGCTGTTGTCCTCTGTGCTTGTTGTATTCACCCCAAGCAGGGTACTTTTTTGCAGGTTCAATAACAGGCCTGATAGGATGCTAAAACAGAAAACGATGAATCAGAGTTCCCGAACACTCCTAGCATTGGCTGCGCTCAGGAGTATCGTGTCGTCAGCGTACTGTAAAATCGACACCTTCCTCCTCGATGGCGAGCTTGCAAGTCCTGAAATCCAGCCCACTTCCTCCGCCCTCCCCCATAATCTGCACAACACGTTTGCCACCAACACGAGAGTATGGGAAATAGGGGATCTCCATGTCTTAGTCCCTTGTTTAGAGGAAAGAAACCCGCATCCTCTCCGTTAATCAACACCGATACGCGGTATCAATGCATTGCCGCATCATTCGTATCATTGCGCTTGAAAACCATGTTGTTCCAACAACTTCAAAAGGAATAATCGTTCCACGCTGTCGTATGCCTTGGCAAAGTCTAGCTTAAATAGAATTCCCGCCCTTTTGTCTTTATGTAGTGTTGATACAACCTCTTGTGCCACTATATAACCTTCTTGCAGCAGTCGTCCTGGCAAAAATGCTGATTGCGATTCATCTACCATGTCTCCGCATACTTCCTTCAGTCTGTTGGCTAACACCTTAGCCATGATCATGTCCGCCTCATTGACGAGGCATATCGGTCGATAGTCCTCTACTCATGTGGCGCCCTCCTTCTTTAGAATCAGTACGAAGTGTGTGGCATTCAAACAACCCACACTCTGTTCGCCGGCGTAGAACTCCTCAAACATGGTGACCACGTCGTCCTTAACTATGCTCCAATAGCGTTGGAGGAAAACTAGCCCGAAGCCGTCCGGTCTCGGCGCCTTATTACCGCCCTCGCAAATGCTTTGTGAATTTCCGTCTCACTGAACAACGCCTCTAAAATTGCTATCGGTTTTGTGTTTAAATGGGGGCAAAGAGGTATCCTCCCAAGTTGGCTTCCACCCCCTGTACTTGTGATATACTTCTTTGAAATACGCCTCCAACTGAGACCGAATGTCCCCCTGTTGCTCCCAAAGCCTGTCCCCAATCTGAATTTGAGTAATGCAATTCACTCGACGTCTCTGGCTCGCGTTTGGGGAAAAAATTTGGTGTTATTGTCTCCTGCCTGTAGCCATAATGCCTTGGATTTCTGCCTCCATTCCATCTCCTCCATCTTGAGGATGTCCGCGAGCTCCCCCTTGGCCCTCTATCTAATGGATTGCTCGTTCACTCTGAGGTTACCTTCCTCCTCTGTCCGGTCCATTTCCTGAATGATTCCTTGTAGTTCTTGCTTTTTTGCCAGCCTGGCTGCTCTGACCGTCTTGCTCCACCGCCTCATAATCTTCTTTAGCCGACGTAGTTTGAATGCCAACCTTCGTGCTCCTTTCAGTCCCCTCGCACTTCACACCACCTAGGATGCACAATGGGGGGTGGCGGCTGCCTCACCGCATCCGTCATGAGCAACAGGGGATGTGGTCCAACACCACTCTCGGAAGTCCCTTGATGAGACAGGCCGGGAAGAAGCTCTCCCATTCTTCGTCAATGAGGATCCTTCCAGCCTTGCTAAGGATGGCTTCTCTTGCATATTACTCCATGTGAATTTGTGATTTGCCATCGGCAGATCAATGAGACTCTCCTCTTCTATCCAGTCAGAAAAAATACTCATAGCCGATGTCGCCTGACTGACCCGATTTCTCTCCTCCACGCTCTGAGTCACATTGAAGTCCCCCATAAACACTCTCAAAATACACTTATCTTTTATAAAACTATGTACATGATTTTTAGATTAGTTTCATTTCATTGCGACACATTACCCACAATCACCGTGTATAACATTATTTAAATATTAGTTTAGCTACATTGTGACACAATACTCGCAGTTACAAATGTACAACCACAAACAAGAATAATATCAGGGACAGATTGCAGGATAATCCACACACAGTTTGATTTTTTTTTTAAACATACAATAAATATCATTGGATAGGTATATGTAATATGATTATATTAAAAATGTAAATATATTTATGATATATTACATTGATATATTGAATAAAAAAAATATAAAACATTGTTAATGAGTATATACCCGTTTTAAATATATAAAATACAGTTTGGATCCAATCAGGTTTGCTTCAGTCAGTCTTACTCATCACAATCTATGAATCAAACAAGGCCGGCCTTAGGAAAAGGCCACCAAGGCAACTGCCTAGGGTCCTTTCTCTAAAAGGGGCCTCAAAATTTGGGATATGTTTTTTTATATATTAAACATTTTGATATAAATTTTTTTTTATAATTTAAACATATCCATTCATTTACTTAATTTTTTTAAAAATCATATTCATATTTTTTATTCCTATTTACAAGATTTATTTATCTGTTTATAAAAAAATAATTTTTTAACAACAAATTCCTTGATTTAAAGATTTTTTTTTTTTTTGAAAAGAAAAAAAAAGAGTTTTCCTCTTTGAATACGGCCTAGATATCCAAATTTTTTTTTGTTTTTTTTAAACATAAGTTTTTTAAATTTGTTATTTTTCATTTTTTATTAGACAATTTTGTTTTAACATTGTAGAAAATATTTTTTTACATTCAATTTTTTTTAATATAAATGCATTAAGGCATATTTTATAAGTTGGTCTAAGACTACATCTAAATTCATTACTTTTAGGGTTGACATTGAAATCGAACTGCATATTCAATTGTTCGATAAATATTCTACTCTTATAACTGGATTCAATAATAGAGTGGAATATGGATTCAATAATTGATTGTATAGTTCGAATTAACATATAGTTTGGGACTGAACGAAACATTGAATATGATGAGATTCATATGAATAACTTGTTGGGGAGTTATATACCCACCCCATACAATTAGAAAACCACCCCGTGATTAATCGTTTTTATGTACTCGAAACTAAAGGAAAACCACCCCTACCGACCACACCCCATTTGAACCAAGCCCACCCCCACTGTTTGACAAATGTAGTGTCGACCGATGCTACATACGTCGACACTTCTAGTGTCGAACTGAAGGGTTACACAAACATTTTTTTTGTTATACTATCGACACGTGTTAAATATGTCGCCAAACGGAATATTGATACTAGCAGATTATTGAAAAATAAAAAAATAAGTATCGGTCGACATATAAGATGTCGAGAAAAATGCTAATGGCCAACAATGATAGTGTCGATACCAATAGATAATTGCAAGCTACTTCTTATGGATATGATTGAACTTCATCATCTCAAGAACTCGATGCCATGTCCTTAGAATAATTTTTTCGATTGAAAGCTGTAGATTGAATACGTTCCTTGAGAGTTATACTACACTGTAAAAAAATTAAGTAAATATTCAATCATATACAAGAAATTAAAAGTTATATACATACAAAATAAAAGAATTATGTTTTTCAAACTAACATCAATCACATATTTGAATAAAATGAGTTCTTGTTAGTTTGTATTGCCAGCCTGGTTTGAATATAGATAAAAAAAAAATTATATCAAACTAATAATTGAGAAATGAATCAAAATTATTTATCAACGTGGATTTTAAAGGACAAAATATAACAAAAAAAAAAAACAAGAAGAAGATTTTTGTTTGAAAAACATAATTCTTTTATTTTTCAATAATCTGTTAGTATCGACACTCAACTTAACAACATATTTAACACATATCGACAATACATGCGTCGATATCATAACAAAAAAAATGCTTGTGTAAGCCTTCGAATACTAGAAGTGTCGATGAATGTAGCATTAGTCGACATTACGTTTGTCGAACAGTATAGGAGGTGGACTTAGTTTAAAATAGGGTGTGGTTGGTAGGGGTGGTTTTACACAGTAGTATTTATTCAGGGTGGTTTTATAAGCTAAAAAATTAGTTGGGTGACTTTCCGGGGTGGTTTTCCAATAAACAGGGATTTAAATAACCGTTCCCTAACTTGTTTCATATATATGTTTCATATCTTGTCTAAAGTGCGTCTGCGTGACCGATCATCTCTCCCATCTTCAAAGCTTATAAGAGCAAGTTCCTTCTCAAACCAAAACACACACTCGCTTTTCCTATTTGATTTTTTTTTTCCTTCTAAAAGGGGAATGAAGTTTTTTAATCTGAACACGGGAGGGAAGATCCCATCCGTCGGATTGGGCACGTATAAGGCCTGGTCGGAAATGGTCGATAACACCATCTTCACAGCGATCAAGGTGATATTAAGATCTTGATTTATATTTGGTTGATTTGATCTTATGTTATCTTCTCTATTTGTTTCAAAAAAAAAAAAATTGAATGAAATGTTGTAGTTGCATTTATGTGATTGGAGTTTGAGGAAGTAGTATAATTTCTGATGTGATGTGTTATGAATTAGATTCTGATTATGCTTTTTTTTAATGATGAATAAGAGCAAGTATTGATGATTCTTGATTATCTTTAATAAGAAGGTTTCCCAGAAATTTTGATTCTACGTGGGAAATGTGAAATACATTTATACATAGATATTTTCAAGGGTTCTAATTGGAATTTTTCTTCTTAGATTCTACACAGACTATTTGGGGGAAACACAAGGACATCTAGGGCTAGAACGAAATTTTGGGGAAAACGAAGTAGTTGTGGAAAGTAAAGGGAATTATGGTATGATTTATAAAGATAGAGGAGTTGATTCTTGTGGCAATTCAGGTCCAATGTAAGATGAGGGGTTTGATTTGCACTAAAGAAAAAAAAAATCTCTAACCAAACATGATTTATTTTAGTGCATATAAGTTTTACTTTTAGAGTCTAATTACTCTCTTGGTAAATATGTGGACCCAATGGGGTTGGCTCTTTGGCTAACCATGCGTTTGCTCCCCATGGATCTTGAGTTTGAGTGCTCTCTAGCTTAACTGATGCATAGGGTTTGTGGATGATTCTGTGTAGCCGCTGGTTTTTCCAACTAACATTGGAGATCCTCTTCATGAAAGAAAAAAAAAGATTCCCCTATGCGGTTAAAGAAAAAAAAATGGATTTCCAATCTTTAACGGAAATGAACCCATATCAATAAAATCCCTAGTAATTGTAATCATGTAAAGCTTTGTCAAGTGTTTTATATATATATATATATATATGCAGTTTGTCTTCTTGGAGTCTACACAGACTATTTGATGGAAACGTTGACATATGGGTTGAGAGGGTTTGATTTATGAAGATAAAAGAAAAGGAGTTGATTCATATGGCAATGCAACATGAGGGGTTTGATTTGCAAAAAGTGTAGCCCATACATGAATTTGTTTTAGTGCATATAAGTTTTTAAATGGTCAAATTGCAACAAAATGGTGTGGATCGCACAGCAATTGCTGAAATCAGAGTGAAGGGAATTCAGGTTAATATAAAGATAAAATTGTATGTTAGAACCTTTTTATTCCTCATATTCATCCATCATTATATCTCTCTCCCTCACACGTTCATCCATTTATTTTGTCACAGGCTGGGTATAGACATATTGATTGTGCTCGACTTTATGGCAATGAGAAAGAGGTAGTTTTTTTTGTTTTTTTGAGTGAAACGGTAGGCTGACTCCCTCATTTATATAAAGAGGTAGTGTTATTGATGTCACTACCACACAAACTGATCATTCCTCTTATGCTGTTTGATCCACTTATGATTATCGGATTTCATGCACTTGTTTAATGTTTAATATGCTTCTACATCTTGAACCAATGTCTAAAGTATTCTGTATTAAGCATAAGCACAAAATGCCCATCATGTTTTAGGTGGTGGCTTCAGAATTTCTTGTTTTATGAAAGTTATACCATATGAGTGTTGCTAAGTGCAGCTACAAATCTAACCACACAATATACTTACTGTGGAACCATGCATATACATAGTTTTACATAGTATAGATGCTAGAGGCTCAACTTGCATATTTGCCTAAAATTGTGATACAAATGGCTATATACACCGTTATATGATGTATATGTACAGTTTTACGAAGTATGTATTACGTAAAATCGTGTATATACTTGTGGTCGGATTTATGTTTGGTTACGTGGTTGCATCAATAATTTTTCCACACTAAATTACTTTGTGGTTATTGTAGATCGGTCTTGCCTTGAAGAGATTGTTTGAAGATGGGATAGTGAAGAGGGAGGATCTTTGGATTACCTCCAAACTATGGTTGTGTTTTTTATTCTGAGTTTTAAAAAAACACATATATCGTTGGGATCAAATTGAACATGCATATTATATCGTGCATGAAAACTTTACAGGTGTGATGATCATGCGCCAGAAGATGTGCTAGTCGCTATAGATTCAACTTTGCGAGATTTGCAGCTGGACTACATTGATCTGTACCTTGTATGTTTCTGTTTTCTATCCTTCACTTTGTGTTAAATTTCATGCCGAAAAGTGAAATTTTGTTCCACAACTATTTCTTACACTTCATTTCTTGTATTTGTTTTCTACGGTGCTTTATGTTTGTTAAAACTCAAATCTAAGATACAGGAAGCTTGCGAGTGTCATTAAGGCATTAAAATTCACATCATAGATCTAACATTGCAATGAAGGGCACTTACATCCCATCTCAACTAACATGTTTCTTCTACTTAATGGAAGATCCATTGGCCTGTCCGGCTTAAGAAGGGATCTAGCATGAAACCTGAAAACTTCCTCCAACCGGACATACCAGCAACGTGGAGAGCAATGGAGAAACTATATGATTCTGGTAAGGCACGTGCTATTGGAGTGTGCAATTTTTCATCGAAGAAGCTAGGAGATCTTCTGGCAGTTGCTCGTGTGCCTCCAGCGGTTAATCAGGTGGAGTGTCACCCCATTTGGCGTCAGGAGAAGCTCCATGAGTTCTGTAAATCCAAGGGAGTTCACCTTTCTGTAAGTTCAAAAACAACCATAATCCAAAGTACTTTGAAATTCTCCGAATGTTCAGAAAATACTCTGTTTAGATACCTTCAGTATGGCCAAACATACTTCTATTTGTTGAACGGTGCATCTAATACATTGAAAACCCATATATTTTCATTTAATTGGATGAAAAAGTTAATCCTAATATTCATTGTCACTGAATTTACGTTTTGCATATATTTTTTGCATGTATTTTTCATACTAATGACATATTACATCTAGAAAACCTTTTATTTTATCTCTGTATTCTTGTGGTACTTATACCATATGATTTACAAATATATGTGTACCATACTGGACAGAACATTTGTTGAATATCTGCCGTAAATGAACTTTGCGACTATGATTACAACATCACACATATTAATCTATTGAATTGGATTGCCTTCTTTTCTTTTCTTTCTTTTTTGTTGTTCAGGCATTCTCGCCTCTGGGTGCACCAGCTTCAAATTCAACTCGGAACAAATGCAAAGTTCTCGAGAGCCCAATCCTCATAATGGTTGCAGAGAAACTTGGAAAAACACCTGCACAGGTCGCTCTTCGATGGGGAATCCAGATGGGTCACAGTGTTTTGCCGAAGAGCACGAACGAAGCGAGGATGAAGGAAAACTTAGAAATATTTGACTGGTCGATCCCTGAGGACTTGTTTGATATATTATCCGACATTAAGCAGGCTAGTATTCTTCTCTTATTAATCGGAATTCTCTTTTTGTAGCTGCTGCTGAACAATTA
Source organism: Acorus calamus (assembly GCA_030737845.1). Taxonomy (NCBI): domain Eukaryota; kingdom Viridiplantae; phylum Streptophyta; class Magnoliopsida; order Acorales; family Acoraceae; genus Acorus; species Acorus calamus. Next base: position 9,177,730 of record CM060871.1, on the reverse strand, counting down.
TAAATTCTAGGATTCATGATGAATTTCTATGATAATAAGAGCTCCATATGGTTTCCAATTAAGGAGTACACAGAAGATATTACAATCCCCAATGAGCATATAAAATTTTCATGTGTTCATGAATAAAATGGTTTTCCTATATTCTATTTGAAAATTTTGTGTAATATTTGGAACAACATAGGTGAGCATGGAACCTTGTTCTTATTGTTTTAACTTTTATCCAGTTTTATAATGTCCTTTTAGTTCTCTTCCAAGCAAAGCAAACAAGTTCTTGTTGTCCTAATCATGGTCTCAATCTTGCATTTGGAAAATATTACCCAGTCATTGCTTTAGTCACTTTTGCCAAAAAAAAAAAGAAATTTGATGTATATGTTTGTGTAATGAAGTAAATACTTGAATAAATTGAATGCATTTTTTTTTCTCTAGTAGAGTAATACTCACATAGTAGATTATATATTGTATTAGAGATTTCTTACATTAAGTTAGGATTGCATGAGGACCTAAGGAATGACAGAGTGTATCAGCATGACAGCCCTTGCATTCACATTTTATTAGATCAAAATATCACATAAACCATTAACAACTATTTGCAATCCCACGTGCAGACATGCTTCATTTTTATACAGTATATACAATTCATTGGAATACATGCTTCATTTTTATGAAGTTATATGCTAATTGTAGTCCGACACATTATCCATTAAAACTTGGCTTATGTTTATTTGGAAACAAACAGGAGAGGCTCATAGCAGGCGATTTCGCAGTTCATGAGACTCTCGGCCCTTACAGAAGCGTCGAAGAACTCTGGGATGGCGAAATCTGAAGCATCAAAAAGATCTAGTGTGGTATTTTCACTATCTCTAGTTTGCACTGGCAGTTAAACAGGCTGTAAAAAGAGTCTTGAGATATTTGAAACAAAATAAATTTTCTTAACAGGGCCACCAAAAAATAAACCTCATATAAGCTTTCCAAAATTTATGTTTAAAATTTTGTTGTATCCGTCATTCAATGAATAAATTTAGTGATCTCTTCCTAATAATATATTTTTTCTTATAGTCTTGATAAAACGGTTCCAATTTGAAGTTGTTATGAGAAAATGAGATGTATATTATTTAGCACTCAATCATGTAAACATGTAACACTCAAATTTCTTTTGGGATATTCAATTTGAGTGCTGTTACACACAGTTTTTACAGCTCGTTTTGTCGTTCATACGTTATGATAAAGTAGTATATACTGCACTATCATAGTGTGTACTGTATATATCGCAGTCTATTTTTTTCATTTTTTTACCATAAAAAAATACACTAATGTATCTCAGTATATACTATATTTCATATAATAGCATGTACTTTAAAGGGTGAGTGTGTAATTTTATAAAAAAGAAAAAAACAGGATTGACTGTAATTGAGACTCTAATGGGGGCTACGTGTATTTTTTACCATTCAATTTACTCAGCTACAACATTGTGAAAAATATATTTCTCGTATTAACAACTACATAGGTTCTTTGGATTTATTCAGTCATAAGGGGAAGATGTTGGAACTCATTCTTGCAGACTTTTGCAGCTAAGATGTTTTGATTTTTCAGAAGATATGTAATCATTTAATTAAGTATTTTTAGAAAAATGAAATATATGCGTAAATGAATGAATGCATATATTTTTGTATTTTCTTATTCTATATTAAATTAGAGAAAATTGAGTGGGGCTGCGAAAATGATTTGAGTTAACTTGAGTAATGACTTACGCTGCATCCACTGCGACTTATCTTAGTAACTCGGGAAAGATCCAAATAACCCCCCTGTAAACTACCTGAAATCCATGTAAACCCCTTGACTTTTCTTAAAGTTTATATAAACCCCTGATAACACTTATGTACACTCAAATAACCCCTTGTATTAAAATTTCGTTGACAAATGAAGAATATTATGCAGATATTTTGTTTTGCTAACCTAGACTGAAAACACAATATACCAGAAAACTTAAACAATTTGTTAAAAATACAAAAACATTTATCTTTCGGATAGATTATAAACCTTTATCCAAAAGGTAAATTCATCATTTATAGATGATTTTTTATATTTTTAACACATTGTAGGAGATTTTTGGTATATTATGTTTTTAACCAAGGTTAATCAGACAGAATATTTGCAGAATAATCTTAATATGTCAATGAAAATTTAACTCAGGGGCTATTCGGATTTACATAAGTGTTTTTAGTGGTTACATGGACTTTAGAAAAAGGTCAGGGAGTAATAAGAATTTCAAGCAGTCTACATGGGTTATTTAGATATTTCCCAAGTAACTAATTATTCATCGTGGAGGATGAAATCAATTTATATAACAAACATAATTCCAATAATCAATTAGGCTATACTGCTATATGCACCATTTAATAAGCTTGAGCCAAAGTTTTTGTAGTGGACCTCATCCATCATGAGAAATGTTTACTGAAAGATAAAGTTGCTGTTACATGTTGTCGATTAGTTTTTTTAATGTATATATTTGACTAATAAAGTATGAATTAAATGTAAATATTTTGACATTTTTTTGTAATAGAATATATATATTGATGTACTGGAGCATAACCGTGTTGATTTCATATATTGTATTGATGAGCTTTTGCAAATAGAGCTATAAAAAACACTTCGAGTGTATAAGTGCCCATAAGCTATTATCGATTCCCAAAGCAAGTTGAAAGGGAGTTCGGATAATAGTTTCATGCTTTATACATCCCAATTTACAATTAAAGACTATTACAAAAATATAATCAAACATAATTTATCCAATATCAATCCAAAATATAAACATGTCTAATAATGGTACATTGGTATCCAAATAGGGGCTTAAGTTATATGTATATAAGATATATATAAAATAAGGAAAAAAATCCATATAACCCCCTGTAAACTGTCCAAAATCCATATAACTCCCTAAAAACACTTAAATAAATCTAAATAATCATTTGAGTTAAATTTTTATTGAAAGATTAACTCTGGATGAAAATATAGTATACCAAAAACCTTCAACAATGTTTTAAAAATATAAAAAAATATTCTGCAAATGAAGATTTTATCTCTCTTGATAAGGTTTTATAATTTATCTATAGGGAAAAAAATCATCATTTACAGATGATTTTTCACATTTTTAACAATTATAGAACTGTGTTTTCAATCAGGGTTAATCAGACATTTAATAATAACCCAAAATTTAACTTAGGGGTCTATTTGGATTTAAATAGGTGTACATGGGGTTATTTGGATGTTTCCCATAAAATAATTGTTGAATTTTTTTATCAGATTTATCTTCAATCTAAAAAGTGGAGAAATGTGATTTCTTAATTGGACCGCAAACCCTAAAGTTGAACTTGGCCTCCAAGAATAACTGGATATTCTAATGGGATAGACATACGACCTCTTCTTGATGCACTACCAAGCCATTGAATCAGACATGGATGACCACAACTTTTTTGACAGAGAAAGATCAACTGCAGGTTATGCCGCGCATCCAAACAGCATTTCTAACACTAGTTGTTGTGTATGTGCAGATGCACATAGACAAAGTTTAACATATGTTTTGATTAATATTCATGTCAAATAATTTGGTTATAGTAACATCTTTATAATAATAACTTCAAAAGTAAGAAATTTAATGTATATAGTTTATCCATGAAAATAATAGTGTCAAACATGAAAAAACAATCATATATTTATAGTAGACAATGTCTCATATGCGCTTTTCCAAACAAAAATAAATATAAGTTAATAAGTTACTAATATAATTCAAGTTGGTTACACCGAATTATATTATGAATATCATTTCATTTTATAAGCATCCCCTTATCATGATAATATTATGATATCCAATTTTAATTATAAGTTAATAAATATGTTATATGATGAAATGTATGTATTAGAATAAATATATGAATGAGATTAAAATGATGTAAATGGATTTTCATGAGATTGAATAGAAATCTAGGGGTAAAATAATAAAATGATTGTGATTAAAGTGGTGTGTACGGATTGTAATGGGATTAAATCGATTGATCAATGTCTTATTAAATATAAAAAATGATATAAATAAATAAAAAAATTTAAAAACTAATCATATATAATATACTCTATTTAGAATATAAGATAACTCACCGTTGAAGACAAAAAATATAAGAATGCACAAACCATCAAAATAAAATTCTTTCCATTTTATATGTAGGGATGAACCGCAATAATAATATGAAGATGAAATGATATTTATTCTATCGAAATTGATTAATTAATTTGGGGAAGATTTTTATTCCAATTCAATTGATGTTTTCGTGGAGGAATGGTTTTTCTTGGAGAGAATGAGATATTTTATTCAACTATTTTGGAGTTTTGTAGCCGAGGATTGAAGAGTATATATTTATTTTTTTATAAAGACTTGTATTTTTTTATGACTCTTGAATGTATATGAATAATAAAGTTGGGTCCCAATAGTTTACATTGAATTTTGAATGTTTTAATAAATATTGTATTGGATTATTAATTTGTGGCATAATTATGATGACTTTTTAACATTTTATTTGACATATATAATATACAATCACAAATTTGAAAATATATAATCAAGATAATGTTAATATTTGAGTTTACTTTATTTTCTTGTGTATTTGCAGCTGAGATTGATATCATATTCGATTATTTTTTATGTATGAGTATTATATATATATACATATTGGGTTGATCATATAAACCATTGATTCTTTGGGTCATTAATATGATGAAGAAATCCAAGTAAAGGCATTAATAGAGTGGAAATCCAAGTGAATTGAGTAAATGCTAATCAAATCTATGTGATTTAAATAAACGCTAATCGGTGTGAATTGAATAGAGTGAACAAATGCTAATCATTGATTGTTTGGAGAGTTAAATAATATTATTTTTGTTTTAACAATGTAAACATGACATATTAAAATAAATGTTTTAACAAAGATTACATTGAATTATTATTTTTTAGACTATTAATCATTAAAATTGGATTTGTTGACAATCTATCGTACATATATAATCATAATATTTTTTAGGGTGTGCCTTTTTTTGGAATTCTATAATGAAGGTTACGTTAATATTTGATATTTTTTTAATTGTATCATGTGTTTGCATATGACATTAAAAGTGCGTTTGGATGTGAGGTTGAAACACTGAGATTCTTAAAATCTTATGTTTTAAACTCAGCTTTTGAAAAGCTATGTTTTATTATATTTTCAACCGCGAGATTTTTTGGCCTAAAAATGAATATTGTGTTTTGAAAAGTAAAACGCTGAAAATGTGTTTGGATTTGAGTTTGAGAATTTTTAGCTTTTCAAACGCAGAATCTACCTAAACTCAAATCCAAACGGACCCTAAATTTATTGTTGAGTTTACACAAAACTGAAATACAAATTTGTCCATTTTTATAGCAATAATTTTTTTTTGTTGCAGTATTTTATATGTTTTTTTTATTGGATTGAATAGAGTGGGGAAATCCAAGTGAATAGAGTAAATGCTAATCAAATATGTATGAATTTAATAAATACTAACATGTGTGAATTGAATAGATTCAAAAATGCCAATCATTGATTGTTTGGGGAGTTTAATAATACTATTTTTTAAAAACATTCAAAATTTAAACATGATGTTTTAAAATAATCTTTTTAATAAATATTGTATTGAATCATTATTTTTTGGAACACTAATCATTAAAATTGGATTTGTAGACAATTTATTTTACATGTATAATCGTAACATACTTTGGAAATCTATAGTGAAAATTACGTTAATATTTAATACTTTTTTTAATTGTATCATGTCTTTGCATATGAAATGGAAATTTACTTTTGTGCGAATTATATTTTTGAATATATTTTTATTTTATAAGGATCCTCTTGTCCTAATAATATTATGATAATCAAATTGAACTATAAGTTAATGAATATGTTACATGATGAAATGTATGTATTAAGATAAACTATGAATGAAATTAAAATGTTGTAAATGGATTTTCATGGGATTGAATAGAAATGTAGAAGTGTTCTAATAATATTATGATAATCAATGTTAATTATAAGTTAATAAATATGTTACATGATGAAATGCATCCATTATAATATACTATAAATGAGATTAAAATAATGTAAATAGATTTTCATGTAATTGAATAAAAATGGGGTAAGATGAAAAAATGGTTAGAATGAATTGATAGGGCAAAAAGGTCAAATGACAGGTCAAATTTAACAAATATTTAAAAATAAAATCAAACTTGTTAATATAGCTTCGCATGAATCAATTGAAATACAATTGTTATATTAAACATTTCATCGTCAATCTGTGAAAATTATGTTCTTTGATATTCATGTTTGTTTGTTTGAAAGAATTATTTTTTATTGGTGTTTGTGATTATAGATGTGGTAACAGAGTTTATCGAGGGTATGGTAGAAACATATCTAGGTTTGCAATACCTGGAGGGGTTTCCTAGGGTAAAATATGAAAATATGAAATTTAAATAGACTGTCACATCACTGACATATATATCCTAAAATCCCTAATATCTAGGAAATTATTTTTTTTGGTGATTTTTATATATAAATAACTTCAAAGTTTCTATGTATCATGCAAATGGAAAAATAAAATAAATAAAGTTGTATAAATTCTTAAATGGGAACCACAGACTTTACTTCAAATCACAGAGTGGATCTCAACCGAAAAAAATCAAATGTTTTATCAGTAACCCATCATCCGAACATTTAGTCGAGGAGGTAAGCTACGTGCTATATTTGGTATAATAGGCAGGGTAAACAAATCTTAAAAAGAATTAAAAAAAAAAAACACACACACACAAAAATATAAAAATTTAAAAAACCCATAAAAAAACCTAAAATCGATTATTGTTTATAATCAAGAGATTTTACTTTGATGGTATTTTTTCAAAATTGAATCCGAAACTGAAAATTAAATGAAGTTTAATTAAAAGAAAAAACAATCCGTAAGCCCACATTTCAATGATAATTTGATATAGACTATTCTCACGGGAAAAAAAAGGTTTCGTCTTATCTTTAAAAACTGTAATAAAAAAAATGGTACTTTATTATAATGATGAAAATATCATAATGAAATTATATTACAAAAGATATATGAATAAATATCAGATCCGCTACTTCCAATCAGAATAAAGAATCAAAGATCAATCTGTTAAAGGCAAAACAAATTTCTTATTTGAGGATCTATTTCTTCTAACAGTAGATACGTGCCAAATTTTTTAAAAAGAAAAAGTAAAAGAAAAAATAACATATTTATTTTATTTGCAACATAAAACTCCAAAATAAGCATCATATCTACAAAAGATTAACTTACATTTTTAAGGTAAAAAAAAATTTGAGAGAGAAGAAAAAAGAGAGAGATGATAGATCCATTTATCCAAAGGAATGAAGATGGCAATGAATGGGTATTCAATGTTGCATAAACAAATTTAGGGGTTTGTGGAAAAGCATTGGCCGTTGTCTCTAGAAGAAGAAGAAGGGATTGAATAGAGAGGGGATGAATGATGAGGAGATTGAACGGAGGGTGGATGAATGAGGTGGCCGTTTCATAGGTGGAGGTTGAAGGGTGTATTGAATATTCATAACATAATTTGAAAATCTATAATATAGAGATTACATTAATATTTTATACATTTTTTAATGTATCATGTCTTTGCATATGAAATGGGAATTGTTTTTTTGAGAATTATATTTTGAATATATTTTCATTTTATAAGGATCTTCTTATCCTAATAATATTATGATATTCAAATATGATTATAAAATAATAAACATATTAATATAATTTTAGTCGGCTTATTAATGTAATTTAATCATAATTAATGTAAAGAAAAAATTTTCATGGATAAGTCGGCATATGAATGTAATTTTATCATAAATGATGTAAATTATTAATATTATTTTATGATATATCTATAGTAGTCATCATATAAGTATGATGAAATGTAAAGCTTAAAATTTTAATATGTCATGCATGATATGATGAAAATATGAATAAATTATGGATGAAATTACAATGATATGAATGTATTTTCATTGGATCAAATCTATTGTTGAGTTCACACAAAGCTCAAATATGAATTTGTTCATTTTTATAGCAATAATTTTTTTAGCAGTATTTTATACGTTTTTTTATTGGATTGCATTTTTAATTACTATGAATTATATATTTTTTGTTGGGTAGATCTTATGGACTATTGATTATTTGGGACATTAATAGAGTAGAGAAATCCAAGTAAATAGAGTAAATGCTAATCAAATATGTGTGAATTAAATAAATGCTAATAGATGTGAATTACATTAATATTTTATACCTTTTTTTAATGTATCATATTTTTGCATATGAAACGGAAATATTTTTTTTTGCGAATTATATTTTTAATGTATAATATATCATGTCTTATCCTAATAACATTATGATAATCAAATTTAACTATAAGTTAATCAATATGTTTCATGATAAAATGTATGTATTATAATAAACTGTGAATGAAATTAAAATGTTGTAAATGGATTTTCATGGGATTGAGTAGAAATGTAAGAGTATCCTAATAATATTATGATAACCAATTTTAATTATAAGTTAATGAATATGTTACATAATTAAATGTATGTATTATAAAATACTATAAATGAGATTAAAATGATTTAAATGGATTTTCTTGGAATTGAATAGAAATGTAAGGGTAAAATGAAAAAATGGTTGTCATTAAAGTGGTGTGATTGGACAGTAATGGGATTGAATGAATTAACATGGGTAAATAGGTCAAATGGCAGATTTTTGGTTTAAGAGACTTTTATATAGTAATATAGATTAATACATCCAACCTCATATTGGCATGGTTCATGCATCCAAACATCTCAACTGAAACGTGTATTATATTTTTCTTATGTTTCTCATGTCCATGCCATTTTCCATTGAAGTGATCAAAAGGTTGGTGGGAAACGCGTTTCTCAGGTTTTCTCTAGGAAATTATCCAGGTTTTAAAAAAAGATATTGTTAGATACAACCCAAATACAATCACATAGATGTTAGCATGTATTTTAATTTTTTTTAAATAATAAATATTGTCTAATGATGTGTATGCTTTACATCGCTTTTAAATAAGATTGGACAGAATTTTTCCCATTAATTCATTCTCACACACATAAATGAATAAGAACTAACTTAAAAAGTCAATCTATCTAGTTGAAATTATGGATTTTGAGACCAACTATAGATTATTTTGATATATGTGGTGTGATAAAATCATTTTTCATCGCTTTCTCTTGCATTCTTACTTATGGGAAGGGGAAAAATTCACATTCCATAATGAGACAAAATAGAAGAAAATTTTTTATTTTCCTTATTTAACAGAAACATTAAATTTTTTAAATGGTCAAACACACTAGTGATCAAGGTTCATTAAATTCCAAATAATTATTTCATCTGTAATATAAATTGAAATTAAGATAATCACGGTACTACGTACCATAATCATTCATATAATATCATGCAAGTGAAATTTATAAGATAAGAATCCATCCTGAACCTGAATTTTTTTTTGTTATTGGTCGATATGCATTGAAAAAAATGTGTTATTTATCCTTTTTTGTATGTATCTATAGAGATGGATCATCTAACCCACTTTCCATTCAAAACCAATCTTGTTTTTTAAATGAGTTTTAACAGTTTCCAATGACAATCCTTATGTCTCCGGACTCCGGAGGAGGTAGTAGTATCAATAATGATAAAAACAATGCTTCATCTTATTCACTTGTTATATAAAGACAAAGTACATGAATCTCAAACCATTGTGTCCGAGGAACAAGAAAGTGCATCCCTCTTAATGACATCACACAAAAAAAAATATTCCCCCATGGACCCATTCAAAACCTAAACCCCATTTCATCTTCTATGTTGACATGATTAAGAACCAATTTGGTATTCCTGATTAATTTTACGTATAGAGGAATCAAACAAGACAAATACGGGATAAAAAATAAAAAGAACACAACCAATAAAATGGCCTTAATTTTATGTGATTTTGCTTAAGGCTACCACCACCAAACTATAAAATGCAAAAACATCAATTAATAGTTGAGAATTAAATACGCATTAAAACTTAAAAAGAATCTCCATAGAGTTATCTCTACACAATTCCTAGTCCATAAGAATAATTTCTCATTTCAAGAACCCAGTTCTATGAGATATTAATATCAGATGTCAGAGAGTAAACACAAGAAAGAATTCCAAACTCAATTTGCTAGATGTCCAAACGCCAAACCATTATAAATAAACTTCAAAATACCATCCTCAAATAATACATACTCTTTTTACAATTATAATTAAAAAAAAGCCCCCCTTTAGGGGCATGAAACATAATAATAATAATAATAAAACCCTTATTCACAACTTCACCTTTTTCAACACCTACTCCCAATTCACAATGGCATCAGCTCCTTCGGCAGCCAACTCCTTTCTTTATTCACCCACTTTCTTTCTTTTTTTTTTAAAAAAAAAAAATGCATACAATTTTTTCCAAACGTATACTCCATAACAAATCACAAACATTTTTTTAAATTTGTGATCGATCGACCTGTGTATCTAAGCGAGCCTTCGAGAAGTCGAGCGACGAAGTGGCGACTGCGAAACGTTATTCGCAGAAACAGCGACGGTGGAAGAGACGGCGGCGGCGGAGAACCTCCCCGAATCGCCGGGGAGTCTCATATAATAAGCCGACGACGAAGGCGACTCGTTGAACCAATTGGAGCCCAAAATGGGAGGCGAAGCGGTTTCGCCATGTCGGTACTGAACTATGGCTCTGTAGACAAAAGGGATCAGACCTTCCATTGAAGATAGATAGATAGATAGATAGAGAGAGAGAGAGAGAGAGAATTGTTGAGTTTGAAATGAAGGGGGGGAGGTTTGGGGGGGCTTAAAAAGATGGGGTGGGTGATGACGTGGAGTGTGGTGAATGGAAGACAGTTGTGTAATGTAGAGGAAGCTGAGAATGCGACTTCAATGCAATCCAGACACACAGATTACTTGAAAGGATTGGCTGTCTTTTTGGGGTGTTAATTTTTTTAAATAAAACATGAAGTCAATCATGGTTTGGTAAGTCTTAATAGGGAAGTTGTCTTTTCCTGTTTTTAGCGCTTGTACCTCTGCGATCGGGTTAAGGGTGCGTTTGGTTGCGCGGTTGCATAAGTGATTATATTATGTAAGAATCTGAATTTTAAAATTGATTCGATAAGAAGCTTATCATCCAGTTTTTAAAGATCATAGTTTTTAGACATTATTTGCCTATAATACTGTCTGCATGAAACTGTTAATAAAGTAAAATGATTTTGTTGTACGATTGCAGAAACAACTTCCTACAAACGCAAAAGTTGTGTAATCCCTAAGTCTAACGTGTCTCTGATCGTCAATCTTATCATTTCAAGATAACATATTAAATGTCATTATATGCAATTATCATTTAAAGAAAAAATTAATGATAACATATCTAAATCATAATATTTATTAATATGTTTATTTTAATGTGATAAGATCTGATGGTCACGAATGAGTTGGACAATCAACTGGTGTTGGATCTAACCCGATCTCTGTACCTCCGTCCATCCATTTTTTAGCCTCATTTGCAACTTAAAAACAGTCCTCCATCTTCTAGTGCAATATATAAAAATTAAATTTCTTATTTTTTTAATGAAAAAATATATCATTGTATCTAAATATATATTTTACTTTTTATAACAATATGTATTTCAATGAATAAATATATAATTTAAAAAAATGAAAATAGATGAAAACTGCGAATGAGATTGGATATTTCATTTTTTTAAAGAAAAAATGATATCTCTAAATCTCATTTAATGACCGATCTGCAATCACGCATTAGTAAATATATACTGTACTAAAACAATATGTAAAGATGACTGCAATGGAGCTGCAATGGTTGAAAGTTTAATTGCACTCTTTTTTATCAAATAAAAAGATCCATTGGAAAGGGTGGTTGGTGAGTATGTGCTTTTCTTTCACTCTCAACCTCTCTCTCTCCCTCCCTCGTCAATGTGAGGTTCTGTGGATTGTGGATATGAGGTCATTTTTTTATGGTGATTGGGAATCAAAATTTTCCTTCAATTGCATAGTGGGAATGATTTTTCATTTGTGAAAAGATTTAATAACCCAAAATTTGATAAAAGTTTAACCCAATGCAAGCCCATTTAAAAAGTGATTGACACACATCCTAAAGTTGATGGGATGATGTGTCTATCCTTGATTGGTTTAAAATAGGTTTAATTAAAAATTTGATCAAAAATTGAGTCACTGTCACTGGGTTAAAACAATTTTTTTATATATTTATGATACTATAGTCTAGAATTAATGGAAAAAATATTGGATGTGCAGAATTATCCACGAATCTAGAAGGATTCAATCTGTAGACTTATGTGGAACAAATCATTTACCCTATCCAAATCGTGGGAGCGGTTGTCTTATAATGGAATTTCTAGGAACAAATGATCTAGAATAATTGTGTCTCAAGAATTTATTCCTTAAAAAAAATGGTAAAAATATTCCCCTCAAACTTTGATACCCTATATATAAGTCTATCTAGCCCTCATAATTTATTTTTTTATGTCTTGATAAACTATGGTTCTCACAATCAATATTAACATACGTATCCTATCTTCCAGTGAAAATTCAAGGAAAAAAAATTCATCATCCTAATAAATAGTGAAAAAAATTAAATTGATGTTATTGACTTTAGAAGGGAAAAACATTATTAATCATTCATATATATATATAGATATATATTGTCTAATTGAATATATATAGCTTGGACAAATGGTTCACTTATCTGATATGACACCGCCAAAGTTTGATTAATTTAATGGCATAGTTGTTGCAAGAAAATTGTAACAAGCAGTCACTGAATGTGACAATATTAACTATTGTTGATTACCTATGGTCGGTTGTGGTCATTTAATTTTCTTGAGCTATTTCTTTCGAGAAATACAAAGATTAAATTATATAAAAAATTAACATACATCCAATATAAATGACTAAATTTTCTATAAAAAAATAAAAAAAAAAATCTAGCTTTGATTTAATTAATATGCAATCAGACAAATTTAAAGAGGTGAATCGATGAAAACATGCAGTAAGTATGGGTGATGAAATGTTGATATATTGCCAATATTGGTTTGTGATGATTTTAAAATCATTTCTACTAGGTAATCTGGGATCTTTATATATATATTATAGCAACACTATCATTACAAGCCAATCAGTCTAGTGATGATAAACTTATTTTATAATTCATAAAAATTACATTTTATGGTTTGAAGTGGTTGAGTGAGCTTCCTAAGCATGGCTTTCACCATCATTCATAAAGAAATGAACTTATTCTAGAAGCAAGAACTTACCAAGTCTTGGAAGACTAGTATAAGTAAGTAGCTAACAATTAATTAAATTGTTAATTAGATGACATGATTGTGACCTTAAAAAAAATCAAAATGAAAGGAATATAAAATACATATAATCAACATATGATTTCAATAAAAAGTATAATTTATTTAGGTTGATTAGTCACCAAACCCAATGTATAATAAAGTTATGCAAACCGAGCTTTGATTAAGTCGATAAACATCTCCCACCTCTTTGAAAGATGTCAAATGATTAAATCCTAAAAAATATCATTCTTTAAAATAAAAATTAATATAAAGTTACACTAACCGTTTTAAGCCATGTTTGGAACCAATTCTCAAAAGGATTTTATTTTTACAAATTCTTTGATAATCAATTCCAAATAGATATTTTTGAATTTTATTTTTTATTTTAAAATTTTAGTTTTTATATATGTTTTAAAAATCAACAAAAGAACGTTGAGGATAACCTTTTCATAATCAATTATTTTAATCAATTTAAAAAAAAACTATTTTCAAAAATTGGTTCTAAAAGGGGGCTTAAATATATCAGAAGTAGTGTGAACGGAATATACACCAAAAGTATTTTGTATTGTTTCGCGTTATTTTAGGATCACATATCCTACACAAAAACGACAAGAGAATTTTTTATTTCCTCCACTTCTTCAACTTTGATTTATCTTATTTTCTTGTCCTTTTCTTTGTTGACAATGTGACTGATAACTTTTGCCCTCTGTTATGATTTTGTAATTGCGTGAATATATTTAAAATTAAATGAAACCCATAAAAAGATTGACACCATATGAGAAGATACCAACTCTATTATGGGTGAATAAAAAACTATGATAAAATCTATAGTTGTTTAAAGACAAACTAATATTAAACATCTAACATTCTTAAATATAGCCATTCATATACCCATATCAGATTATTCAATTCTCACAAGGATCCCTGTATTTCTAATATTTATTTTTCTCAATAATCAAATGTTCTAAAATAATATATAGATAGACATCGATTAAAAAAAGAAAAAAATAATCAAGAGGAGACTTTTTTAAGATATAGAAAAGTGTTTTGTTACGTTATTGGTGGTCAATAAAAGAAATCAAAAACCAATCCAAACCTTATATATATAAAAGGAGAGACCACGCTTGATTTTTAGCTAATTAGGGTTATGTATCATATATTTATTAATGGGAAATATCCAAATAACCCCCTGTAAATGGTCTGAAATCCAAATAACACCATGTCTTTTCATAAAGTCCATATAACACCCTCAAAACACATGTAAATCTAAATAACCCCCTGAATTAAATTTCCGTTGACAGATAAGAAATATTATGCAAATATTTCGTTCTGTTAACCTTGACTGAAAACACAGTATACTAAAAAATCTTTACAATTTATTAAAAATTCAAAAAAATTCTATATATGACGATTTTACCTATTCGAATAGATTATAAACCCTATCCAGATAGGTAAAAGCATTATTTATATAAATATTTTTGTATTTTTAACACATTAAATGGGTTTTAGGTATACTATATTGTCAATCAAGATTAATCATAATCTGTCAACGAAACTTTAACTTAATAATCTATTTAGATTTATATATATGTTTTTAGGGGTTTATTTAAATTATAAAAAAAGTCAAATGGATTTCAGTCGCTTTTACATATACTTGGATTTTTCCCTTTATTAATAAATGAGAGAGGGGAATAGATGAAAGGAGGGACAAATATCTTCCACACAGTGACAGAGACGTCAAAGCTTACCAAATTCAAATTTTAAATCTCTGGACCGGTGAAACGCGCCAAAAAAAACAGAACACAGGAATGCAAATTCCACGGGCGTGATTTCCCGCGGAATGATGACGTCATCGACCGCGGGGTTGGTTATCTTGTTTATATATTTGGCCAAAGAGTAGTGGTACCAGTCCCCAATTCATAAGTCTCATTCATTCACAGGTTTCATGAGGTGTCATTGTCTTATTGGTTGGCTTGTTGACTGTTAAAAATGAATAAAATGATAAAATACAGATATGCCCTTTATTAAAAATAGATCTAATTAACTCAAATCCCATTTTTTTCTCTCATTAATATTTCACATTAATTTGAATTTGCCTAATTTAAAATTTACCTATTTTAAAAAATATATCTCTCTAAAATTTGCCTATTTCAAAATTTGAATTTTTAAAGTTCTTATGAATTTTACACAAAAACTTACCTAACTTACACAAAAATTACTTAAATTGTTTTTCATCAAAATTACACTAAAACTTATCTAAATTACACCAAAATTACCTAAATAACACAAAAAAATTTCTAGTTTTTTTATGATTATAACTGTTACAGAATGTAACAGTGTTGCACAAATGTAACAAATACAAATCATTATGTGTATGCGATTAAATGTTACATTTACGAATGCAACAGAATGTAACAGTGTTGCATAAATAACATTATATTGTTCCAAGACTGTTACATTTCAAATATAAATAGAAAAACAACACACATTTACAAGACTGTTACATTTCAAATATAAATAGAAAAACAATACACACATTTACAAGACTGCTACATTCAAATGTAACAAAATAACAAAAACTGTGTATTGCTTAAATGTGTCTCTTTCGAATCAAACCGCAATATTCATTAACTGTTACATTTATATTTATAAATGTAACAGTATTAATCAATACACAATTTTCACAATGTAAATACAATAAAACGATACATGACCTCACTTGGAGGGGATGACGGCAGCGACAACGGAAGAGACCGCCGATTGGGCGTCGATTTCGTCCAATCGGACGCTCGGACTGCTGTGCCGCTTCGTCAGAAGGCCGGGGAGGGGGAGCGATATTGAAATTCAGTCTATGTACTTAATAGCTACAAGAAAGGCGAGCTTTCGAAGTTTAACTTCTTCTATCTATCTTCCCTCCCTTCGGTCGCCTCCTCATCGGTCTAAGTGGAAGTGGAAAGGGCTTTGTTTTTTAAGACAGCTTTGTTCCTTGTCTGTCATACAAAAGAGAGGGGTCTGAGTCGATCATCAATGAGGAGATAGTTTTGGACGATCGCCTCGACCGCTAGCCCTATGAGATATAGTCAAAGGATGTTTTGGACCTGGGAAGAATAAGGTAAGAAATGAAATGATGCTAACGCATCTCGGTTTGACTATTTTTGCTTTATACATCGGTGATGTGTCTGAAGACAGGTTAGACACTGATACACAACGTATTGGCCACTGAGAGTTAAAAGGAAATTTATTGATTTATTTAATCTGAATTTTTTATTATAAAATTTGAGTGAGGGGAATTTTTAAAGATTTAATAAAGAACAAATCACAAAAAATAGGTAAATCACAACCGTAAAATCACTTTATAAGGAAATAATAAAAAAAGGGTATAATGAGTAATGTCTTGTGCCATCTCATGGGGCCTATTTGAGGCCTGTGAAATTGGGGCATGAGAATCATTATTGTTGGCCAAATGAGATTTAAATCTAATATCTTATATTTTAATATTTAATGTGGAAGTCTAAATCAACTGGGTTTGGAAGCGGGTTAGGGTAACTTTTTGAGTTTGCAAAAAGTTAACCATGTTTCTAAACAAAAAAATTGAGGCAAAACATGCAGACAGATTTTTATAAAAAAAATGTTCAAAACCCGAGTTTTTTTTAAAAAAGAAAATGATATATCTAGCCTCTTGTGCAGCCCCAATTGCAGTCCACACAAATTTTTTTTAATCACGCACTCTCTCATTGAAGTACATGATATTATATAAAATGAAGTATATACAAAGATACATTAATATATTTTTTCGTGTTGAAAAATGACAATTGTTTTGTATTATACACCATGATAGAACCTCATATGTTATGATAGCGCAATATATATTATGTTATCATAGCATATGAGACTATAAAATGGACTGAACGTATCAGCTCTCTTTTTAGAAGATGTGGGAAGACATCTTCCTACAAAATCAATTTTAAACTCAACTTTTATTTAAAATTAATTTTGTGATCATGCAACCAAACACAACCTGAGTTATTTTAGCCTCTGCCAATAGCATTTTGTCATGTATGTTAAAATCAACAAAAATAGGTTTTCTCATAAATAATTGAACACAATTTTTATCAAAAATTAGTTGAGAACATATTTTTATGAAAATTGTTCCCGGTAGATGCATAAATTTTAGTGACTAGGCAATTTGCGTGTTTTTTTTTTTTTTTTTATTTAATTTATTTCTTTGTTTGTTTTTGAGAGAGAGAGAGATGAGTTGGGATAATACTATATTTGTCTTTTGAATGTCGTTCTGCACATTAAAAATATTGGAATTAATGGAATCTAAGACAAATAATGCTTCTAAGATATGCTGTTTGGTGAAGTGTTTTGGCTTTTTGAATTTGATAGAGACCTCTGTTGGATTATATGGTTGTTGGCAGGTCACGTGCATCAAAGAATTTAATTATGTCATGGAAGCTTCTGTTTTTGAATGAGAAAGATACAGAGGGATAGTAGATTAGGATGGCAACGGAACAGACTGAGACGGATTTTTTGAATCCCAATCTCAAATCCGTTTTTAAAATCTTGTTTCAAATCAGTCATAAATTCACGATGGGGTTTAGTTTTTTAATCTTAAATTTATTCTAATAATTATATAAAAAATCCGAATCCGTCCCGACGCATCAGGCTTATGTAATAAATAAATATTTATTAGAATAAATTCTACAGAATAAGAAATATAAACTTTTAATCTCTATAACAAGTGATAAATATAATTTTTTTTTAATCCGTGTATGCTTATATGATTTCAAATTTTAATTAGCGTTTCAATTTATTCATTCCTATTTTTTTGATAAAATATAAAATAATAAATTTAAAATATGTAATTATTATAATAAATATTTAATCATATTATTAATAACAACCAGGCCGGGTTTTATTTTATCTGTCTCAAACCCATCCCTATTGGGACAGTCCTATTGCCATCCGTATATTAGATGGATATTATCTTTCTTTCTTTTTTTCTTGTTTTACCATTACTCAAGATTGTGAAATGTCAGGGTGAGTTGGAATTAGGAACTTGATTTAATTTACAAATTCACACATCATTTTTTTTTTCTTAAATCTATTTGGATATTTAATATTTAAATTTGTATCTTTCAAGTTCTAATTTCTAAGCGCATGTTGTATTTTGAGTGTTAATATACTCAATTTGTTTTGCAGCTTAATCTACAGCCTCATACACTATGATAGCTCAATATATATTGCGCTATCATACTATGTGGTAGTTCTATCATAGTGTATATATGACACAATTTTTTTTAAAATGAAAAAATATATTATTATATTTTAGTATATACTTCATTTCATATGACAACATATACTTCAATTGAAGTGTGTGATTTTTTTATAAAAAGAACTTGTGTTGTCTGCAAGCTGTACATAACATTTCCCTTGTATTTTTACGTTAGTTGACACATCATCTAAGTATATACAGATTCACATGTAACATATCAGTGATATGAGATGATCATCTTAGAAAAATTGAATATTAAAATATGATTTTATAATTTCTCTCTTTTTTAAAGGGCGTACAAAAAGAATAAATGAGTTATTTAATTTTTGAGCATCATGATTAATCCAACAAAATATTTAAGTTATAATATATACATATATATATTTCCATTCTGATTTATTTCAGAGTTGATAATTGACATTTTACAAAAAGATAGGATCCGAGGGCTATTTTTCCTTCCACTATTCAGGACTTTGAACCATGTATTTTTCTGTAAATTATTACAAAAAGTAGTTGAGAAAATTTATTGTGATAATATGCACAGACATGGACGGCTGATTATGTTTGTTCTCTCCGCCTCATGTTTTTTTTATAACAAAATTATATGCTAATATCAATTTCAATTAAAATCAAAATAGATACAATGAGAATGAAAGAGAATAGAAAAAACAAACCAGTATAAAAATAAATAAAAAAACAACATAAGTACATAACAAGAGAATATGCCGTCCACCTCATCTTTTTGTCATCCTCTTCCACCAGCGAAATGTCATGTTTGAAATTATGGCCGGATTGATTCAGTCTTCAATGTGTTTTCATACAATTGATTCCAAATATATTTTATTTATTTTATTTTTCGATTTCAAATTTGTTTTATGTGATAAAAGTTAATAAAATATATATTACTTTTCTTTGCTTCAACATGGTAGCATTTGAATTTTTTTTTTGTAAAACTAACGAAAAATGAAAGAAAATAGAAAATGAGAGAATATGGGTATGAGAGAAATAATTGGAAAGTAAAATATTTTCATTTTGATTAATTTTGTCTAATATTAAAATTTTTTTAGCAAATGGCAGTACAAACAGGCTACAGCGGCTACCGAGATTATCATACTTACAACAAATGCATGTATCACAAACAATATATAATTGAATTTTTTAACATTAACATAAAAGAAAGAAATAGAGGATCTAGATAGTGAAAGGGAGCTGAACTATATATATCCTCAATGAATAGGATTCTCTCATGCAAGCGTTTTAATTTGTTATTCTGGGATGCGAGCAACAAAACAAATCATGATAAACAGACTAACCCCATGTTTGCCAACTAACATAAACAGAGAATAAAGGAGAATAACAGTAGAATAGCCCTTATTCGCTGTTTGTTTAGAGTGAATAAACCCTTATAGCTATGTCTGGATAAACTAACATAAGACCTTATTACAATTCCATTAAAATATAAGAATAACTTATCAGAGATTATTTATTCATGAGAATAAAAATAACCCTCACCATCATTACAAAAAAATTCTATCTCTTACTTTAACACACCCCAATGGTACACCCATATTTAAGGTGGACCCTCTGATCAATATGCCTGGGCACTCTGATTAAATCTAGACCACCCAAAATACATTGAAAAATCAAATCTCATCATAACCGTTCAAAACCACTCTGCTTTTTTTTCATCTTTGTACATGTGTCCGGCTACCATCCCATCACATTCACTCCCACCAACCATCCTCGAATACCCATTATTTTGTTCTCATCTCTCTCATTCGACTTCCTCTGCAACCAAATGGAAACCCTACATTTGTCTCTCTATGATTCATCATAAAACACCTTGTGAGAGCTTGGGCACGTGTAGATCGAAGTTCGGGCATTTCTACGATCATGACTATTCAGTGGCTCCCCATCAAGCTAAGACTCACATCTCTAATCGAGACGATTCACAGGTAAATCATTCGTTTTTCGGCTATCTTATGTTGAAGATGATAAATATTCATGTGAATCCCTTGCTCGATTAGAAAAAATCATGGCTAATAATAACATTATGGTTAGGTTAGAACATTTTGGTTCATCTTCATAGAGCTGATGATGTGAGATCTTGTGTATTGGGTGACCTTCTGTGATGATCTCCTGCTTATATGAATGTTTGATTGCACATAATAAACTAAGTTGAAAACATTTGGTTTGATACAAGGATTAAACTCTCTTTTTTTTTTTCAATTTTTAATATCATATCAAATGATAAGACACCACATTTACATTTTAAATAGATTAATGGAACGCTCTCAGAGATACTTAGAAAGCATGATAACCTTTGGAACCTTATAATGCCCAATTTTTACTTATAAAAGTGATTTATAAATCCCCCAAACCCATCTTGTTCATGCTTGCTTTCCCCCTTTGTGAGAGACCAAAATGAGAGAGATGAGAGACCTCTATTTGGGTTTATAGTTTAGTTTTTATCGGAACTTTTCACCCAGATTGTTTTCCTCTCGCTTGGCAATGTCTTTGTTAAATTTTGTAGCAGCCACATTTTGAATATGCATTGTTCTACCTGGGTATACTACATGGGTCATGAAGAGAGGGATCTCTTTTATAAATGGTTAATATTATGTGTTTTCTATCAAAACACACAATGTCATGCATAAACATGAATTTGTCAATGTTGACCATCCATATTGATGGACTTAATCAATTTAATAAAATGTGTCGGCCTTACAAAATTTTACAAATTATATTAATACAATCCAGGATGCCCACAAGGAAAAAATATTAAGTGGAAGTTGCAAGACCACTTTAAAAAAAATCTTTAATATGCATTGCTTATTTTTTGTGTATATATCATCTGTGTGTTCCATATGTTTCAAAATGCTCTTATTTACAATTGATGGTCTCAAATATAAAGTCTCTAATTTCTAGTACTCAATAACACTTAGTCTATTTTCCCAGCTGTTAACTTCTCATAATATTTGTGCACATTGCAGTTATTATATTATTGCAAATAAACCTTCAATAAATGCCTTTCATGGGTTCTACATTAGTAATGTCAACAGATTAAGAGGTTGAGTAATATATGTTTGTTTGTGATTCGGTATGATGATTTGACAACCATGTTTTATCTTACTTTAAATGTAATGTTAACCAGTTTCTTGCAAAGGTTTGAAGTGTATATGAAAAAGAAATTTTATTCAATTTTCCAGTGTCTATAAATATAAAACACATAACTTATTTGCCTATATATTTTATAATGGAGTCTATTATAAGTTACATGCAAATATATATGACCATTTATGAATAATTCAATGTAATGAATTGATGTGTAGGGTTGGCTATATATATTTGGTTGACTGTACGGATATTGCACCCAAAACTTAAGTTTATATAAATGTTTAAATTTTATATCCACAATATTATTTCATTACTACCCGGTCAGTGGATCATATTTTAATAGAAACACAAACATAGTAAAACTCATGTTTGAGGAGTATTTGGTCATGCATTTTAAAGATATGGGTGATTAGGTGTTTCCCATTGAATGATTGTTTCATATCTTATCATGGCATGACTCATCTACAACCATTGGGGTTATTAAAATTACATAATAGAAATGCATACTTAAGTAAATATTGATGGATGGAGTTTATCTCATCTAATTTTATATTATACTGGTAATTAAGACTGGACAATTCTTATAGAACAATCAGGATTTTACTTGATCAAGAAATGGTCTTTGGGACAAAGTGTAATGCACTCACACTAACCATCATAGATTATGTCTGTCCACATAAGAATAATAAAGAGCATTATATTTTTACAAAATCTACAAACATCAATAATCAGTACACAAGCCTTGCTTACCTTTTTGGATACTTTAATGTGTATTTAAACCCACTTAAAAAATGTTGTCCATTAAAATAATTTGATCTATAAATCCTAGTTCAATGACATACTAATTAAAACCACTAACTATACATTCATTCATATATGATTTGGATTTGAAAATGGTTAATTATATTTGCGTTATACATGCTATAGTTAAATTAATAGGTTATCAATTAACATTAAGTAGGTGTGTTAATTGCTATATTTCTTCTTACTTTACAGTCGATGACTTCTCCAATTGATTGTCCATATTCAACTCTTATTGTATATGTCAATAATAGAATAGTTGAATGACCAATAAAAACATATATGTACTTGTCCTCCTTTGTGAGTGTTATTTCCATTTGGCTCATAGGTATATCTTGGTTGATTTATATTTTCTTTTGCATCTCTTGGACCCATCTATTATTATTCCTAAATGAATGATTGTTTGTTACATGTTCTAGTCAATTGGTCTCCCCTAACACCAATTTATATGCAAGTATATATTGATGTTTAGGCATAATTTTCATATGTGAATACACACATAGAGTAGTTGAATGACCAATAAGTTACATATATGTTTTATATGTGACTACTTTGTTTTAACATGCTTTTTATATGATATGTATCTGTTATGAGCTACTCAATGATATAATATATAAGATATGTTACATTACTCTTTATATATCAGTGATATGTATGTGTTCCTTTCATTAAATTCATAAAGGTGATATGTTTTAATATGTTGTTAATATGATCATGTTGGTCTCTGAAGGAGAGGCGAACCGCACGATTTTTATGGTATTCCCAGACGACTTGAAGATAGACTGGATTGAGAGACAAAGGGGCACACTACCAACCACCACCCTATGTTCCTCTTACACCCTAGGATGGATCCAATCATGACCCTTTATGGTTCTATTACTGATATATTTTTTGAGCCATCTACAGTAGGAAAGCTAACTACTTGTTATTAATATGTAACTGCAGAAGACATTCTGATCCTTTTTTGTATAAACATGAATGTTTCTAGGTTTGTTTGCATCACTTGTGGTGCTTATTGGACTTATTTTTGTTCTGTTGTTTGTTTTGTTCCTGAGTCATTGATAGTATGCAGAGGTCGGGATAGTCTTATAAACTCAAAACTTTTATTTTGTGATGCCCACTAGTTTATGGGTCAATGTTGTGGATTATTCAGTTTGTATGGATGTTCAAATATCACATTCTGTTTATCCAGGATGCTAATTTTGACTTAACATCGACAGTGTAGGAGGTTAATGTGAATATGAATTTATGAATATATGTTTGTTATGTTGTCTTTCATGTTCAATATATATATATATATATATATATATATATATATATATATATATACAGGGCGGTTCTTAGACGGACGCCCGCAAAGTTTAAATTGCGGGCGTCCGTCCGGACCGTCCGATCGCGTGAGATCGGACGGTCCCAAAAAAAATAATAATAATAAAAACAGATTTGACCACCAATTGAAGCCGGAAATATCAAATCTCATCCGTCCGATCGCGTGAGATCGGACGGTCAAAATCTTTTTTGAAACCCCAGACAAAACCTTCCCTCCCCACTCTCTCTCTCTCTCTCTCCTCTCATCTACTCTCTCTGTACTCTCTCTGAAATTAAAACCAAATCTCCCCCACGAGACCCTCTCTGATCCCTGACGAGCCCAACCGACCACTTGTGAACCCCCGTCGACCACATTCGACCCGGCGACCACTCCGGCCCCCGGCGACCGACGCGACCACGATTTAGGTTCCCTCTCTCTCTCTCTCTCTCTCTATCTCTCTCTCTCTTTTGTTTGGGTTTTTATCTAGGCTTCGTGATGATTAGGGCTTTATCATCTAAGGTTTGTGACAATTGATGGTTTTTCATTTAGGGTTTTTGATGTTTGGGATTTTTTCATCTAGGGTTTGTGATGTTGAGGTTTTTTTTCTTGTTGATATGGAGTCTTCAAAGGCTTGTCTTTTTAACCTTTCTGACAATGAAGAATGGAAGAACAAAAATTGCATATGCACTATTATTGAAGATATTTGTCTAATATGCATTTATCCTTCGGACTGATTTTATTGGAATGTCATTGCTTTGAGCAATGGAGATTTTTTATTTTAGGATTCCATTGTTGAGTTGTGGACATGCTTAAATCTGTGAAGTCTAAGTCATTGTGATGTTGGGATTTTTTTGCTTGTTGATATGGAGTCTTCAAAGGCTTGTCTTTTTAACCTTTCTGACAATGAAGAATGGAAGAACAAAAATTGCATATGCACTATTATTGAAGATATTTGTCTAATATGCATTTATCCTTTGGACTGATTTTATTGGACTGGCATTGCTTTGAGCAATGGAGATTTTTTATTTTAGGGTTCCATTGTTGAGTAGTGGACATGCTTAAATCTGTGAAGTCTAAGTCATGGATTCATATGCATTAATATATCATTCTGTCACTAACAGTATGTGGGTCGTGGATTCATATGTATTAATCAATCATTCTATCACTATGTCGTAATTTTTGAGTCATGGATTCATATGCATCATGATTAGCAGAGCAAGCTCTCATATCATCCATTGAATTGATAAAAATAGTATCATGATTTTTTTTTATCTAAATAAATTTTTTTGTTATATGCTTGAGTAAAGTTATGGATTCATATGTATTAATCCATCATTCTATCACTAACAGTTTTTTGTTATCTGCTTGAGTAGAGTATGCGGATGCATTTAAGATATGTTACTGCTTTTGATACTTTTATAGATGTGATTTTGGATTTTTATTTGTGGTTAGACATGATTTTTTTCATTTTTGGTTCTCTTTGTAATCCTAACACAACATTTGTGTAAATATAGGAAACATGTCATATATGGAATCATCAAGCAATGCATATTCATCCAATAAGCCTATGGATTTATGTTTTAAAAACATACTTTGCAAATGTCGGTGCAAAGCGGCAATCAAAATTTCTGAGTCAGACAGGAATCCAAACAAATTATACTACACATGTATGGGATTGAGTGGAAAACAGTGTAATTTTTTTCAGTGGACGCATCCATGTAATTCTGGGGAACCTGCGACCAAGCACATGGAGACGAGTCATGAAGAACGACCTAAAGATCATATTGCTAACTTGAATCAGGTGGAGCTTGCAAATCGATTTTCAGAAGTCTTCAATCGATTGTCACAATTGGAATCTACGCATGTTGTAATGAAGTCAAAAATTGAAGATATGGGAAGCATGATGAAACTCATATTTTTATCTTTAATTGTTGTAATTTTTGCAATTTTATTTAGTAACAAGAACCTTAACATGTAACTTTAATTTTATAACAGTGTATCAAAATGTAATGTGTTTATTAAGAGTTTATGTATGTGAGTTGATGTGAGTGGTGTTGTGACTGTTAAATGAAAGGGTATTTGTTGAAATAATCTTGTAGATGTGCTTGCAGATTGTGCTTGTGGGTGTATCAATAATCAGCTTTAATGAACCAAAAGAAAACAATATGCTATGTTTTTAAAGCACATAAACTGTACTTGTGCAAATTCCATGCACTTGTTTTTTTGGAGTTTTTTTTGAAAACTGGCCTCATTAGAGGCATATAATTAGCCAAAAACCCAACAGACCACCTGCATATATTTCCTACACTACCATCCACCACTATATAAATCTGACCTCTATTGGTCACTCTTCATGAAAATTTATAATGCATATGAAAATCTTTATAAAATATAGATGCCATAGTTATTGCAAAAATAACACATACTGAAATAGATAGATTTCAACATCCAAATTCAAATGCCCCCATAGAAAAAATAATAAAAATATTCTTAACAGACCTTAGCAGAACAATGAATAACATTGCTGCATAAGCTAAAATGCCCTATTTAACAACTGACTTACAACAACCACCACTTGCAGTTTACTACAACTTAGCATTTTAATACAACTGAACCTGACCAATCAAAACAACAACCACCACTTGCAGTTTACTACAACTTAGCATTTTAATACAACTGAACCTGACCAATCAAAACAACAACCACCACTTGCAGTTTACTACAACTTAGCATTTTAATACAACTGAACCTGACCAATCAAAACAACAACCACCACTTGCAGTTTACTACAACTTAGCATTTTAATACACCTGAACCTGACCAATCAAAACAACAACCACCACTTCCAAGATCGTCATTAATTTTCTTCAGATATACCTGCATGGATAAAAAAAATTCAATTATTTTTTCGTTCAACATACAAAGCACATCAACATTAAAAATGTAGAAATTACTACCAAATCTGCCAGCACATATAAAAGAACATATTTACTACAACTTAGCATTTTAATACAACTGAAACAGACCAATCAAAACAACAACCACCACTTGTAGTTTACTACAACTTAGCATTTTAGTACAACTGAACCTGACCAATCAAAACAACAACCACCACTCCAAGAGCATCATTAATTTTCTTTAGATATACCTGCATGGATAAAAAAATTCAATTATTTTTTCATTCAACACTACAGAGCACATCAACATTAAAAATGTAGAAATTACCTATGGATGAACCACTATCATCATCTGTATCGAGGAAGTTTGGACTCTCATGATTAATAGAAGTGGAATTTCTACAATACAAGACAATTTTCATCATTAATACTCGAGTAATATAATGTTAACATATATTGGAATGTGAAAATAAATATGCCTTACCGATTACTAAGCATTGGACAATTCCTCTTGTCATGTGACTGACCAACTTTTCCACATCCATGACAACGCCTACCTTCTTTAATTTTTGACTTCCCTTTTGCCATTTCTTTACCTCCCTTTAGCCTTTTTCCACACCCTTTTGCTCTAACTTGATGTGGCTCACTATATAGATTAGTGCTTCTTTGTTCAGACGAGCCAATGCTTGGACCACCAACCACCAATGCTTTAGTTTTCTCAACAACACTATCTAAAGCATCTGTAAAGATTTTACTTGCCTCTTCACTAATCAAAACCTTGTCAATTACAATCGAAGCAAGTTGAAATAATCTACCCCGTCTAATGAGTAATGATGGGTCATCAGTTATTTCTACTCCATCATCAGTGACTATATTGTCATTTGCTGATTTTGTCCATCTCTTTAAAATGTATTGATCAGGCAAATGAGTTACATCATGCATCTTATGAAGATAAGCCACAATGTGCCTACATGGTATTCCTCCACTTTCAAACCTTTTGCAACTGCATGAAACAAAATCCATATATTTTTTGTATACGATTTCACGCACTTTATATTTCTCATCATTCTTTTTGAATACCTTGTAGAAGCAATGTTCGGCATTTTCTCGAATAGGCTCAAATTTATAATTGAGGCTCTCCCACAGTTCATCTTGAAATTTGTAAAAGTACTTACGCGTATATATTCCAGCCATTTGCTTTTCCATTTCCAACGGCAACTTCAATGGAGGCTTCTCATTCACATCAACATGATCGGCAATCAACTCTTCGTGACGCTGACGTACAAGTCCTCGATTAAACTGAATCATAAAATCTACTAATGAATTTTTTTTGGAAACATACTTTTTGAAGAATGAATGTGAACTTTCTGCTCGTTGGCTACTTGACATTCCAGCAGAAAAAACATGATTCACATATGCAGGCACCCACTTCGTACGGATATCATACATAGACTGCAACCATCCATTGTTGTGTAACCCACTTCTCTCACAAATCTCCATCCAATTTGAGTCAAACTCTTCCCTGCTCTCTGATTCCCATATGCACTTTTGGAAGCTTCTGTAGTGGTCTTTATATTTCACAGCATCTAGTTTTTCTGAGAATTTATTCAGGATGTGCCAACTACAATACCTGTGAAGGAGAAATTTACATATCATTGTGTGAATCATAAACATGAATGATTCAAAAAAATATAATAATGAGATAATACCTGTGAAATGTCTTTGGAAGAGCTTGGTGAATAGCTTTTGTCATTGCTGGATCCTGATCAGTAATAATCATTTTCGGAGCATCGCCTGGCATAGCTTTTTTGAATTGCTCAAAAAGCCAAATAAAAGAATCAGTGGTCTCATCACTTAAGAAAGCACAACAAAAAATGATTGTTTGGCCATGATTATTAACTCCCATCAAAGGTGCAAAGATCATCCCATATCGGTTGGTGTTGTATGTAGTATCAAATATTACGACATCTCCATAAAAACTGTAGGCACGCCTAGATCTAGCATCAGCCCAAAAACAGTGAGTTATTCTACGTTCTTCATCAACCTCAATTTTGAAAGTGAAAGATGGATTCTTTTCTTGTTCTAATTGAAAATGCTCGTTTAACATATCTCCATCGTGGCCCTTCATCTCATTACGTTGATCTCTTTCATAATTATAAACATCCCTTTGTGTGCAACCAATATTTTCTATTCCTCCGGCTTGCATTGCTAGTATATTAAATTGTTGATGTGATGGTACATTTGCTGCACTTAACTGTTGGGTTAAATTTTTTTGAACATGAGAAACACTACGATGAGATCTTAACAAATGCACTTTTCGTGGGGTTGCTAATGGATGGTTGTGACCCTCAACAAACATGCTCACCACATAATTGCCTGACTTAGACTTCACAACAACAGTTTTTGCCTTACAACCCTCTTTTATTATTCCTCGACATCTTTTTTTTTCACTGGTAGCTTTCTTGGAATATGTCCCTTGTTTATAGCATACATATTCTTTCCTTAGGATCTCATCGGTCCTTCCCTTCCTACTTGAATGAATTCGAACACTAAACCCAGCTTCTTTTGCATATTTATTATAGAACTCGTGAACATCATCTAGTGTTTCGAATTCCTGACCTTTTGTAGGTATCAATTCCTCTGCTACTTCAGGAGTGTAAAGAACATCATCATCATCATTTGAATCATTGGCTTCAGCTTGTTGAGTTACCGCACTTCCTATTCCAGTGTCCAAATTCTCCATATCTGACATAGCAAAAAAAATATTATTTAGATAAAAAATTCATGATCCTATTTTTATCAATTGAATAGAAGATATGGAACCCTAAAATAAAAAATCTCCATTGCTCAAAGCAATGCCAGTCCAATAAAATCAGTCCAAAGGATAAATGCATATTAGACAAATATCTTCAATAATAGTGCATATGCAATTTTTGTTCTTCCATTCTTCATTGTCAGAAAGGTTAAAAAGACAAGCCTTTGAAGACTCCATATCAACAAGCAAAAAAATCCCAACATCACAATGACTTAGACTTCACAGATTTAAGCATGTCCACAACTCAACAATGGAATCCTAAAATAAAAAATCTCCATTGCTCAAAGCAATGACATTCCAATAAAATCAGTCCGAAGGATAAATGCATATTAGACAAATATCTTCAATAATAGTGCATATGCAATTTTTGTTCTTCCATTCTTCATTGTCAGAAAGGTTAAAAAGACAAGCCTTTGAAGACTCCATATCAACAAGAAAAAAAACCTCAACATCACAAACCCTAGATGAAAAAATCCCAAACATCAAAAACCCTAAATGAAAAACCATCAATTGTCACAAACCTTAGATGATAAAGCCCTAATCATCACGAAGCCTAGATAAAAACCCAAACAAAAGAGAGAGAGAGATAGAGAGAGAGAGAGAGAGAGGGAACCTAAATCGTGGTCGCGTCGGTCGCCGGGGGCCGGAGTGGTCGCCGGGTCGAATGTGGTCGACGGGGGTTCACAAGTGGTCGGTTGGGCTCGTCAGGGATCAGAGAGGGTCTCGTGGGGGAGATTTGGTTTTAATTTCAGAGAGAGTACAGAGAGAGTAGATGAGAGAGAGAGAGAGAGAGAGAGTGGGGAGGGAAGGTTTTGTCTGGGGTTTCAAAAAAGATTTTGACCGTCCGATCTCACGCGATCGGACGGATGAGATTTGATATTTCCGGCTTCAATTGGTGGTCAAATCTGTTTTTATTATTATTTTTTTTTTTGGGACCGTCCGATCTCACGCGATCGGACGGTCCGGACGGACGCCCGCAATTTAAACTTTGCGGGCGTCCGTCTAAGAACCGCCCTGTATATATATATATATATATATATATATATATATATATATATATATATATATGTATGTATATATTGGTCTTCTTATAACATTCTACATATATGTCTTTGGGTATGTGTGTCATCGTGAAATGTAGATATATATGTGTTAACCTTTGATAACAGGGATGTCATAGTTCCAATGAATATATTGAGTTAATGACCAACCTTCATGTTCACCATGGTTTCCCATATGAGAAGGGATATTTGGAATTATGTGAAGATTTTGACTATGGGAGTCATATGTGTTTTGCTAACTCAACTTTTCTAATATCAATTATACAATTTATTTGCAGAGATTATTATTAACTTAATGGATCATATTATAAGTTACATGAAAATCCACATATAACACATACAAGCAAATTAAATGAAGCAATATATAAAATGCCTAGGGTTATTTGGTACAACAAAAATATTCATATTGGCAATGTAATTTGTTAACAATTCTTAGTCATTTTATTAGACAAAAATAATATTTTAATTTATTACTATTTATGACCAACCGATTGGGTAAATTTAATTAACACATAACCCATAGTTGGAATCATTACAAAGCAATTGGAAACAACACTAAGCATACATAGAGTAATTGTAAAAAATATCTGAAGGTCCACCATACAATATTACATAAGATTGACGGTTCAAATTTAATTTAATGGATTGATATATATCTATCAACTATATCAAACAACAACTTATATTTAAGGGGCAATTTAAATGAAGGTAATATAAGAATGCTAGTGTTATTTGGTACAACAAGAATATTGACAACCCTTACATGTGTAATCAAATCTCTCAATTTTATGGACAACATATGATTTATATATATTTTTCTATTTATGTCTAACTCATCGAGTAAATATAATTAAATTCATATAATATAATTAGAATCGCCACAAAGCAATTGCAATCACCACTGAATACATAGATTAGTTGTAAAAAATATATAAAGGCCCACCATAAAATATTACATAAGATGGACGGTTCATATTTAATTACACTCATCATGGATTGATTTATATTCATCAATTACACCAAACACAAAATTATATTCCAGAGGCAAAGTTGATATTTTGAAAATAATAATTCTATTTATTCTGTCAAACAGTGTTATCTATCATCGTACAACTATCAGAGCTTAATAAGACAATTTTCACTTTCCAAACCCGGGGGGGGGGGGGGGGGTGTTAAGATCTTTTCAATTTCCATACCAGAAATTAAAAAAAAAATTATTTGAAACACAGAAGGAAACGACGACAAGGGTTTTAATTTGCTATTCCGGGATGAGCTACGGAAAAATTGTTATGAACAGACTACTATCTTTTCGATGTCTAAACCAGAAATTGAAACTATAAATATTTGAAGAATTGAATAAGTAGAATAGTTGGAGAATAATGAAACACTTTCAAGGTAGGATCTCGGGAGCGGAATGACTAAAAGTATCACAATAAAACGGTTTTTATTAAATCTATTATTCAAGGCTAATTGGTTGCAAACGTATCAAAAGAATGAAAAACAGTCATTGAACATTTCATAAATAAAAAAAGGAAAGATTGGCACAGCCCTATTGCAGCTCCAATTGCACTCCATCCCATCTTTCTTTATTTTTTTAATCATACACTCACATTTTGAAATGTATGCTATTATATGAAATGAAATATATACGGAGATACATTAGTATTTTTTTTTCATAATGAAAAAATGAAGAAAAAAAAGGGTCATATACTATGATATGTTTCATACACTATGATAGTGCAGTATATACTACGTTATCAAGATGTATGGGACTGCAAAACGGACTGTAAAAAAGACTCCGTGTATCAGCACTCTAAAATAAAGAAAGCGGAAAATAGATGGGCTTGTTTTGGGCTTTGATCTAAAGAAAAGGCCCACATCTTCAACCCTGTCTCCCATGGGTCGCTTAAATTGATTATTGATACTCATCAGTTCATAGAACGTTGATACACTCAGTTTGTTTTGTATGTTATGTTAAATGTATATATGTTAGGGTTAAAGGTATATTAGTCTTTTTTCCGTTTTCTCTTTTGTACTATAAATATTGATACAAACCCTAATAATATTTTTGGTTTATTCTCTTCAATTGATTCTAACATGGTATCAGAGCTTGAATCCAATTTTTTTCTTTGAAATTCTTTTTCGCTCCGCCGTCCGTGTCACCCCCGCGCAGCCCCGCTGCCCCGCGCAGCCCCGTTGCCCCCGTCGCTGCCCCGTGCAGCCTCCGTTCCCTGCGCGCCGTGCCCCCGCGCGTAGATCTCTGCCGCTGCTGCTGCTGCTGCCCCCTGCCAACACGCAGCCCGCGCAGCTGCTGCCCCGCCGCTGCTGCCCGTGCCGCTGCTGCCCCGCCGCTGCTGCCCACACCGCTGCTGCCGCTGCTGCTGCCCACACCGCTGCTGCCGCTGCTGCTGCCCCCTGCCGACACGCAGCCCGCGCAGCTGCTGCTGCCCACGGCGCTCGTCGCTCAGAGCCGCGCCCCTGCGCGCTTGTCTCGGTCGAGCCCGTCCGCGCTCACGTGCCCGAGCGCCTCCGCGCAATTCCGAGCGCTCGTTTCGGTCGAGCGATCACGCCGCGCGAAGATTCCGTGCACAATCCCGAAAAATCCGGGATTTTACGTGTCTGTCGCAGACTGCCGAGTCATCTCACCGGGTCGACTCGCCGGGTCAACTCGTCCGCACCAACTCGACTCGCCGGGTCAACTCGCTGGGTCAACTCGTCCGCACCAACTCGCCGGGTCAACTCGCCCGCACCAACTCGCCAGTCATCTCGTCCGGGTCAACTCCCTCTTTCGGTATTTTTTTTATCCGGCCGTTACGGGCTCATTCGGACTCCAAATATAGTCATATTGGTACTCATTTCGTTCAATTTTTCGTTCTGCACGTATCTATGACCTTATTTTCTTCATCCGAGACATATATTTTTGTTATTCTTGTTATTTGATCATTATGGCTACGGATAACACTCAAATCATCGATGTCAAGTTTAATGGTGAAAATTATGACACCTGGTCTATCAGTCTTGAACTTCAACTTGATTTTCGTCATCTATTGGGTCATGTTACTGGCACCACTCCAGCTCCTGTACTTGAACCGTCTCCACCGGGTTCTGATGAGACCACCATCAAGGCCACAGTTGAGGCATATACTAAGGCATTGTTGACATGGAAGGAAGCCGATTCTCGGGTGAAAGCCTATATTGCTTCCTCGGTTGTTCCAAATATTCGTAAACATTTGAAGCAATTCATTACAACCAAGGAATATTGGAACTTTCTTAAGAATTTCTACACGCAGACTGATGGTGCTCAGGAATTCTATCTGCATCAGGCCATTTCTACTTCTTATCAAGGGGAGCTTTCTATTCGTGATTTTTATTCTCTTTTGTCTGATTACTGGGATCAACTCGCGCCTATGGATCCTCAGATGGAGGGTATTTTTCTGACACGCTATCGTGAGTACCGTAATCGTCAGTGATTATACCAATTCTTAATGCGTTTTTGTCCTGAGTTCGAGGCTATTCGTGCACAGATTCTTCATCGCTCTCCCAAACCGTCTCTCGATACGGTTCTTTTTGAGTTGGTTGCTGAGGAGACGCGTCTTCGCACTGTTGTCACTCCGCCTATCGCTAATCACAGTTCTGTCAATGTTGCACATCGTCAAGACAATCGTTCAACTCGGGTCACTTGCTACTATTGCAATAAACTTGGGCACGTGCAATCTGAATGTCGTAAGCGTGCTCGTGATGGTGCTCCTCTTGTTTATGTACCTCGCACTTCAGCTCCTGGAGTACTTTCTCCAGCGCCTCGTCCACTAGATCATGCATCATCCCGTGCACCAGCACCTCGGGCACCAGCCCCTCGCCCGGCACCATCTACAGTTCCTCCACGTCGCTATCAGCCTCGACCTGCAGCTGCTGTTGCTTCTGATTTTTCTACTGATCCACCGGCTTATTCTCCCTCTCAGATCACTGAGAGTCTTGCGCAGCTCCATCTCCAACAACAACAGCTAGCAGATATGCTTCGCTCAGTGACTGGTAGTGATTCATCTACTCCCTTCTCTGCTTCTACTGCGGCGACAGGTACCCTTACTTCCTCATGGATTCTTGATTCTGGGGCTTCCCATCATATGACTTCTCAGGCATCTTTTATTAGTCGTCCTACTCGCTTGTTTCCCACTCCTGTTATTCGTACAGCGGATGGAACTCCTCTTTCTGTGTCGAGTTCTGGTTCTT
Source organism: Acorus calamus (assembly GCA_030737845.1). Lineage (NCBI taxonomy): Eukaryota > Viridiplantae > Streptophyta > Magnoliopsida > Acorales > Acoraceae > Acorus > Acorus calamus. Next base: position 9,142,732 of record CM060871.1, on the reverse strand, counting down.
TGGTTGATCCTTCTCATCGTTTTCAACTTCCTGAAGTTTTTCATGTTCCAGGCCTCTCATTAAATTTGCTGTCTGTTGGTAAAATTGCTGATCATGATTGTCTCATTACCTTTGATTCTTCTACTTGTTTTGTACAGGATCGTCGTACGGGGAAGCAGATTGGGACAGGCTCTAGACGCGGTGGGCTCTACTACATGGATCATCTCCATATTCCCTCGCCTTCTGCAGCTTCTGCTCGCATGATTTCCTCTTCTCCTTCCTCCTTTGATATCTGGCACCGCCGTCTTGGTCATCTCTCTCCTCCACGACTTCGTTATTTAATAAATACTGGTGTTTTAGGTTCCTTTTCAAAAACTGAGCTTCAACCATGTGTGGGCTGCAAGTTGGCAAAACACTTGGCTCTTCCATTTCCTACTAGTAATAACATCTCTGCTTCTCCTTTTGATTTAGTCCACTCTGATGTTTGGGGTCCCTCCCCTATTCCTTCTAAAGGTGGCAATCGTTATTATGTTATTTTTATTGATGACTTTTCTCGCTATACCTGGATATATTTAATGAATAGCCGTTCTGAGTTGTTACCCATCTATAAATCTTTTGCTACAATGGTTGAAACTCAGTTTTCCAAACGCATCAAGGTATTTCGCTCTGATTGTGGAGGAGAATATTGTTCTCGTGCTTTTCGTGATTTCTTATCCTCACAAGGCACTCTACCACAGCTTTCCACTCCTTATGCTCATCAGCAGAACGGGGTTGCTGAGCGTAAACATCGTCATATCCTCGAAACGACTAGGTCCTTACTCCTTTTTGCTTCTGTTCCTGTTCAGTTTTGGGGTGAGGCAGTTCTTACAAGTGTGTATCTCATCAATCGCACTCCTTCGTCTATCACTGCTGGCATCTCCCCCTTTCAGCGTCTTTATCACAGTCCTCCCGATTATTCTCGTCTTCGTGTTTTTGGATGCACGTGTTTTGTCCTCCTTCCTCCTATTGAGCGTACGAAGTTGTCTCCTCGTTCCGCTATGTGTGTTTTTCTTGGGTACAGTACTGAAATCAAAGGATATCGATGCTATGATCCTGTTGCTCGTCGTCTTCGGACATCTTGTCATGTCACATTCTTTGAGAATCATCCATACTATGCTCTTCGTTCGCCTCCTGTTCCTCTTCCCCCATCCACGGTTGAGGAAGTCACATTTTTGGATTTTTCTATTCCTGATTTCTCATCTTCATCTTCTGCTCCTGAGTCATCTATTCCGTCTGTACCTGACCACTCTTCATCGTCAGTCCCACCTTCACCCTTGCCGTCTTTGTCCACCTCTATTCATGATGATTCACGTGGGACGATCCCGTCTACTCCTACACTTATTCCTGATGCTGCTTCACCGGAAGACGATTCTGCTCCCGCACCAATTGCTCCTCGTCGCAATCCACCTCGCGCTCGTCGACCTCCTCAACGACTTAGCTTGGTTGCCTCTGATTCTTTTTCTCCTAGTTTTCAGTGTTTTCTTTCAGCTGTTTCCACTCATTGGGAGCCCCAATCATATCGTGAGGCTGTCGGCATTCCAGAATGGGAAGGTGCTATGGCAGAGGAGCTTAGTGCATTACAACGCACTCATACGTGGGACATTGTCCCACTTCCTCCAGGGACGACGCCTATCAGCTGTAAGTGGGTCTATAAGATCAAGACCAATTCTGATGGTTCGATTGAGCGTCACAAGGCTCGGTTGGTTGCCCGTGGTTTCACTCAGCAGCATGGTATTGATTATGATGAGACATTTGCTCCTGTAGCGAAGATGACGACAGTTCGTACTTTGATTTCTGTTGCTTCTGTTCATCAATGGCCCATTTTTCAGCTTGATGTCAAGAATGTTTTCCTTCATGGTGATTTATCAGAGGAGGTTTACATGACTCCTCCTCCGGGTCTTCCTCATCCATCTGGTCATGTATGCCATCTTCACCGCGCTCTCTATGGTCTCAAGCAAGCTCCTCGCGCTTGGTTCGCTCGATTCACTGATGCTATATGTGCTGCTGGATTTGTTCCGAGTTCTTCTGATCCAGCTTTATTTGTTCACACCTCTGGTCCTCATCGTACTCTTCTGCTGCTTTATGTTGATGACATGATCATCACCGGTGATGATTCTTCTCATATACAGTCGGTCAAGCAACATCTTTAGCGTCAATTTGAGATGAAAGATCTTGGCAAACTTCAATATTTTCTAGGCTTGGAAGTTGCTTCTGCTCCGCGTGGTTATCTTCTCTCCCAACGTAAGTATACTGCTGACTTGATCGACCGTGCCTGTCTGACTGATGATCACATTTCTCCAACTCCTATTGAGCTTCATGCTAAGCTCCGGCCTGACGATGGAGAACCACTTTCTGATGTTACTCGTTATAGACAGCTTGTTGGAAGCCTTGTCTATCTCACTGTCACTCGTCCTGACATTGCATATGTTGTGCATATTGTCAGCCAGTTCGTCGCTGCCCCTCGTACTGTTCATTATGCGGCAGTTCTTCGGATTATACGCAATCTACGTGGCACTATATCTCGTGCCCTACTGTTACCGTCTTCTTCTGCTCTTGAACTTCGTGCTTATACTGATGCTGATTGGGCAGGAGATGTCACAGATCGAAAATCTACGACTGGTATATGTGTGTTTCTTGGTGACTCTCTTATATCTTGGAAGGCCAAGAAACAAGACATTGTTTCTCGTTCGAGTGCTGAGGCCGAATATCGTGCTATGGCATCTGCTACTGCTGAGGTCGTTTGGCTTCGACGCCTCCTCTCTGACATGGGCATCATCATCTCTGCGTCTACTCCTCTATATTGTGATAACAAGAGCGTCATTCAGATTGCTAGCAATCCAGTCTTTCATGAACGTACGAAGCACATCGAGATCGATTGTCATTTCGTCCGTCATCACTTTCTTGCGGGCACTATATCACTCCCATATATCTCTTCTTCTCTTCAGTTATCTGACGTTTTCACAAAGTCACATACCCTTCAGCGGCATGACTTCTTGTTGAGCAAACTCTTGGTGTATGATCCACCATGAGTTTGAGGGGGGTGTTAAATGTATATATGTTAGGGTTAAGGGTATATTAGTCTTTTTTCCCTTTTCTCTTTTGTACTATAAATATTGATACAAACCCTAATAATATTTTTGGTTCATTCTCTTCAATTGATTCTAACATGTTAGTTTGCTTAGATTTGGTGGGTTTGTTCCGGGCTTGTATTCATCGTGTACAAATACAAAAAAAGAGGGAATCTAGAGGTAGATGAGTTATCTAATTTCACGCTGTTCTACAGGTTCCGGTTCCATTTGTAGATTCTAAAATCATTGTTATGACAGATTATCTGATGGAATAATATGAACCAGCATGAAGTCAATCAACAAAGGAAAATGTTAATACATAAAATCATTCATTGAATCACTTTTACACTAACTTTTTAGGTGGGTGTGTGTGTTCCCAAGTATACTACAAATCTGAGGATGACATTATGCGAATTGCAATTCCATAAAAATCTGATGAGAACTCCAACATTATTATCCAAAATTGTGAGTCAACTGACATTTCCAATTTCAAGTAATTCTACATATTCAAACTTGCACTTCATGGGTTGCTCTCATTAGGTTGAGTCATACGCTATAAAATGTAGTATATACTGCGCTATCATGATATATGTAGTTTTATTATAGTATATGGTGTAAAATATTTTATCATGTTTTTAATTTTTTTTTTAAAATGTACTAATGTATCTCAGTATATACTTCATGTCATGTAATAACATGCAATTCATTTAAAGAGTGTGATTTTAAAAAAAAATCGATGTAGCCTGTAATTGAGGCTGCAATGGGGGTTAGATGTATCATTTTTCAAAGTCCATGTGCAACTTTTATTGCAATGTAGAGGTGGACTCTCTACACACACTATTAATGTAGTATATATTCTACTAGTGCGTGTATTCCTGATTAATTTTTTTTTTATCTTTTCAAACAATTAAAAATATACACTAGTTTATCTAAAAATATATATACTTCACTTTTTTTTTCTTTTTCTCTTTTTTTTATGAGAAGAAGTACATCTATGTATACTTATTTTTTATAATCCTTAATTTATAAAAGGTGATGATACGTGATTTAACAAGTGGACCCGTTATACTAGCTAGTGAAATAAATTGAAAAACACAAATAATTACATAATACTAATACTATCTTATTTCTATCTATTCTTGTATAGCTATACCTATTTATTCTTTACAAACAAACATGCTTTAGATTTATTCCGCTCTATTCTCCACCCATTCACTTATTAAACATGTGAAATAATCTTTCTTTTAGTACCTAAAAAAATGGATAAGATTTGCAACCATCATTTTTTTAAAACTCCTTTTTCAGTCTCTATGAGTAGATTTGATGCACAGTCTTTCAGATCCCAACAAGCCCAGACAAAATCTGCAAAAGCAAAGCCGCTCTCAATTTCACCACCACTGCATCTGTCACGCGTGGAGGTTTCACTTGCACTAATTAAGGAAAAGTCATGCACAACATCTTTGTAAATCTGTGTGTAGTTGTGTGATTGTGAGTTTTGTGACAAATATGGCTGACACTGTCGGGTGCAGGACGAGAAAAAAAATGATTTACTTCTTCAAAAGCTAAAAAAAAATGATTTACTTCTTCAAAAGCTAAAAAAAAATGATTTACTTCTTTAAAAGCTAGTTGTTAAAATGTCTAATAGTCTTGTTTCTAGAATTTCTTATCTTAAAAAAAAAAAAAAGGCTGACACTGCATCAGATCCATACGTCCGCTGTCGATCCGACGGTGGATGCTGGTTTAAGTGTTTATTTTTCCTCTATGAATGGGAGATCACACACGAGCCTTGATTGTTGTGGTGAAGTGTTTTTTTATTTTTCTTTTTCATGAAATAATATGCTTTTAATTCTCTTTGAAGACATTCTATATCCAAAGGAGCAGTACTTCAATGACTTAGATCAGTATCAATGGATTCAATTTTATTATGATGTTATTATTTTATTATTATTATTATTTCGATGTTTTAGGGTTTACTTTGTGTATTTATAAATAGAACATTTGTCTCTCGTGCAACACAATGTTAAAAAAATATTTTCTTTTATTCTAACATGATATCAGAGCTATCTCAAAGATCTTAGATCCATAAAAAAATTCTCTCTTCTATGCTCCTATTGATGATCCCCGCTCTAATTAAGAAGTCTTCAATCGGAGCGGAGGAAGATATTTGGTATCCATATTTTTTCTTCTTCTTATTTTTCTTCATCAGATCTCCCTCTTCTTTTGATATCCGACACTTGTCACGCTATCGTCCACACATTCCCTGTTCACGTCAATCATTCGCACGTCTCGTCAGCATCTCACCCATCTGCATCGTCCACGTCGTTGTCAATGTTGCCCCCCGTTCGCCCGTCCACACACCCTCCGTGACGCTGTCAAATCAGCGTGCTTGTCCACGCAATCTTCTTTCGCATATCAGCCTATCCTGCCTGCCTGTCTGTGCCATTCACAAATCTACATATGCATATTCATCTACGAGTTTGTGCAAATTCTAACCCCCCATTTGGAACGGGAATAGTTTTTATTCTAGGGTATAGATTTATCCAAGTATAAATGAGTATAAATAAGGATAAAGTGATTTTGTGTTTGGTTGTATTTTGAATTATTCTCATTGGTAAACGTAAGAATAAATGTTTTGTTGTTTGGGTAAAATGTGAATAAAGTATGGATAAAGATTTATAAAAGGTAAAAAAGTAATGATAGTTGATTTGACAGGTGATTTATAAGAGGTGATGACAGTTGATTTGACAGTGGGCCCACATATTCTTTAGGTGGAATAACCTAGGATAACTTTTATTCTAGGGGTTGATTGGAATTCCTATACCACTTTATCAAGGTTTATTCTGGCATAATTTATCTGGGGTTATCCGGGGTAAACAAACACCTTCAAATACTTATCCAGGGTTATCCGGGGGGTTATTCTCGTTCCAAACGGGGGGTAAGAGTTTTAGCGTTCAGAATTTGAGAGGGGGTGTTATAGAGTAATTATTACGAAGCTATTTTTTCTTAATTTTTTCTATGGTCATTATTTATATATAGCATCATTGTTTTTTTTAGTTTTTTTATATTTTAGGTTTGCATTAGTGTATCTATGAATAGAGCTTTTGGCTCTCTTGGCAATATGATAAGAATTTAAATGAAAATTTTTTATTTTAGAAATCTACAATTTGTGTAGGGCTGCAACTCGGGTGGGTTGGGTTCGGGTTGTCGAATTTCAAACTATTCAACCCTGACCCGACCCAACCCGATTTGCAACCCGAATTGGACCAACCCGAACCCAACCCGAAATTAAATAAACCAACCCGACCTAACCCAACCCCAATCCGATTTTTAACCTGAATTGAACCAACTCGACCCAACCTGAATTTCTAATATGAAGTGTAAATTAAATAAATCAACCCGACCCAACCCGTAAGATTAGCTAAGTTTACCTAAAATTTGGACTATCCATATTAGAAGCAACAAAATATACGGCCATGATCTTTTTTTAACTATTAGTTTATGGGTTCGGGTTGGGTCGGGTTGTGAGTGAGGTCAATCCGAACCCAACCCGATTTGTAAGTCAATCTGAATTGACCAATCCGAACCCGAACCCGATTTAATCAATCCAACCAATGTAAAAATCAGGTCCAACCCGACCCAAATTGCGGTCCTAAATTTGTGTTTTATAAAAAAAAAAAAAAAAGGTCCAAAATTAACGTTGATTCTCTTTCTGCGATTTTGGACCAATCACGACTCACCGCGTGTAAAATTTCCTGAGTTCAGACACTTTTTGTCGACATGAACAGTTTCATGGTCCACTTTCTGTCGGAACCAGCGATAAACGACGATTTTCACTGCCACGTGTTAATCTTCACATTTCACTTTTTACCGGCACGTCAACGTGTAATTCCATGATATCGATATCAATCTGACATGTTTGGTGACGTGGTCTGGCGGTCCACACCAACAAAAAGCCTAAAATCAACTGGGTTATAAAGCCAAACTTATACACGGCGCTGCATATCAACCCACTTGTTTTATATAGAATAGGTCGTCAGTGAGGAGAGCATGACCTCATCGAACAACATAAATACATGGGTAATTAATAATGAAACATTAATATGTCACTATTAAGGGTTACTTTATTTCTACCTAAAATGTTGATGTTATAAATCCTATTATTATTCATAATTGAACATTCAAGATAGAATTTTTCATTACACGAGATTAATTTTTCTTTTGCACTTGAGTTACCAAACTGATCTCATATCTTAAAGTGATCTATATTTTTTACTCTTTCATAAATTTAGCAATAAACTATGTATTTATCAATTAAAAATAATATTTTAAATTTAATCATAAATATATTTAAGATTTTAAAATCAATTTTAAATAAATCATATCAATATATTCAAAATTTAACAATAAAATATTCATTAAATCTGAGTTAGATTGAATTCTATAAAAATTTACCACATTATTTTTATTATCATATAAAAAAAATTACATGAGATACAAATTTATTACTTTATATGTTAAATTGAATAAGCATTTTAAGTTGTTCAATATTTTTTAGACATTTTATCTATATTATGTTATTATATCACATTTACAATCACACCTGCTATATTTACGTTCACGTGTATTTAACAAGTTTATAAAACTGACATTTATATAAAATCATAATTGAATGTTTAGAGATGAGATTTAGTCAGTGTTAGATCCCATCAATATATGTCAATCTTCAATCAGAGACTAACATGTGTCTCATCATATGATAAACATATGAGATAATATGAAATGACACATATTAACCATTGATTGAAGACTGACATGAACCGATGAATAAAACATTGACTAAACCCAATCTCATTTCAACATTGCATTTTCCAATTCGTTGAATCTACCCTCCACCTTTCCCTAGCTGTACCAGTCCCCACCTTTAGCACAGACGACCAAATCCATGAATGTTTAATTCATTGATTCGAAGAGTTGGAGATTAATTAAATCATGGATTTCGTTTTCATGCCTGCAGAGGCACTTCACATGCGTTGTATTTGTCCATTGTATGTCATCAAGGCCTATTTTTAAGTGGTGCCTGTTCCCTTTTCAAAACACACAAACCTATTTTTCTAATCAAAATCTGAAAAAATCCGACGTTGTTTCTTCATATTTTATATTGGTTGGTGCGTCAGATGATACAACATCTTTGCAAAGCTGACTCGCTTGGTGTATTAAAAGATCGATCGGAGGCTCATGACCGTCCGATTTGCCGAGAAAGTAGTGGGTGAGCGGTGTTTATGCGGCTCCGCGAAGCAGAGACTGTTTTTTTTCATTTTGAGTTGACTCGCCCGGGTCTCTTTCAGGGTGGGACGTGAGAAGCCGAGAAACTCAAGCGATCGATGGGTGACGTAACGGACCTAGAATATTTTTGGTGGACCCCTTTGAATCGTCACCGTTGGATGGCGACTCGGTGGATATGATATCCGTTGAAGCTGTGGGTGGGCCTGCTTTCCGAGTTGACTCAGTTGGATCTCACTCTTGCAAACTTTCTAAAAAAATTGATTAGCCCTGCATAATTATGAAATTGAAATAAACCTTATAAAATTTTAACAAATTTTTATATCACCTCTCGTCACATTATTTTTTATAAAATTATTATTAAATAAAAAATTTCTTCACATCACTCTATAATAAGTATTTGGGTAAAATCATAATTGTAATGGTTCCATTAGAATTTTTGAAATTTGAATTTTTATATTTTGTAGAATAAAAATAATAATAGTTAGATATAATATTACCTTTCAGAGAGATCTAAAAGCTTAACATGGGGAGAGTATATTGGTCAATTTTTGTCTTTTAAAAATACCTTAAAATATATCAAAAAGTTAGAAATATTAAAATCAGCTACTTCTTAAAATTATACAAAAAAAGTCTCATTTTACAATTTTAAAAACTAAAAAGACTATCACACCCTTATATAATTTTTAAACTCTCTAATCATATTTAAAACTTTTCATTAACCATCATCTAATTAAAAATTAATATTAATATAAGAAATTATTTTTATTTGAGAGTGATTTTACATGTTATTAAAAAATTTAAATAAGCTATCAAAAATATTAAAACTATCAAATTTTCATTTATAAATTTACGAGAATTTTTTTTATTTTTCCTAACTTTTTAAAGTTTTTTTCAATTTTTTTATTATTTATATTTTCTAAATGCCTTTCATAAGGATTTTTTTGTATTATATTAAACATATATAAATGCTCCAAAAGACTTTAGAAAGTTTAGAATCTTAAAAATGTTTTATAACAATTTTTTTAATTTTTTACAATTTAAATCTTAATGATGTATTTAGATATACAAAAAATAATAATAAACTTCATACACAAATTTAAAAAATATTTAATTATTTACTAATATTTTTAATTTATGTGTTAAACAATTAAATATATGTGATTATGTTTAAATAATAGATTACATAAGGGTAGTCAAGTCTGTACTTTCTAAAATTATGAAACAAGACTTTTTTTAGATAAAATCTTAAAAGTGATTAATTTGAATATTTCTAACTTTTAAAATATTTTGTAGGTATTTTTCCTTTAAAAAATAGTGTAAATGTAATCCGGTTCACTCATAAATTTTCAAAAATCATAATTGATGATTTTTATTTTCTTTGAACCATGTGTTAATTGATATCTATAATTAAAAGATCAATTAAAATCCCAATTTAGAATGAAAAAATATCAGAGCCCTGTGCATCCCATCTCATATAAAAATTCATTTCATTATTTCAATATATGAAATATGGTTGGGCATTCAGTCCAATTAATATAATGAGGTGAAATGTCTATCTCCAGTTTCAAAATACATGAAATTTAATAAAATATATTTTTAAATAAAATGTTACTTTATATAAAAACATATGAATAATATTATTTTTAAGTATATATTTCATCATATATATATATATATATATAATTTATTTTTATAAATAAAAAACATTTTAATAAAAACTACTGTACATGACATCTTTCTAATGAATCAAGAGGGACCCATAGCATCATTAGAACATCTATACAAAACCGAGTCATCAACCGGGTTGGGCAGAGCCAGGCAATCATCCGAAGTGGGCCCGGGATCCCACTCGGAATCTCCAACTTTATGAAAAACAATTCTGAGCTGTGTTAAATCCGCTCAAACAGACACGGAGAGACGAGAAGCTCGACCGGGCACTATATAAAGGACGCTTCGCCGGACACATTTTGCGGTCTCTTTGTTCTGCCTCAGAAAATTAGGGCAAAATTAGTCAAAATTATTCAGTGATTCATCGGTTTATGGAGATTTTGTCGATCTCTGATTCTTATTTTCTGAAGGTCCTTTTTGAAAGGAAGCATATCTGGAGAGCGTGAGATCGATCGATCTCCACTGTTGTTGTTTTGATTTTTGAAGTTCATGTTCTTTTGAGCTTCGCAAGCAGTGAATCCTTGCGAGTTTGATTGCTTGGGAAGGTTTTTGAAGCTGAAACAGTGAAAAGAAAGGTATGAAATCGATGATCATTGGTTGTTCTGTTCGGTTCTTTAGTTGATAAGCTGAGATGATTCAATTGTTTATTGTTTAACAGTTTCTGAAACCTGCGAATTTTGGATTGAATTTTTGAAGGAATCACAAAAACAATCAGGATATCTGTTCTTCCGTGGTTGATCACGTCCCGAGATGCTCCGGTGAAAGGCTTCTTTTGTTTTGCTTTTTTACATTTTTTTTTTCAAACGGAGAAGAGACTACGAAGCCGAACAAAATGCTGCCCCTTGAAAAGATCCATTGAAGAGTGACTCTGTATCTGATTTTTCACGTACTGATATCTGCTTGAGCTTGAGAGGTTTCTGTAAAATTGTTGTAGAGAAAGAAAAGAAAAAAAAAAGAAATCAATGGCGATGTTCTTCGAGGAGGTTGAGGAAGTGAAGCTTTCTTTTATTTTTTAGTTGCTACACTTTGTAATTGTGGATTTGTAGCCAAAGTGGGCTTATTAGTATTGTCTATCCATCTAATTCTGTCTCTACATCCCCTCTGTCTTGAAAGAGGGAGAAATGATGGGCTGTATGTTGCTTGGATCAACGGGGCCACCTATAAAACGACGAGCTGGTTTGCGCAGAAAACAAGCAGGCCGTGGCTCATATAGGGGTAGTTAGGTGTTGGTTGTTGTAGTCTTTTCATTTTATACTCGTAGAATATATTTAAAGAGTAAAAGTTGAGGGCTGTTGGCGTTAGGAGGATGGGGACCGAGACAGCGGTCAGGCACTTGTTAAGGAGCATTTGCGATAACTCGCGGTGGATTTACGCGGTCTTTTGGAAGCTGAAGCGCCGGAACCATCTGTGAGTATTCATTGATCTCTGGCCTTCCCACTTTTGTACTGTTTTGACTGGCGATTGTTTTGGATTTGATTTCCAGACAGATGCCTTGTATCCAAAAATATCTATTGTAATTATCCTGTATTTTATTTGTCATTTAGATTGTTTTTTTATTTTTTATCTTGTCGTAGTTTTGTGAAGAACTCAAAATCATACAAACAAGCTATGAGGTTTTACCTCATTAATTGTGCTCCATTGCAGACCCAATTTGAATCCATGATTGAGGAACCTTGTGTTGTCACTCTACCACATATTGTTGTTGTTGATTTGTTTTTTTTCTCCCCAACTCTCCTATGGCCTTCTAGGAATTCCACAACATCTATGAGATGCTGATGTCAAGTTGGCAAGGGGCCCGACTGATCTATAACATGTCCATGTTCATGTTGAAAAGTGGAAATGTTGAACTATACTGGCATGGCACTTCTATTCCTACAGGATTGATTTTGCTATCAGTGGTCAGGGGATTCCTTAAATTCTTGTATGGTTGTGGAGTAGCATAGTTCTTTACGATCAACGCATATAAACCTGAGAACATCTCTCCTGCAGTTGTGCTGCATGAATGCCTCTTTGTCTAAAAAGATCATCACCAGAGTGATCCTGCACATAACAGGATGCTGGGAGGGGAGAGATTGGTTACCCCCCCCCCCCCCCCCACCTTTTTTTTTTGGCACAAAGTGGCTGCTCTCAAGATTAAAACCTCATAACTTTGTGCCCTGTTAGCACTAGCACGAACCATTGCTACAAGCAATGGCCCCTGTGCATGCCTTTTTTTTTAATCTATCACAAGCATTATTCCCCCGTCATTATAATTATATTAGCTAATACAAACTCTAACATCAAATTTTAATAGTTGAGCTTATTTCTATTTCAGGATCCTGACCTGGGAGGATGGTTATTGTGATTATTCAAAACTGAAGGATCCAGTGCTAGGCAGTGCATGCGTAGGTGATAAGTCCAAAATGATTTCTTTTGGATCTGAAAGATATGCAAACAACATCTCTGCCATATGTCCCATCGAACTGGCAATGACTAATATGTCATGTTCCCATTATTCATTAGGACAAGGGTATGGACACTCTGCCTTCTCATGTTAGCTTTAAAATGCACATTTTATCGTTCTGCACTCAACCACATGACTAAATTCTTTGTTTTCGTATGAAGAAAGTTAATAAGCTAAATTGTTCATTTTTCCTTCTTGAAGTAATATATAGTTACATACTTTTGCAATTTCTGCAGTTGTGATTAATATGCCCAACATGAAAATGCATCTGCTTCATTAATGCAATAGAAACATAGGCTACGCTTTTGTTTTTGAAGGATTTAAGCAATTTATATCAATTAACTAGTTGTTCAGGAAGACCATCATGCACTACATCAAATGTACTATAACATGATACTCATTCCATTGGTTATAATTATCTACAACATTGCTTTTTGGTGTATTTTCATTTTCTAATATACAAAGAAAGAGATCATAAGTAATGTGAAATGGAAGGAATCATTCTATGTACAGGGAAGCTCGATGGTTGTATTGGACCATTTTGCATTTAATCATTTAAATAATCGAGATGTCATATTTGCTTTTCTTCAAACAACAAACGAATCAATAAAATCACTGGGTAAGATATGCAAGAAATAGTAAGATTTTTTTGTCATATAATATCAAATTTGTGAACTAAATGGGAATTAAATGGCTGGACATGGGAATTCTTCATTGAATATTTTTTTGCAACTATGACCAAGAATTTTGGATGTTAACATCATATAAATATATCGTGAGCAACATCCCTACTTTTCCTTGAAAAATTTATGACCAGACAACATAGTGACAAATCTAGTTTGAATTATGCTTGTTTTGTTTTTTTACAAATTGCATCATCTGAAACTTCTTTAACTTGGACATAGAGCGAATATTGTTAGTTGGAAGTCTAATTTGTCCCATTGTCAAGCAGGAGTGTTGGTAAAGTGGCATCCACAGGAAAACATTGTTGGGCTTCTGCCGATGAATGCGATTCTAAATTTTTGACCGAGGTGAGAAACTGCTAAAGTATCTCATTACCAAAAAATAGATATATTTTGAGGGATCATAATGAAAATTTATATAATTGTCATCATTTACAGTATTCAGATGAGTGGGAACTTCAATTTGCAGCAGGCATTAAGGTAAATTTAATTTTCTTAGGAACTATCAATCTAGTTAGCTATGTATTCGAGCATCTTTGATCGTAATTTGATGGTTTCGCAGACTGTTTTGCTTGTACCTGTGGTTCCACATGGAGTACTGCAACTGGGTTCTCTAGACATGGTGAGTTTGTAGTTTGAGCTTCATGCTATATAGTTGGCATTTGGCATTAATTTAATAAGACGAACAAATGATTTCTTTGCGTTCTTAAGCATGTTTGTTATTTCATTGTTTTCAGTTTTCACTATCTTATTCTCCCTACTATTTGTCTATTATATATACACTTTCTTCACCAAAGTTGGGAACACATAACTCGTGATTTTATTAACAGTGGTTAAAAAGCACAAGCCTTAAAGGGTAAAGAAATACAGGAAATGGAGATGAGGAGTCTCCAATATAAAAAGCTTGTCCAATCAACTAAGAAATTACCCTTGGGAAATCTTAAATCCCTCATCTCTCTCTTGGCAAATAGAATCAGCCCCAGTGATGCTTTTCCCCAATCACTGAAGGAAACAATACCTCACTTTGTGTTTTTAATGCTGACACCCTTGCGTGTGGGAACATTATGAAACAGATATTGGGGGCGGCATGGGATGTATTGGAGCCCCCGTTAATGTGTGTGTCTGAAATGCTCATCCCATTGCTTCAGGCCTTTTTCCCATCCTCATTTATTGCATGGCTTGAGTACCATTAGTTGATGCTGAAATTTTCCAGATGACTATTTGCAGTACATACAAATGTAAAATGCATAAGCGCATCCAGAGTTCTGATTATCTTTTGATTTGAGTTTTGCATGTTCATACATACAATTCATACAATCTTAACATTGTTTTTTATTCACCCAAATGTCAGATCATGGAGGACATAACCATGGTGGCTTGTATTAAAGAGGCATTCCACTCGCTCCAAAGTGTTGCCCCTCTCTCTAAAAAATTTCCCATGGCCCCAGTTCCAGATGGTAATCCGCTGAATCCATCCAAATTACAACCATCAATGCAGCATGATTTATTGGCTTCCGAGGCTGTTCAAGTACATGGAGAGAATTTGCCAACTGCTGCTCCGAATCGTCAACCACTTTACACTGATCAAGATGATCGTCTGACCTTGGAGAATGAATTTCAGCATGAAATTATAATGGAGTCGATGTATGAGAACTTCCCAATTGATTCAAGAGAATTATTTCTTGAACAAATACCATTTGTGTATCCTGACCAAGGGGGAGAACTTCCCAGCTTTACATGCCTGGAGGATGAATTAGATTTCACCTCACCCGGCTATACTACTGACCAAACCTTACTTGCAGCATTGACTGTTTTGAATTCTGACAAGGAAAGTCCAGAAGATGGAGGATTGTTTATGCATCAACAAGTCAGAGAGGAGGCTGACCATGGAATCCGAGAAGGCATATTTGACTTCCCCATTGATTCTGAGCTACACGAACTACTTGGGGCAGAATTCTTTAAAGGAACTGAGAGTGATATCTTCGACACATCTTTGTTAGCATACAATGAATCTGAATATGCTGGGGCAACCTGTGAACAAATAACCGCCGAGTTTGTTGAACCTTATTTTGGGGAATCTCTGGGATGGTTCAGTGAAGCCAACCATTTGGATGCAGATGCAGCAATTACCAATTTTTGTGGTGTTGAGTCGCCTACTAATTCATTAGGCAGTTTTGAGGCATCATGCCTTACAAAAATCGAATCCCGTGATGGGTTATCTGGAGATGATCTGGGTCCTTGGAGCGAAGTAAAACCCAACATCATCCCTGGAGGACATTTTACAGGTTCTCAGACCGAATCTCCATCCAAGTGCGTTAGTGATCTGTTCAATGAGGAACAGAAAACCAAAGATCCAATGTATGGGCAGTTTAGAATGGGCACAGGTTCTTATAATATGAGCCGAAGAAAAGGAAGAGCTGGTGGTGTTCGCAAGCCAAGACCAAGAGACAGACAATTAATTCAGGATCGTGTGAAGGAGCTGCGAGTGCTTGTCCCAAATGGAGCAAAGGTATGGCATTGGATTACCATTCACGAGAGGACCTGTTTTTGTGATCGCCTCTTGTTCTCTACTGAGTTCTTCATAATCAGATCACCTGTTTTAATAATGTTTTTTTTCTTTTGTCATACAGTGCAGCATTGATACGCTGTTAGATAGGACAATTAAGCATTTGACATTCTTAAGGAGTGTTTCCAACCAAGCCAAGAAACTGAAAGAATATGCGAACCTAAAGGTATGTTAACCCTTTTCTTTTGCTGTCCCTATAAAGAATGTTGTTTTTTGTCAGCATATATCAGTTTATGTATGGTTAATGGTATGGTGACCTAGGTTGTTCAATGAATCATGTTGGAACATTGATTAGCTCAGGGCTTTATATTCCATATATCTTAAAACAATCATAAAGGCTAGTAACACAGGCTGTGTTAACCACGCTGTAACATGTGAACAAGAAGTTCTAGCAATGGGTAAATGGTTTCATTATAGCACCATTAGAAAAATCCAGCCTCACTTGATCATGCAAAGTTGATTTTGATTATCCAGTGTTCTAATCGGTTTCATGTACACCCCAATTTCAATCAATGTTTTTTCCCCTTCTTCACCTTCAAAGGAACACATGAAAACAATAGTGCACACAAGATAGTTCTGTCCCGCTGCGTGCCTTCCTCCTTGTCCAAAAATATACTGCTCATGATACTGCATCAGTTTTTTTTCTGTTAATTATTTATTCTATGCGACTGTCACACAATATATACACCTCCCCATGCAACACTGAAAGCTGACTGTCACAATACACCAGATAAATAAGGTCAGCAACGATGATGAGAACCCAACCACTCCTCAGAACCACCAGAATGGGATGAGCTGGACATACGAAATAGGAAGCCAACCATCAACATGTCCAATAGTTGTTGAGAACCTCTACCAACCAGGGCACATGCTTGTCGAGGTGCGTGACCTGACCCTACCTTGTCCATCCCCCCTTCGTATCTGACATTTCCATAACATCCCACATTTTTTCCCCTGCAGATGCTATGCAAAGAACCTGGACTCTTCCTGGATATCGCCCAGGTCATCAAGCACTCGGGGCTGATCATCTTGAAGGGAGTCATGGAGAATCGCTCCGACAACACGTGGGCACATTTCATTGTCGAGGTATCTATAACACAAACCGCTTCGATTGCTAAAAAAGAAAAAGAAAAATATGAGACTCAAATCATTTTTAATCATTTTTATAGTTCAAAACTCAGACTCCACATGTTTTCATTTTTTTTTAAATAGTAAGCATCATCTATATACTTTTGATAAAAAAAAAGTGTACGATCGCTCTATTTCAAGTTGAATGAATCCATTTTTAGATAACATAACGAGGTATCGCTTAATGATGTATATGTTTCACTAGATTTTTAACGAGGTATATAAAACTACATTTTAAACTATAAAAAAAAAGGGTAATAGCACTCAATTTTTTTTTGTTGCTGCTGCTAATATGAATTCATACTCGTATTGGATGACAGGCTTCGAGGGGGTTTAACAGGATGGATATCCTCTGGCCTCTGATGCGCTTGTTTCAATGGAGCGGCAGTGGAAATCTCCATTAAGTGTTTTTTTTATTTTTAAGTTTCATTTTTCTGCAGTTTGGAACAATCATTTACAAAATCAAGGAGTTGCTGATAGAATTTTCAAGCTCACACTAATACCACGAAAAGAATGTTTGTACACAGCAAGCATAGGTTGTTTCTGTACATTGTATTAACACATTACAGGGGGAGGGAGGACCTATCAACTCTGCAAAACTGTGAAGCATCACACGCGCATGGCTTCAATTTTTTTTTCTTTGGATGGTGTCAGGTGGGAGCCTCGGCTAACACCAGTGTGTGCCACCATCCACATGTAATGTTCTTCGGGAGGCAAGCATCAATTGGGACCTGACACGGCGTGCTTCGATCGATAGCATCCCCCAAACCAAGCTGTGTTTCAGTGAATACAAAACAAAGATATGAGAATTGCGTGCTGACGGTGGGAGCTCAAAAAGATTTCACGTAGACCAGTTACCTGGCCATACTTGTTCCATCCCCAGCAGAGCGCCTTTTGATCCTCTTCAAGAAAAAAAAATCACAAATTCCCTGTTGTCAGCAATTTCACAAGTACATTTCAACAGATAATAGAACAATCTCTGCTTTGTCACTATTAATTATTTTACGCAAAAACAATTGAAGATCCAACTTGTGAAGAAATTCAACACAGATGGAACAAAACACAAGAAATTAATTCAAATGAACTTTTGACCAACTGGATACTGAAACAATGACCGAGAGGAAACATGTTTACATTATATTACCAAAAAAATTTGTTTGTTCTCTCAGTATAAGCAATCAGATTATGGACACGTAATGTTTTAGTTGCAGAATTCCAAGGCAGTACCTGTGATTATAGCACTATGACGAGCACCACAAGAAACTATCTTGGCAGTTTTGTCTTCCAAGCATGGAGCATCCAAAAGTCTTGGTAGAGTCTGGAACAAAAGAGAACAAATACTTAAAATTTAAAGATGCGGAAAATAAATATTTCACAAAAATATAAAAATCTTAAAGGATATCACTGGATGTAAACTCAGATGCTGAAAACGCCTGTCCCTAATCAATTGAATAAATTTATTCGACGGTCAGACAACCAATAGATCTAAGAATTTGCCTTATCTTATCATTTCAAGATGAAAATGAGTTGGATTTTTTTTTTTTTTGCGTTCCAGAATTTCCCCCATGGCCAAAATATTGTTTGCCACCATAAATGGAAACATGGGCTCGCTGGGGTGAAGAGGGTCGATGCCCCACGAAAAAAGAAAGGGTACATGTCTCTCTTCATGTATAATGATAATGCTATAATTTATGTTGTGTGTGTGTGTGGTGGGCATTAAAGCACACAATTTATAGCTACCACACAAAATATGTAAATCCATAATAATAAAGCATAAACTCTCTCTTCCTCTCCATGAATGTGCGCAATATTTTGCAGAACCACATAAATCATTTCTCGGCTTTTTTTTGTGCTTTCATCTTCACTACTTCAATTTGTGGGGGAGGTATTTTCAACAAAATGGATTAGTAGAATTTAATGCACAGGAATTATCATATTGACTATATATACCTCAGCTTGATCACTTCCAGTTCCCAACTGCCCAAACTGATTTCCACCAAATGCATATACAGCTCCATCAACAGAAATGCAGATCGTGTGCCAGAGGCCAGCAGCGACGCCAAGTATCTGAATGCCCCAAAGAGATGATACGCAGATTGGACTGAGTTCATCATCTGTGCTTCCTTGCCCGCACTGAAAAATAAGAAGCAACACAATGTAATTATTTTGTTTGGAAGATGGAGACGAAGAAACAGCAAAAAGCAAAAGAGGCAATGTCCCATGTTATGGTGAACCTCATCTTGAACATTATACTGTGCTTTCTCCATCTTTTTCTACAATTCCTACATGTTGATTCTGGAGATTAGTTAATATTTTGAAAAGCTTCATACAACCGTAAGGGTTACAATGGAATGGAACATATAACAGGCAAGATAAATAACGAGCATGATCAGAAATAGGCTCATTAATTTCAGCACAGTAGGACATTTGTCATGCTAACGGTATACAATTCCAACAAAAGCAAATGAACGAGGAAAACTGAGCATTTGAACATGGATCACTCCACAGATTGTCATAAGTCATAACAAACTTGTCTCTCAAGAAAAAATCTAACATTGAATATTGATCATGATACAACTTGAGAAAGATCTACTCATTGCATATGCGCAAACTGTTTTCTTCCCGTGGTAATGTGATTAAAAAATATTTTCCTGATACATAAGCAGTCCTCTTGAGCATTCAAGACAACTTGTTTTTGGCTTGTGTACTGCACTGAGATGGTCAGTTCATATCCGTTATCTTGGTTGTACAATAGATGTTGCTGTCATGTAAGCTCTCTCAATCATGATTATATATTAAGAGTGCATAATACAATGTGGAAGATCTTTGTCAAGCAAAGATAAAATTGCCACTGACTACATTTGCATACACATGGCTTCTTCATCTCATTTTATAGGAGAGCACATGTAAGACAGCTCCTCACATCTCTTAAGTATCCAACAAGAACAAATTCTTGCCACATATCTAAGAATTTAATCTGCTTTCAGATCCTGAATTTCCTGAAGGGCAATTTTCACTTTTAACCCTCAAATTTTTTTTAATTTCGCTTTTAACCCCCCCTTAATTTTAATAGCAAAATCTAACCCTTGACCCAGTCAGCGCTGCCACTTCAGCGCTGACTGGGTTTTTTAGGAAGGCGTGTTATATATAACACGCCTCAGTAAAAAAAGGAAATCACCACTGACTGGTCCAGGGTTAGTTTATGCAATTAAAAACGAGGCGGGGTTAAAAGTGAGATTAAAATATTTCAGGGGGTTATTTGTGAAAATTGCCGTTTCTTGAAGCCACTATTTGTATACCAATAATTTTCAATATATTAAAAAAAACTATAATTTGAAAAACCCATTCTCTTTCACCCTAGATGTGCTTCACACTTTTTATAAAATAACCTAAATCACTTGAGTCATTAGTGAGAAGATCTAGCTCATGACCCTTCTTCCTATCTCTGAAGCTCACCCATTTTAATAAAAGATCAGTAGAGCAATCTAGAAGGTAAGTCAAAGCTGAGACCAGAAGTTAAAAACTTAAAACACGTATTTCTGATGAAAGAAAATTAAGAATTGCTCTTAACTGAAGACACCAAAAAAATGAACCAACTAGGCAGTAGTTTCATGACAGAAGTGTTAAGAGAAAATGAAAATTATTCCTCATTAAGAACTGCCATGACACTCAAGCTAGTTATTTAAGAAAATGACTTTCACAGAGGATCCGATATGAAAAAACTGACCTGTCCATAGAGCCCCCACCCAAAAGTCAGCAGCGCCCCAGTATCTATCAATTCAAAACACAATAGTCACCATTGTGTACGGAAAAAATAAAAGTACTTAACCAACCTTGATTGGGCGTGTCTGAATTATTTAGGCATACAGAGTATTAAACAGACAGGAAACAAATTTTCTGAAATTATTCATATGCGTGATGCGCTATCATTTACAGAAAAAGTGATATAAAAAGAACATTATTTTTGGGAGGAAGTAGACAGAAACACTTTATGGAATTACCCCCCAAAGCATAGATGCTATAAAACATTTATATCATTAAAAGACACAGGATCGCATGCTACAACCTGCAAAAGCCGACTGATGGAAACGGACAAACAGTTCCCATGACAAGATTGTTTGCTGGCCAACTAATTTTCTCATCAAAACTTTATAAAATAATATATTTCAACATTCAAACTCTTGCAAATTATAGGATAGAAGGGAGGAGAAACTTCAGCAGGAACCAAATAACATTTCCCAGCACATAAAATATACTACCAACATTGACGTCGTTTTAAAAGTCAAATGGATCGGAAAAACCAAAAATAAAGTAAATGATTAATTCATCAAGGGTCAACCTGTAATTACTGCACTGTGGCGACCTCCACAGGCAATGGCCTTCACAAAACTTCCATATGGTTTATAAACCTGACCCTCTGAACTTACATTCCCTCTAGGTGTTGCTGGAGATCTTTCTTTATCATAAGTAGCTGCCTCGATACAAGGTACAGGATGAGGAGAGGAAACCATCCGTATTCGAGAACCCAAACCAAGCTGCCCTTCTCCTCCATAGCCCCAACCCCACACCTGACCTACATCTGAAAATGAAGGGAAAAAAATATCATTGTTCTTTATGCAACTTCTCAACGTAAGCCAAAGAAAAACTAAACTAACCAGCATCAAAGAAACAAAAAAAATAAAAATACAAAAAAGAGGAAAACAAATGTTCACTACGTTATATGAGAACTCATATTTACCTGACAACACTAATGTGTGACGTCCACCAGCAGCAACCATGGTGATCGTCACCCCTGTATTCAGTGTTACCAGACAAGGATGTGCAGAAAGTGGTTCATCGCCTGATGTAGAACTCTCCAGGCTTGGCTTAGCTGTTGATAACCTTCTACGTTTCGTGCCTTCCTCTCCACCTTTACTGGTATGACTGGAAATACTTCCACTTCCCGTTTTTGATACTTGGGATCGGGGACTCACTGTAATATAGCCACCCTTGTTCAGATTAGTTAACAGCTTAAATTAACATCAGGTCTTCTTTCCTTCCCTGATAAAAGGTGTTTGTTGAACTCACCTTGTTCACTCAAAACCCCACTTTGTCCTTCTACTACTTCCTTCTCCATTCCTACTCCAGTAGGCTGCTCACCAATGACCTTTACAGAAGGAACACATTCCTTCCAACCCCATGTGTAGACTTCACCTTTCTCTGTATTTCAAGAGATACCTATCCAATTAGTAGATGATGGAGATTCAGATGCACCAAAAATGACATTAAAAAGTTACCTTGTGGATCATGCAATGTATGGCATACAAATGTTTAGTAGAAAACATGTGCCCGGATCCATGTTCGGCAATGCACTCACTAATTAATGTTTTTTTTCCTTTAAAAAAATGACCACCATATGCTTCAAAAAAAAAAGAAAAAAAAGAGCTCATTGTTTTTCATAAAAAAAAATCTATTGATTTTCAAATTCTATAGTTTTTTGTAGAACAAAATTCATGCACAGCGAATCATCAAAATTCTCACAGTTTCATATACCTGTGGCTGCAACACAATGGGCCCACCCAGCTGCAGCTTTCACCACGGCCACTCCAGTTGGAAGAGGAAAGGCCTCTGGAGTTTCCTGAAGCCATTCATAAATGAAATCAAGTCAAGAGAAACAAAAAGAACCATTCACCCAATGAACCATGCCAAAGGCAGAGTACCTCATGCTTCCCTGAAGTTGCATAACTCTGACCCAGATCATCCGTCGAACCCCATGTGATGAGCTTTCCAGATTCTAACAAGTTGTAAATAACAAACATTCATCAATTGAAGCTGACAAACCTAAATATCATTTTCTACTCCCCAGAAAATCAGAACAACGGCATGGTTTCCCTTCCACAATCAAATCAATTTGAGGCGTTCTAGGAATTCAAGCCACCCCATTTTTATAATCTGGCATGAACCTTTATTAAACATAAAGCAAAGGGGAAACCACAAATCTGCTACAAATACACACTCATTTCAAATGCATTTTGGACCAAAATGCCTTTTTGAGAATACAAAACCAATGAACAAGGTTCTTAATAGTAGAAATTCGAAAAACTAAACAAGATAGAAGAAGATATCAGATCCATAAATATCAAAAGTTTAAAAACAACACACAACCAAAAATGTTTCTAGATGAAACAAACAACCAACCCCCCCCCCCCCCCCCCCCCCACCTCTTCAAAAAAATCCATGTACAACAAACACTCCATACAAACGTGTCCGCAAGCACACACAAACTTAGAGAGAGACATAAGGAAAAACTGCATTGCATATATGATTCATAAACAAAACAAAACAAAACATATATGAAAACAGATTTTCCAAGAAAGAAAAAAAAGATTGCCAAAACACAGAAAGATTGATCTAAAACATTCGACAAGCAAAACAAAACACATCCACATCGAGAGAGAGAGAGAGTACCAGAGATGGCCATGGCAAATCCACAGCCCCCTCCGGAGACGTCCCTCCAGGATTCCCCTCCCGCGGCCATCGACGGAGGTATCCGTACGATCACCGGTGAAAGCAGCGGCGAACGCTGCGGCGACGATCCGGGGAGGTACCCGAACATCAACACCACCTCCTCCTTCCCCCTCTCCGCCTCCTCCCCTTCCATCTCCACTTCGATCGGACGAGCGATCAAAAATCGAATGATCGAAATCGATTTTGAAATGTTGTCCAAAAACACTCTTTTGGAGCTGAAAACGAGTGCCCTAAAATTGGGTTTTTTTTTTTTCTTTTTTTCCTTTGGGTTGCGTCAAGTGGCCACGTAGGATCGCACATGGCCCAGCATGACACGTGGCATTTTCTCCGCCTCTAGATGGGCTGGGCTCGTATGGGCCAGGAGTTCGCCCGAAACTTCTAGAAAATGTGGGGCCCACCAAACCTTGGGGGGCGAAGCGTGGCTCGTGATACGACACGTGTTCGATTTACGGCTTCCACCATTATTTATTCATTATTTGATTTGAAACGTGTCGTGGAAAGGATGTGATTCGACGGATCTCGTACGTCCATCTTCATCTTCGGTAGTCCACGTCTTGGTAGGTACAGTAATATATGACCGTTGATTACGGTCTTTTTTTTTTTTTTTAGGTTCGGGTGGTTAAACAACGTCCAACCACGTGGCGGATTCTAATGCCAAAGGTTTTAATGATGATTAAATTAAACACATGTTTTGGTTCAACAATTAAATTATTATGATATTTATCATTATTTTAGTATAAATAAGGAAAAAATGAATTTGTATTTGATTGTGTTTTAAATTATTTTAATTGAAAAACGTAATAATAAAGTTTTTATTGTTTTGGATAAAATGTTAATAAAATGTAAATAAACATTTCTAATAGATAAAATAATGATAACATTTTATTTATAAGAGGTGGTTACAGTTGATTTGACATTTGACAGTGAGCCAATATATTCTTTTGATTTGAAAAACCTGAAATAATTTAATTCTAATAAGCGTATGGAATCCATAGATCACTTTATACAAGTTAATTATGGCATCCATAAATCCAATTCACGATAAACTCAATTTAATTTCTTTGTTGTTCAACAATTATTGAGTCTAGTAGAGTACATTTGATCATTGTAGTTTAGAAATAGATTTTTTTGTGGAGGAATCCAATTCTAATAAATTTTATGGAAGGAAGTTTTTTTTATCAGGGATGTTCAGTAATGAACAAAATAATGAAAGATTCTAAACTTAATTATTGTTGATGTTCCAAGAAAAATAATAAGAGAGTAAATGCAAAAATGACATAAAAACTATCTCAACTTACTCTTAAATTGGAAATTTCAAGGGACTTGAGCCTAAGGGTGCGTTTGGTTGCGCGATTGCGCTGCGATTGCGATTACAGGAAGCTGTGTTTGCAATCGTACAACCAAACAGTTTTGTAATCGCAGTTTTAAACCCAACGATTCAACAAATAGTGCCCAAAACTCGATTTCAAAAAGCTGAGAAAGTGAGCTTCCTGAAGAATCAGGTTTCCAATCGCAGATTCCTGCAGAATCAGTTTTGCAATCGCGCAACCAAAGGCACCCTAAAAACCATCAAATAAAAGGCCAATGCAGGCTACGCAGGATGGCCATGGTATACACCAATCCAAATGGAGGCTGCAACAATTATGATGGGAGTAAATTTAGATGGGCGACTCGTTTTCTTGAGCACATTTGGCTCCTTGGCCGAAGTCTCTCTCGAAGCGATGATAGGAGCAAACTCAATAAGGTTGGGCAGATTTTGGTGTCAGCCACCATGTGGGCCATCTGGTTGGAGAGAAATGAATGCGTGTTTGGTTTTTCCTCAGCTTCGGTGGAGGGGGTATGGGATGCTGCCAAGCGTTTTATCATTGCCTGAGGAGTCTTTTATGAGTCTTTTATATTGGGACAACTTTGTTTCGGGTTCAGATGAGCTCTTTGATGGTATCACCATAGATGTTTTGGGTGTTTGGGAGATTTCATGGGAGGCTGGTTAAATCTCTTACCCAGTTTTCCATGGATTCACCCCATTTTGGTTTAGTTTCTTATTTGCTTCTTCTATTTTGCTATTTTCAGTTTGTTCTGGTTCCCATGAGCATGTACTCCTTTAATTAAAGAAGTGGTACTCCCACCCGTTTCATTTATATAAAAAAAAAAACAATTAAGATGGGAGTATATTTTGCTGGAAGGAACTTTACAATAGTAGTGTGTTCAGATTCAGAGGCCTTAATAAAATTGATGCTCAGCCCAAGGGAGCATGGTCGATCCTGGACAAAAACGATCAAGACAATTGCTTAGAGCCCCAACCAAGGGAGGGGCCCAATAACAACATAATCGATTGAATAAAATAATGGATGGTGAGATGTAACATTTTTTTCATTAATTAGTCTCTCTCAACACACATTTTTTCTTTATAATCAAGTCTAAAATTTCGTAACATTATTATAATTTAAAAGACGGTGATATATAAGATTAAACAAATTATATATTCTTTTAACGGGCATGAGATTTTTTTTTTAATTTCGTCTAGGATTCAACAAAAAAAAAAAAAATCAATTTACAGGCCGGTCCTGCAATGGAGGGTCTAA
This sequence comes from Acorus calamus, assembly GCA_030737845.1. Taxonomy (NCBI): domain Eukaryota; kingdom Viridiplantae; phylum Streptophyta; class Magnoliopsida; order Acorales; family Acoraceae; genus Acorus; species Acorus calamus. Next base: position 9,116,786 of record CM060871.1, on the reverse strand, counting down.
TTACTCTGCCACAAACAGTCTTGTTGATAAGAGATTTGACTCTGCTGTAGATAAAGATTATATTTTGCAAAGTTAATAGAAACCATGTTAAAGCTGGGGAAGCCCTTGCTATGCATGCAAGAAGGACGCAAGAAAGTATTTTGTCTGAGTTGTTATCAAATGATGCTATTAGGCATATTTTTTTCTCCTCGTGTAAAAAGTATACAAAGCTACTTGTACGGGTGTAAACAGTATACAAAGCTTCTAAATCAGCCACTTGTACGGGTGTAAACAGAGTCTGATCCGGTCAGAACTCAATTCAGTCAGTTCTGTCAAGTATCGAACTACACAGCTCATTAATCGAATATAGTTCAAATATTGAGATGCACGGCTCACTACTAACAGGACGGGCTTTCATCAGTTCTAGATCTGAACCGTGTAAACAATGATTGCGTTTTACGAGTAATATAAGCCCAGCATGAGGCATTTTATTCAAAAAATAAAAAAATTGACGTGGGTGACTGGGTTTTTGCTGACACACCAATCACAGTTGTAATGTTTATAAATTTTTTTATTTTTTTGATAAAATAATAGGATTATGTAACATTTAAAGAAAGTTACATGAGTCTGAATCTTACCGTAATGTATATAACTTAATAGCACATGCGGCCAAAACATAGACAATGAATAAAAAATGACACCGAAACGTGTAACTGCGAAAACAAACTCAAATGTGTAGCGAAACGGGATCACCAAACAGCCCACACAAGTTTATTTTTTTAAAAAAATAAAATGATTTAACTAATCTAAAATACATGTTATCATTTTTTATATTTTATAACATAAAAACACAAAGCATATTTTTTTTAATAATTTGATGATATAAAACATATATACGAAAATAATGAAATATTACGTTAAATTTTTTTATACATTGCATTAATAATGTGATAATTATAAATAAAACTACAAAACAATTATAATTATAAAATCTTAACATAATAGTAAACCTAAAAGTTATTCAAGCGGAGGTAACTTTGGAACCTGAAAGGGACGGTGTTGCAGGTTTCACTATACAAACATGACAGTTTTGATCATGTTGACCACAACCCTCAAAAGGCATGCGTGACTGATATGGTAAAGCATCCCATATGTGTGAACCAACTTTATAAGCACAGGTTCCAGTTTATATTTATAAGCATTAAGACATCACTTTCAGAATAGAATTAGACAAGAGAAAAATGGATGGTGGTATGAACAAGAGCAGCAGTAGCAGCTCCTTCCAGATGCCTCTGCATTACCCAAGGTACACCAAGAAAGACTATGAGGGGATGCCAGAGTGGAAGCTCGACCGCCTCCTCGAGGAGTACGGTCTGCCAGTCCGAGGAGACCTCGAGGACAAGAGGGGCTTTGCCATGGGGGCTTTTCTTTGGCAAAATATCCCACAGAGCGCCCTCCGTGGTGTTCACAACTAGTCAATAGAGTTTTCCCTAGTTCAGCTGTAGCTCAAAATATTGTTAGTGATGGGAATATATAGATGGCATATGTGCTTATAATGAGTGTAACAATTCTGTGAGGGTTGTAATTGTATACCTCTGAAAACTGAAAACTTCTTAGCCCTGGTAGTGTTTGGAAACCGGTTCGAGATTAGCTTTTGAAGAATCTGCCTTTACAAGAATTGCACTTGATCCAAACTCAGTTTCCATAAACAACCCCCCCTCCCGCCCCACACCCCCCCCCCCCCCCCCCCCCAACATTCCCAATTTGTGAAAACAACTTTTAGTTATTAAAAAAAAATGAAATTTCAGGAATCTAACAAAAGTGTATTTCTTGAAAAACTGTCTGCAAACGATGTTTTCAAATTCGTTTCCATACACTACTTGAGTCAGCAAGCTCATGTCAAAATAATATTTTGCTTGTGAAGCTTGTAAAGCATCTTCAGTATAATTCATCTTTAACTCAAAGGTGATTTCATGAATATTGGACAATATGGGAGGAATAATCAAACGAGACAGCATCTATAAAAACCAAACATATACGGTTTGTACCTAAGCCTGTCAATCGGATACGGATCGAATATGCTAATATTCATATCTTAACTTTCAGATTTGGATACGAAAATTAATTTTCAGATTTAGATCTCTTCGGATACGGATCAAATACAGATATTTTTCGAATAATTTACATATTTGAATATTAACATTATTTTAGATAATCAAATAATATTTTAGAGAAATATCAAAATTAAAATTGATATTTGAAGGCTTATTATCTATTTCAGATATCATACATTAAAAATTCAACAATATTATAATATATTATCATTATAATTAATTATACATGATAACAATATGGACAATATATAATACAAATATATATATTTTTATGTGTATGTCGGATACGGATATTTTTCAGATCGGATAGACTGATATCCATATCCGCACCCCGGATCTTCGACTTTCGAATAATTTTGATTTTTCGGATACGGATTCGGAATGGATTCGGATCGCATTCGGATTTTTTTCGAATAATTGACAGACTCACTTGTACCATTATTTAAAGTAAAAAAATAACATTGGTTTCCTCCAATTTATCACTAATATAAAGATGTACCACCCACACAACTTCAAACAACACATTAAAATTAACAGCTGCCAATCTGTACTCATCTCCAGACCCATTCCACACTAATTTTGAAGGTATTTGAAGCTACAATGGGATAAGTTTTTAACTTTTATATAGGACACCTATTTACTTTGAAATGTCACATGCAACTTCAGCACCTCGCTTGCCATCTTAGGACCCTGCAAATCCACAAGCATGAAATTCAAACATTAAGTTAACTCAGTTTTACAAAAAGTCTTGAAGAAAAAGAAAGAAAGAAAGAAAAGAAAAGCATGTTGCAACTTCAAAATCACAGTACCAATCAGTATTTAAAAAAAAAAAAAGATGACTGAAATCTTACTCCTATTGATAGGATATTATTTAATCAGAAAATAACACAAAATGATCTAGACAAAATGAATTTGAGAAAAATCCAATATACACAAGATTGCAATGGGTTTTTTATAGCACCTCTGGAGTTGCATACATTAAAAACACTGACACATGCAAGGAATGGTGGATGGATTCTTTGAGAAATGGTACATAAGGACATGGACTTACTTTTGTGATAGTCATCAATCACTTCCGAAGTCCTCATAACTTACACATTCTGATATGGGGTCAAGTTCCCTATTTTCTCCAGCTTCTGGAATGAGAAAAAAAAATTGTATATCGACCTGAAATTAGAAAAATCCAAATAGCACATAGAAAAAGAAGATAATAAATTAAATAAATCTCACTTTGATTCCTACCGTTGGAGTCTGGGAAGCTGTCATCAAGAAAAAGAGATCCAGAGTAGCTCGCCAAGATTTCTTCAACAGATCATAACAGAAAAATCAATACAAGGCACAAGGTAGATAGATAGATAGATAGATAGATAGATAGAGAGGGAGGGAGGGAGGGGCGGGAGGAGAGAAAGAGAGAACACACCAGCACTCTGAGAAAAGTCAGCTGTCAAATCAGAAAGGCTGAAATTTCTAGGTATTTGGCTCAGATACCCAAACTGGGTAGAGTCAGGATCAGGGAGAGGCTCGCCCAATGGATGTGTTTCTGTGCTATTAAGAGATGCAAGTGATGCATCTCCTATTATTGGATGTGTTTCCAGGATATCGCCACCAGAAGAGAAACTAAAATCAGAATGGTTCGAGAACTCAGATTCCGATTTAATCGTCATCCCATTCATTCCTGGTAGCAGTTCCATGGGCATATTCTGAGATGGGAGCAGGTGTGGGGAGATTTCTATCTTCCCGGCATGTCTAGAAGTATCTGGAACAGGCTGCATGCTCTGATACATTGAGGATCGGCCCCCATTTACAACAGCAGTAGGACTGAGAGGACGACAAAAATTGTCTGATCTTGCACTTGCTGTATGTTCTGAGGCATAACGGACTGAATTTTGGTGCACTGTGAATGAATGAATAACATCAAAATTTTAGTACTTCATTAGGGACTAAATAAATTAAAGAAAGGGCTCATTTTTTTATAACGAGAAGGTTTTTTTTTTTTTTTGGGAGAGGACTTCCCTCTTCAAAAAGGAGGTCAGTGGAACAAACCCTAGAGGTACTAATTTTCAAAATAATAATAGTGAAAGAGTTTGTACGCTTTTGAAATTATTCCTTAAACCTTTAATTATCTTAAACAACTTTAACATCTATTCCTTTATATTACGGGCTAATCCAACACAAAACATAATTCAAAGAATTTCCTGTTTCTTAGAATTCCAAAGAATTTTTTGGATTAAATAGAATTTCTACAAAAATGATATCTACCAACTACATCCCTGTGTATATTTAACCTGATATGTAATTAATTAATTATCTAAATAGCCAACATAAAACAAATTAAGTAACAATGTATGACCAGTACGAATTTCTTGTGGAACAAGCACGTTGTTAGAGCTACTTCCCACATATGATTTATCTCTGCTGAGATGAGTTGACCTGTCTAATGACCATGATAACCTCAAAATGATTAACATCTGAAGTGTGGAAAAAGATAACAATGATGTATAGAGTTTTTCTGAGGACCATGCTACTGTAATGAAAGCAATATAGATGCCAATCTCAATCTGTATCTACCACGATCTCCTCTATTATAGGTCAGGTAACTCCCAAAATTCTCCAATGACATCAAGCACCCTAGAGTCATGATGCAAACATACAATATATGATATTCGTTTAACTGCAAAATAACTTCTTTTGAATCATATCTGTCAGAAGGAAGGGACGGGTACATAACTAAGCAAGATATCAGTAAGCATCCAATAAATGGGATAGTAATCATGCATGGGGAAACATGAATCACTAAATGTTGGAAGAGAAACAACTCCAGTATGATCTGCCATACCCATAAGTGCTGCCTGTTCCCCGAGCAACTGGTTAAACATGATTATCTGGTGCTTCAACATCAATCTAACACGGTAGGCCTTGAAGAATTCTTGATTCTCTTCTTCAAGCTTCTGCCAGACTGGGAACAAGGAAAATGAGGCAAAAGTTCAACCCCATGCATATAATTTAAGAAATTGATAAACCTCTACATAGGCATACTAGCATAGGGCCCGCAGGGGCCATAAATTTACCTCTACAAGTGTTGGTATTGAATTATTTTATTTTGATACAGCAGGAAAATTAAAATAAGTTGGTTTTCATTTTTATAGTAATTATGTGCTTGAAATCTTGAGAAAATTAAATACCCATCCCTCTAGGCTTAAATATACCTTTCCCTTCAACACCACGGAAAATTTTCTTTTTGGGGGTGGGGGGAGCTTCAATTGTACAAATAACAAAAAGAACAACACATAGGCATAACCATAGAGGTTCTATACTTATTTTACTATTCAGTTAGGTATCAAGATGATACCAAAATAGTTTATTTGTAAACTGAAATACATAAATAATATCAATTTGAAAACAGATCATACACTTTCACATCGATTAGTAAGCGCTTGATTGTACATATACGTGTGCAAATGTAATATCAGAAACTTGACTTGTCTGCTTCTTAGAACAAATTAGCAAAAATCTAGTGTTAATGAGTGTTTTATGTTTACAAGTTAACAGATCACCTCAACTATAATTCACTGACACATTTTTTCAATGACAATCAAACAAAATCAAACAACAATTACTACATATTTTTTCAATGACAATCAAACAAAATCAAACAAGAATTACTACAAAATCAAAAAAGATCAAACAAGTTAAAGCAGAAAGGGCAACAAAATCAAAAGATGAAAGGATTACATACTCTACAACAAATACATACTTTTTCAATGACAATCAAACAAGAATTACTGCATGCACGTAATACCCATATCATAACACATATAAATCAATAATTACATACTAGGTCAACTATAATTCACTGCAGATTTAATTAAAAAATCACCAAAAAAAAATTTGGAAGATAATAAATTACCAAGTTCAGTAAAACCAGGTTCTATTTTTGCCTGGAATAAAAGAGTCTCCACAACTTCTTTCTGATTCATGTAAAGCTGAAGGCATCTTTCAATAAGATTTTGTACCTGACAGTAGAAACAGAGACATAAATGGCAGTGGTAAGATATGAATTCGTACATGGATACAATGGCTATCAATATTTGATATAGTATGTTTATACGAAGAAAATATTCATTACATACACCAACATCTACTGAGGTAAAAAAAATCAATTATTAATTTATTCTTAATTTCTTATAATATCTATACCACAAGTCCAACGGTTTCAAACCAAATACTCCCTTGTCCAGTTGTCCTCAATAAGCAAAAAATAGTGCCGAATAATTAGTAATTAACATGTCACTACAGAAATTTCCATGGGAGAAATTGACAACTCAACATGAGCTAGCAGCCTAGCAGTTACTGATCTGTCATCACATATTCAAAAGGTCAACACTCGAGGATAAATTAGTAATTTACAAATGGGACAAAATTGGCCTTTAAGAACAAACTACTGAAATAGGCTGACTAATTTCATTTTCAAAACAATCTGAAACTATGGACAAATGCATATAAAGAGTGGTCAAATTTGTTACTTGGGGACCGTAAGGGCAGAGGGTTAAAAAAGGAAATTGGTGCTAAAGTGCTTCCCAAAATGCTATCTGAAAACAAATTGAAGCTGTGTCTTGTGATTCATGGGGGAAATATAAATATAGAAGAGAGAAAAATATGGAAATTTAAGAAGACCGCTAAAAAGCGGTGAATGATGCTAAACTTATGTTTTCTAAAGAAAGAATAAAGAATATGGTCATGACTCATGAGATACCATCGATTAAAGAAACATCGGTTGTGCAAGCAACTGTATTAAGCACATCAAATTAAACCATTTAACGTCCATGACTGACAATGAACTAAATGATGGCTGATAGGCAGGACAGCCTACTAAACATAGAACAAATAAATATTATGATCAACACTTACGAGCTGTATATCTTGGCGTGACACCCGTCTGACTTCTCCGCTAGACATTTATAAAAGTCTCAACATACAACTTCTAGGAAACCTATAAATACCACTTCTCAAAACCTGAAAGCATGATAATAAGGCATTCTTGATCTTAGTAATCCTTAATCTTGATATCACCGACAAGTTGGCGTCCATAATAGATCATAAGATACACCCACAAAATATTGGAAATCTTAAAAACCTTAAACTTTTCAGACATGGATCCAACACTTTTGTCAAATAGCATCAAATGAATCCCAACAGCCAGTGACATATACATAACACACAATGAAAAAAAAAATCCAACAAAAAAAAATATAATGGACAAAAGAAAGGTCATCCAGGTTGAATCAATTTCAGCCAAAATCAAACATCATCACATCTCAAGCTGTTTTTTTTTAAAGAAAATCTTCTTGATCCTTACATCCATGTCTCTTAAGCCCCCCAAAAGAATCCAATCTCCTATGATTTGAGTTTTTGAAACAGATTGACTGATGAAATCTTCAATTCCCCACTATTTAAGCAATTCCAAAAGAACAGATACAATGGAAATCATGATTTTAACAGGGAAAAATATGAAAAGATCAATCTTTTACAGCATGTCATCGTTTGCCGCGGATCACAGAAGATTCGAATACCGCGATTTCAACAGAGATCGTGAGAGTTTTAGACACTCGAAAGGGAAACATTGAAAAGAAAAACAAAATTGGGATTCGAAGAAAACAAAACCTGTTATCGAATTTTCGATTTTCTGTCGGAAGAAGTTCTGAAGGGATCGCTCGAATCGAAGAGGGCAGTCGCTCGAGTTATTATGTGACGTGATTTAAAAGTTGGGTTTATTCTTGGACAATAAAAGGGTAAAGGTGTCCACATCTTTCTTTTATTATTAAATTTTTTATATATATTATAATATTATAATTATAATTTTTGTTCTGTTATTCTTCTTGTTAAAAAGTGATATAAGTGCACTGATAACAGTGATTATTAGTGTTATAGTGTGTTTGGTTGGGATAAAAGATTATTTCCTCATTGAATAAAAGCTGGCTTGCTTATGAAAAAATTATTACTTTGGTCCGCTTTGAAAAGAGAGTACCCCTGTACTTTGTTGTTTTTACATAATACCCTTTTTCATAATGGTGCCTTCTCTCTCCTTATTAATAAAAAAAGGCAACGAAGAGCTTTCTTTGTTGTGGATTTGCTGTGTCCCCTGATTTTTTTATGTTTTAGCGGCCAAGAAAGGTAAGCGATTTCTCTCCTCTTCGGTTCTATGCTTCTCTTCCGATAATATATCTATTTGTGTTTAGTGATTTGTGTTTGATGTTTAAAATTATTTTGCTCTATTTTTTCTTCATTTCTTTTAATTTTCAATCTGTCTTGGATATCATTATCTCGTGTTTCTGATTAATTGACATCCCCTCTCCGAAAACAAGATTTAGGACGACCCCAGCCCCTGTATTGTAATGGGTAACATTATTCTTTTCATTGTCTTTCAACCACTATATTTATATTCCCTTCTTTGATATTAGAATTTTGTTTATCATTTTTTAATTAAAGAGATGATACACATATAATGATTTGAGTTTCATCCCATATTGATAATTCTTTGCATAAATTTCAATCAAGAATGTGCTTTGGTTGCATACAAGTTTTGTCAAACCTGTTAGATGGAAATACTTTTTATTCAACTAGTACTTTCTCTCTCTATGATTGTTACAAATAGGCAATTCATATCATGGTATTAAATTCAGGAGAATACTCATTTTCATGTTGATGAAAAAAATACATAGTTGTCCTTTTATACATACATGAAAAATGAAAGATTGATGTAAGAAAATAACAGGCTCATTCTTTTGAAACCTATATAAGTTCACTCATCCCTTTCTCTTCTACACAAGTATGAAAAAAAAATGATAATATTGATTACACAAGGTAAAGTTGGTGGACACACACACGATTTGATCATGTATATTGTGTGCTATGATCCTGGGTTGCCTAATGGGTTTGACTCAGTTTTGTTGTTTTGGTTTAATAATTGTTTAAATGTTGGTTCTATATTTTGAAATGGAGTTGATGCTCTTCAGTTCAAAACCAATTGGCATGAGTTAGTTACAATTCTTCAATGATTCTAACATGGTATGAATGAATAATTGGGTATAGTGTTCCTGTTGGGCCCTCAAATAGGGGCGTTATTTCATGGTACTAAACAGTTTGTATCCGTTATAAACATTCAAATGTTTATTTTTTACCCCATTATCTTATCCACTAAAAACTATAAACCGATCCAAGGTGGCCCCTTCCCAACATCGCCTTTCTTGGAATTAGTGCTTTGGGCTGCAACTTTGTGGATCATCGGGTTGAACCCGAACCCGACGTTTGATTTGTTGATACCATCGATTTTTTATACATTGTTTGGTTAATGAGCTAAGGGTGTAGATCAAATCATCATGTTGTGTATTCGGGTTACTTTTGGGTTCGGGTTGGCACAAATTTGTAGGTCACAATTTCTTATCTTTGGGACCCTATGTCAGGTCATTTTTGGCCTTGTCTATTTGCATGACATAGTCAATTTCATATAATAAATGGGAGAGTGGGTAACAGCTTTGTTTTCGATTCTCCCTTACGTGTTGATGCATTTTCACATGAAGGAACCCTATGGATTGAAACTCATACCATTTTTATTTTGTTATATGGACTCGAGATGTGGTAGGGCTTCATGGAGTGCGGGATGAGATTGCCAGTCTGCTAGTGTCTAGAAGTTAATGTTTCTATTGTTGTACCCCTAGCTATGTATGTATATCTCTATGGGTAGTCCAGTCAATTTTGTAACAGGTTTAAACCTAGCTAATCTTATGGGAGTGTTGAAATCTGTACAGTACTGCTTATTATGACAGACCAATGAAATTAGATTGACTATCTTTGTCTATGTGGACTTTATATGTTAAAATAAAACATTTCTATGTGCGCATTTTGATAGAATTTATGTAACTGTCAAACTCTTACAAAAGGGGCCGTTGTTCTGCATTTGAATTTTAATCATTATGATGTGTTTGCAGTTCAATTGAGGAGTCTTTGCAATTCTATGGAATAGGTGAAAATATATAAATATCAGGTTTTCAACGGATTAAACATGTGGGTATTGAATCTATATTATTTTGGCTCTCAAAGAAAATTTGGGACTGGTATTTTTAACATGTTAAAAAAATAATCTTTAATATTTTCAAAAAAACATGTTTTTTCCATTTCAACCAAACATCAAAATAACATTCAGCACTTATAAAATGGACCAAAATACCCTTCCAATAATCACATAAGTCAACTGGGCTTAATATTTTTCATTGAACCAAACACTTATTTTTCTAAACTCTTAAAATTATCATCCTTCCTCTTTCTGCACTTAACAATCAGCACTTAAAATCCGCTTTCTGTTTGCCAAACAGCACCTTAGTGTTATAATAAAAGGAATAAAATATTTATTATTAGAGGTAGTAACTATAATATTAATAATGAATGTTATAATAATTTCGTGTATGTTTAAAATTAGTAATTTTCAAGATATCATTAATTCATTGTTCGGGTTGGAATATTCTTTAAATTTAATTAAAAAACCCAATTCGGGTTGATTAGAAGTGCTTTCTCTCGTCATGGTTGAGAATACTCATTTTCAAAATACATATATACATACACAAGAAAATCGGACACTAATATTGTTAGGGTATTTGATCGTGTGCTATGAAAACTCTAATTTTTAAATATATTTGTGAAATGGAGTTGAAGCTCTAACTACAGTCAGGCAGGATTCAACTAAATATTGGGCCCTCAAATATGGGCATTATTTCCACCCTGGTACTTATCCAACCCACCCCCATTATCTTATCCACTAAAAACTGTAAACCGATCCCCAAGGTGGCCCCTTCCCAACATCGCCTTCTTGGAATACAAAGACGGCGTCGTGTGTTATTTTTTTATTGGATCCTGACAAGTTTGATCGGTACACTATCATTATTAATCAATAGAAGAGTAACATGTATTTAATAAACTATGTTATTTGATTCATAGATTCAATATTCAATAAGACACTTATATACAATAATCAACTATACAATTCGATTCATAAGCTGTATAATTTAATTCATAGATTGCATAAAAACCAAACCCAAAGTCTCACTTAATCATATTCCTAACAACACTAAATACTAACTTTGAAAAAATTATATATACATGTATGGAGAAAGACTGGTTATTATTTATTCTATTTATCCATTAAAAACTATTATTACGTTCTAATAAGACAGGAGAAGAATAAGCTGAATAACAACCAAAAATATTATTCCATTACTATTTATCATATTATATAACAATTTTATGTCTAGATAAGCTATTCACAAACATGAGGAGGCTTAAATAAGAGCAAGGTTTCACCCACCCTGGGGAGAAAAATCAAATCCAAAATCCTGATGAAATTTGAGAATCTCAACTGGATTGATCAATAATTGGAACACGGAAACATACAAGCAAATAAGACCAGAAACTTTGGTGACAATGCAAGCAAAGAATTCTTATTAGAAATATATCTGAAATTCTAATATAAGCAATTCCCACAGCAATGCCCGAGTTAAAAATAAAAGCCATTGACAAACACAGAGCCAAGGCTTGGATACCAGTCTTGGTAGCACACTCTTTACAGAGATAGACCCATTAAGTATTAACCACACCTAAAGCCTTCTACACCCGCCTCCGCATGCGCCGCCCATTCAAATCGATCCCATCAGCCACTATATTCATCCCGATGTTGCTACTGCTTGTCCGCTTCTTGCATACCAGGTTTGGGTCCTCATCAACCACAGCGACTGCTTCCAACATATCTGACAGAAGTGCCGGGCAGGTCTCCTCCAAGTGGTGGTATCCCTCAGACTTCATCACAGCTGTAACAACAATTATTTTATGATAGTGAAGTGAAAAAAATGAATATTCCGGGCAAAAAAACACAATAGACACAATAGATCATTTAATATTCACAATGCAATCGCCTAATAACCTACTAGAGCACCCATTTCGGTTCATGTTTCATGATTGAACAGAATACAACCTATTATGTGCCTACTCAATGGAGGAGACCAATTTAGTTTCAGAGAAGCTTGATCAAAGTCATATTTGTGAGGTTCAGCATTTTTTTCCTCACCAGCTTCGCTCATTCTACTAATTGTATGTACCATCCAACATCCAGAAGTTAAATGAATACATGACATTGTCAACCCCGATTTCTCAAAAAGGCCATTCTCAGTCATCCACCATATATATGCTTCCACCTGGACCAGATCAGAGCAATCATGCTGGTGAACAAATTGCCTCATAGATAGCTTTGTCCCAATTGATACCCTTATTAAGGGAAGTGACAAAAAAATCTCTGACCATCATTCAACATGCAGACTAAGGTATATTTCTACATATAAACATTCATTCTCCATTGTTCTACCACACAACGTGAAAATCAATAAACTTAGCCTGTTCAACATAAGACCCATAATATGATTTCCAAGAACTCCTAGAGTTTCAACACAGCTTTCTGCATTACCTAGTGGCAGTTCATCATTCCTGTCCTTCACAGAACTGCCCAACTCCAGCCCTATTAAATATAAGAAGCTCAAAAGAACAATTGTCCAACATATTCAGAAGCCTCAAACTGTCATAATCTTGAAAAGTCATTTTTCAATCTGCTATTGATAATTTCCTGCATATCCTATATCAATATCAACAGTACCCATCCATAAAGTTTCATTAAAGAAATGTGAAAAAAGAATGCTAGTTAGCTCTCAAATTTCTACAACAAGAAAGCTCAGATCTTTCATATCCCCTATCAATTGTGTATCATATTTTCTCACTGGATCCTAGAAGGTGGCAGTGAAAAGATCAAGATACTTTTAGACATCTCAGAATACCAGAAATCTACATGAACCTGTGGATGCTCTAGTAAATTTACCTATCTATGGAAAAAAAAAACAGCAAAGTCGGCGCAACCTGGAGAGTGCACTCCTCCAATTCTATGGACAACACGCACCTCCTAAGTGTCCTGGCGTAGCAACATATCTGAGGCAAGCCGCCTTCAATTGAGCACAATTATGTTGCTCCGCCAGGGCCAATGTCGTTGCTGCGGTATCTGCAGTGAGTTCTTCACATAACTTCGCTTCACACAATATCTTCAGCCGATCCAAGCCATAACAATCTGCGGCAGCGAGGAGATGCTGCACCAAAATTGTTGAGGTGCACATTGATATCGATCCCGTAAGTTCATGTACATTAGGTAGCAGATCTGAGTAAATGAACTGGAGCATGGCCTGTAAAAATGTGTCCCATGTCAGTTACTGAAAGAGACAAGATTATGTATTAGAAGAATCCATTGATTAAGGAAAATGATACATTCAGCCCCCATTGCAGCCCCATTTGCAATCCACACCATTTTTCTTTTCTTTAAATATCATAACACTATCCCATTGAAGTGCATGCAGTTATATAAAATGATGTATATACTGAGTTACAATGATATATATTTTTCACTTTGAAAAAATAAAAAAAAATCAGTTCATACACACTATAATAGAATTCCATATACTATGATAACGAAGTACATGCTATGTTATCATAGTATACAGGGCTGCAAAATGGGCTAAAAAACGGATTAAGTGTATCAGCACTCATTAATTAATAGTAATGGAAACAATTTTGTGCATCAGAGCTAGCCTAATGGCGCACGAACATATCCACTGCTTACTAGCCCCTTCCAGCTTCATACACTCAATATCCATGCATGAATGTAAATACCATGTCAATGGAGTTTTGTTAAGAAAAATAAACTGACAATGTTCAACAGATGCAATCCAAAAAAAATGAAAAGAAAATAAGTAAACCAACAACAAAATGAACAACCTGCTCATGCTTCCTTCACCTCTCCAATCAAACACAAAAAATGCAGCATTGCAGAGGTCTTGTTTGGTCATTACGCAAAAAGTTGATTGGAATATAACATATCAAAACAGGAAATCAAAAGAGGAACATTAATGCTTTTCAGTGAACATTTTTGGTTTCATCTTTCCTTATCCTCTGCCTTATACATCCATATACAGGCCAATTCAATGCTTTATTTTAGATTATCAACTGTACTGAAGTGATTAGATGACAAAGTGCAGAAACAACATGTAAACCTCTTGGAAAGAGCAGGATTATCAATGCCTTCAATTTTCTTTTTCCTTTATTTTCGCGGGGGGCGAGGATTTCAATCTGAACCTTCAAAGTTCATCTAAGATTGCATTTTTTTTATGACGTGCTCAACCATGTCAAAAGAACTTGATCAAATAAGGTTGGAAATGCACAGCTACAAACAGCTTTTTTTATCCACGACTAGTTGTAGAAAATGTAAATATCAGATTATGCATCCTCTACAGAGAGGTACGACCTCTAAAAAACTCCCAAATTTCTGCACCATTCATGGATCAACAAAACATTTTACTAATAAAACGCAATAGCATATTCTAGGTCCAATTATATGTAAACCAAATAAAAGATAGGGGGGAATGTAATTCTAAAATGTAAAACTGTTATAAAAAAACTCACTTTGAAAACAGGCGGCTCCACATCCTTCACTTCCACTTTTTCCATATTTGGATCACCAATCAGCCCAAAAAATTGAGCTCTGAACACCGGAGAACGAGCTGCAAGAACCAATTTATGGGCCTTGAAAGTCTCCTCACCAACTTCAAAAACTATATCAGAACCAATGCCAGAATCCAGTAACTCTTTAAAACTCTGACCCATGTCTGTCGGTGGTATGGGGATACTAAAGAGTCTGGGCCCCTCAACACGTGTCCTAACAACTCCAACTGTGCAATGCATGGAAAGACAATCATCTTTCAAGAAATCTGATGTTTCCAATGCACTTCTTCTAAAAAATCGCTTGTAACCCCTGAAACACATAGTCATATTGGTCACGACCCTTCTTTTTTTGGAAGAAGAAGAAGATATTGGTCACAACCCTCGAAAATATTGAAATAAAAATGAATCACACATGGTTGTTCTGGGTTAATGATTCTTAAGTAAAGTTCACAACTTTAAACCACTCAAAAAAATGTAAATTCAAAGCATATCATACTTCTTAAAAGTTCGGTTAGCAACTTGGCATCTTCTAGGAATATTAGAAATCAGCACCTTTAATTCTTTAACAAATAATCCTAATTGTGTGTGTGTATAAAAAGCATCATCCACGTAATATCATATTTTGCAAAAGCAACAAATCATTTTGAATAATATAAATGAACATATACAAAAACCCAAAAAAAAAAAATCCACATCAAATACAACATGAAACACATACAGATAACTCAACCCAGATTCAAAGATACCCAAATTCTCAAAAGCATCAAAACAAGAAACCTGCCAAAACAAAAGCACAACCATAAAAAAGATGAATCAAAGCCCGACATTTAAACAACAAAACCACAAAATATCAAGAAACCCATCATTACCACATGCTTCCTCTGTACTTGAGCGTGTACGGCCCGCTCTCGAGCGCCCGATCGAAATGGCTGTGGACCTTGTGTTTCCCCTTCCCGCTCTGGTCAAGCAACGTGAGCTCGAACAGCGCCCTCACGTCGGTCCCATCGCTCGCGAGCGCGATGAACACCGACACGTACATCGACGAGTCCTCCGGGTTCTTCCCGTCCGGGTAGAAGTAGATCGCCCAGTCGTAACCCCCCACCGTGAACGTGTCGCTCGACATGTACTTCCCGGCCCCCATCCCCTTCACGAGCGTGTAACCCTTGATGGTGAAACTGTGAGACCCGTTCACCGTCTCGCTCACCGACCTGGAGCTCGAATCGTTCGGCGAAGAGAGGGCCATGGCCGGCCAAGACGGAGAGGCGTGGGCCGTGCTCAGGTCCCTATCGATCATGGTCATCGGAGACAATATCGCATGGAATTCGATACAGATATGGTTCAATTAGGGTTTTCAATTCCGTTTATTTTTGGGGATTTCGAGTGGAGGAAGGGATTTGGGGGAAAAGACGATAGAGAGAGAGGAAAGTCGGGTCGGGTTGGGTTTATATAGGCAGTTGTGTGTGGACTCGGACAGTGGAAGTCGGTGTGCGAGTGTGAATTCTGACCGTTGATTTGATGTGAAGAACGTTTTCTATTCGGGTGGGCTGTGGAAGGCACGTGGAAATGATGATCGGGTCGATTGAGGCGTTAAAGTGGGCTGTTGCTCGTTCTTTCGGTCATTCTTGCGTCAGAAGCTGAGGTTTGTCTCCCAGATTTAAATCAATCAGAGTTGGAAGAGATTAATAATCTGATTTTTTTTTAAGACAAGGTAGATTTTTTATAAATCATATATAATCGAGTTTATAATAAGTTTAAAAATGGAGGAGGAAGAAAGAAAAGACTACCAATATGTGATGACTGATGAACCCCACAAGAGGTGAATAGAGAATATCTGAATTAATTATGGATTGGATTGTGATTGTTATTTTAAATTCAAAATTTGAAACTGGGGATGACGGTGAATAGAGAATCTTGAATATAAGCTATAGAAAATGAGAAAAATAAATTGAATGATTTAAATTTTATTTTAAATATTATATAGTTCATATTTGATAATGAATAGATGACACATTTTATTTTTTTTATAAAAAAAACATAGATAACTACCTCCTTTTGAAAAAACTCTCACTAATCAGTGATGGCAAAAGTTGTTGGCAGGGAATCAATCAGAATCTTTGGATTTTTATTTTCAAGAAAAAAAACAAAAAGGATCTTTAGATCTTGACACAGTGGGGCTTGGTCTATGTGTTTATCACGTGAAATTTCGAACACCGTTTGAATCTGATAACAGCAAGATTGATATTACCCGATAGTGATTTAAATAAACTTGGTATAAATTGATTAAATTCTCATAATAATTCCATGGACATAAAAAAAATTTACTCACAATTTATCCACTTATAAGTTATAACTTATTTATACTCTGTTATAAAACGCGAACAATACGGCCCAAATTGGTATATTTGTAAATCGATCCCCATATTTCATCAGTTTTACAATCAGCTCCCTATATTATGTTATAAGCACGTCCCTCACAGGCCACAGCAATAATCAGGTCCCTAAAAACATGCGGCTAATTTTGTATTTTTATGGTCTATTTTCAGAACCGCCCCCAGGTTCTACCTATTTCACAATCAAATCCGTATCTGTGTTACAAACAACTCCCTTGTTCAGATATTTAGATTTATAATCAGGTCTCTAGTATCAAAACATGACTTCCAAACTTAAAATTTCATCAAATTACATCCAATGTTTTTTTAAACCATTAAGATACCTAAAATTAATATTTTAGTCTCATTTAATAAATGCTAAAATTACAAATGGAATCAGATCCATTTGGATCTATAAAGTTATTGATTGCAAGTCTTCACTGTATTTTGAGTTTTCATTTTCACATTTTCAACTATATATATTCACATATGGTACTTTACGGTGATGATAAAAAAACTAACTGTAGAGCTCAAAAATAAGGCTCACCCGTTGAGATCCACGTAGCGGCGGCTCACGATCCATTTAAGGGCGGTCCACGACCTGGATCTTCTATCTCAGTGGATCCGGCTTGTCAGCCAGCCAAAACTCTCAATCTAGTCAGACTTGTTGCCTACCCAAGATATACAAATCCAACAAATCTAGGTCCATTATAATTATAATCCACTAATTAGCCTGAATTTATCTTGAGGATGGGATGAATGAATAAATCAACCCTGAATCTTGACAAATCTAGGTAAGATCAATCTCAATTGAATGAGATTGGTTTCCAGGATCTGAGATCCCATATGATCTATAAGGATGTGATATCCAGGAAATCCTAAAAGCATAAAAAGGAACTATGTATGACTTGATCCCCAGAGGCAAATAGAGGGGTACGTAGGTAGTTTAGAGAAATATCTCAAGGTCCAGTCCCAAAAAATAATTTTTGACCACATCCCGGAAAGATGGAAGCCGACCGGACCGAGGAAGAGATAGGGAGGAGCGGAGCCAACGGATCTTGGTGACCCGAATCCGGATAGTCAATTTCCGTACCTTCACTAATTATTCCATAAATTTTTATAAATCCTTATTTATCTCACGCATTAAGTGTATCCACTTGTTCTTGACTCTCTCCTTTCAATAGGGGATTCTGACTTCCGATAAAAGATTTAAATTAGTTTATTGATTATTGATATCATGAATATTAGTTATTAATATTACGATTGTATTAATCATTTGATGAAAGAGTAAAACATAATTTTCATAAACAGTGTAATGTATGTTCATATAATTGTATTGTTTAATCTGTTATTTTAACAAACGCATTACATAAATAAAGTCTTGCGGAGTATTTGTTATTTCCTTAAACTAATTACAATTCATATTTCATTAAACTTGAGGTCACATGAAATCAGTTGAATTATTTGCTAAACAATTTTATTTTATATTAACGCTTTGTTAGCACTCTTTGAGGTAGGTTTTTTAGCTTGGAAGGAAGAACTTTTCATGTCTAATTAATATAAAATTTGTGTTCAATTTAAATTTAATATTCATTAAAAGATACAATATTAAAATATGGTCAATAATACGCACGTATGCATGTACAATGCACTAATTTATAATAATACAGATTAACAGAGTAAAAATTTTGCTCACCGCCATCCTTTGACTGAAAAATGTACAAGCGAATTATATGCAGGCCATTCCCGCCGTGTTTTGGCTAAGTGGTTGAGGACACCTCTCCTTGGGAGCAGGGGCGGACCCAGGATTTAGAACTAGAGGAGGCCGGGGATCAAACAATATACTTGACATAAAAAAATATAACAAAATATAAATATAAAGATGATAATTTAAGATAAAAATATCAAAATTCAAATCATTCATTATAAGTCAATGCACCGATGAAGATATCATAGAAATCGTCACAAAAATAAATAAAAAATTACATATCTTTTACTTTAGTTGCGCCCGACGATTTTTCACTGAATAAAATTTATTTACAATCATGTTATTGTCAAATTTTTCAGCTATTTCTTTTTCAATATATAAAATTAGACAATTTGCAAGAAATTCATCCTCCATCTTATTATGAAGTCTTGTTTTAACAAGCTTCATAGCTAAAAATGATCGTTCGGTAATTGCTACCGAAACTGGAAGAGTCAAAACAAGACGAATCAATCTATCAATGAGATAAAATGTCTTCGACTTTTCTGTTTCCATGAATGCTTGACATAGTTCAGATATTCTAGACAAATGTTAAAATCTTTCATGAGAAAAAACATCAAGCACATAATGTTGTAATTGACGTATATAGAATTAAAAGTGGGGATCGAAAAAAAAAACAAATATTACTCATACAAAAATTTAAAGAGTAAAGAATTGAAGATGAAAAATAATATTTTTAAATCTTCTAATCCAATCAACAAAAATAAATCAAATTCTTCAACAATAAAATAAATAAAGATCAAATACAAAGAAAAAAATATCTAAAGTAAGTATTCAAAATATTTTCATTTAAAAATATATATTAAACATTCAACAAGAAAGACTGCAGGGGTTGAAGATGCTTTTGATGGGATCAGAGATGTCACAAGCGCACCATTTTTTTTTCGGTCGTACGTGGGTGTAATAGTCGGGACCCTCTTATGCCGGTTTATGCTAATATTTACGTGTTTGGTGTACAGGGGAGGATAATTTTATGCTATTGTGCTTTTGATCTTTATTCTCCTTGAAGTCGTACATTTGGTTTAATTTTTGAAAAGCACCTTCGAGACATATTTGAGATTCACGTTCAACATATGAAATCTTCATTTTTGAGTTACCTTTCATATAAAATTGGTTTGGCGTTATTTGGAATTATATTAGAAAAGTTATGCCTGTTTTACCATTTATGCCCCTAGAAGAATAAATCGCGAGGTCTTTTGTTCGTCGTTATTTTAAATATAGTTGGAGGCTTCTTCTGATCTTGGCTCAAACATAGAAGTTGTAGATATTTTCGTTATCTTTCCAACAGAAGTTGTTTCATGTGAAGTGGATTTCCCTACGAGAAGATATGGCTGTTTGAGTCAAGGCTGCGCAGATTTTAATGGAAGGGCATTTATGTAATTTGGCGAAACCTAAAGTTTTTAATAAGGTGAGTCGGTGGTGTTGGGAGATTTATTAAGAGAGAGAGAGAGAGTCGTCGACGGAGACTCTTCAAACAGAAAAAAAGGGGGAAAAATCAGGAAAAAATTAGAAAAATTGGGAAAAGCTTCGTGGAGCATTTTTCGCGATACATTGGGTAAAGATTTTTATTCTTTTTATTGTTGTCCTTCGTCTAGGGTTGTTTTATTTCAGTTTTGAATCAAATTTGTGATTTGGGGCTGGAATATGATTATTTTTTGAGGCTGGATAAATAGGTATTTGATGGTTGATTTTATAGTATCATTTTAGGGTTTGTAGTGGGGATGTCATTTTTGTCTTGGTGGATTTGGGAATTGTTTGATTAATAGGGCTATATTTTAGTATCTGATTGAGGTTATAATTTTATCAGTGGTTTCCTGTCTGCGTGGTTTAGGAGCTGGAATAGGGTGAGTCCAGCTTGGGATTGTGAATTGTGGGGTAAGTAACCCGATTGACTTTTACCTGTTCCATTTCATTCCATGTTGTATTATTGTAAGTAACCCGATTGACTTTTACCTGTTCCATTTCATTCCACGTTGTATTATTGTAAGTAACCCGTTCGATATTTGTTTGTTCCATTCCATTCCATGTTGTATTATTGTAAGTAACCCGATTGACTTTTACCTGTTCCATTTCATTCCACGTTGTATTATTGTAAGTAACCCGTTCGATATTTGTTTGTTCCATTCCATTCCATGTTGTATTATTGTAAGTAACCCGATTGATTTTGATTGTTTCGTTCCATTCCATTATTTGTTCCATTCCGTTCCGTGTGGTATTGTTGATTCGACATTTACTCATTCCATTCCACCCCACATTTTATTGTTGTTGAGTCTATTCAATTGTATTTGATAATCCAGATGATTTCGATTGTGAGTACTGCATTTAAATGTCCTATTATTGAGACATATTCCTTCATTGTTGTTAGATTGTGGCTGTTCGAGATTCTAAAATATTCTTATAATTGATCTCTTTGTATCTTGGAGTTATTCTTTTGTTGGATTCCAGATTAGTTTTCCTCAATTATATCTCGTGAGCCTATAATTGATTTATTCGTATTGTGAGTTTTCCTTGATATTATATATACATCCTTGTTATTCGATATCTTCCTATGATCAGAATGACTGTGTTGCTTGACCATGAAACCTTGTAGTATGTTTGGCATCGTTGCTTCTATATTACCTCTTATGTACTTGGAGTTGGATGACCATAGACCTTACAGTGAGGGTTGAGGTTTGCCTCCCTAGCGCGCATAAGTACGTACGGTCCAGCGAGGGGGACTTGAGAATACCCTGCCGTGCCTGGACGTTCCGAGGGCCAGGTAGTGAATCCGCGGTGGACGTTCCGAGGGCCACACGCGAGGTATGTGGATATCTTGGACATAGGGGCCAAGATGGTGGGGTCGTGCAGATGGTCAATCCTACGCTTTGGACATTTGGAGACCAGAATTGTGATTTCCTTATCTTTCTTGTAGCATTGTGACATTTCCAGGGCCATCGGTGATTTAATTAACATCCTTTTGATTGATGGGTAATTTCAGAGTACTTGCTTTCAGTCCAATTGTGATACATCTTGATGATATTCATTGGCATTATCAGTTGTAAGGTGTTAGTTTGAGCTATTCATTCCTATGTTTATATATCAGCGATGTTATTGTTCTCCGCTGATGCTTATACGGTAATTCCATTTATCATTATACTTTGACCTGGTGTTTATTGAGATTACTGAGCTTGACTTTTGATGTCATTCTTGTTTCCTTGTGCGTGGAATGTCTGGGTTACTTACTGAGCTTCTTTCGCTCATTCCGTTCTATTTTCTCTTACTTTGCAGAGTAGAGGCGGGGTTGGTGGACGTTGGCTTAGTCTTCTTTTGGTGCCACGTCCAGCTGGTGATAGGTATATATAGATGTGTATAGTTTGATGTTTTGGATCTGTATATGATTATTTTGGTAGAGGCTGGTCTAGCGAACCATGCCTATGTTAAATGCTCTGTACATATGGATGACTGTATATGAGGTGTGTTAGATGCTCTGTTGACTGCTTAAACTTTCCTGGGTGTGTTGTGATATAGGTGATTATACATATCTTGTTGATTATCTGTTATCCCAGGGTTGTTATCATATGTGATTATATAGGGTGGACATTTCGATGTTTTGTTTTAGAAAAAAAAAATATTATGGTGGGTTTTTAGGCACGTGACGCGCTCGTGTCGGCGTTTCGGGGCACGGGCCGCCACAGTGGGACTAGGGATGTGAGGGAGTAATAGATGGCCGCCCAAAAATGTGGAAAAACCCTTTGGGCTTGTCATATAAGCAGTAATAGATGGTTAGTTTGTGGATCCATGTTGACACTTAGTTTATACTATTAAATTAGAGTTGGGATTTTGTAAATCCCCCAAGGCCTTTGTACAAAAAAACGATTTTTTTAAAAAAAATACATGGGTCAGTATTTGAGTCACGTGATTTCATTAATAAGTTGATTTAAGTTAGTAATTTTAAAAATTATTATAAAACGGTTTAACTATTAATGTTCCAAACAGGTGAAGGAAAAATATTTTCTATAAAAAAATTATAATATGATGCATTTGGATAAAAAAAACTCATTCTAGCCTTGAGCTTGGTTAGAGAATGCTAACCACAAAAGAATAGAATCATTTTGGCTTTCAATCCTTCTAATAGTGCATTCGGTTGCGTGATTGTAAAACTGATTTTGCAGGAAGCATCAACCAACTTTTTAAAATTACAGCTTTTGGATAATATTTATTTGAGATTTGTCTACATGAATTTGTTACATGCTACAGTAAAACTGTTTGATTCTGCAACTTCATGCAAACGCAAAAATTGTTCAATCATGCAACCAAATGCTGCAAGACTCCATTTGAATCTGCGGTAAAACAGATTCTGCGGCGTAGAATTCCATCTAATATCATCACAGATCCAAACAGAAATCCCACGTCTGGGTTTGAATTGTAAAAATGATGTTTATAGGAAAAAAAATTCGCATTTGGAAAATGTCAGAAACAACGCTCTCACACTTACTCAAATGTGGAGTTCATCACCACCGTCCTAAATAGGTCTTAAGTAACATTGATTATGCCCCATCCATATTGTTTCTCTTTTTAGCTTATTTATTTTACTGTCTCTTATCACTAATTCAGAATTGTATTTTGTTATCAAAAATGAAATACGGTAGGCTTGATAGTATCGTATCTTTAAAAAAAAAGAGATCAATTGTTATTTTTGTTATAGTCAGTAGTTTCAACGGATGCATCACGAATTTGTGGTCCTATTTTGAACCCAACAATAAAAAGTATCAATTACATGCAATCCATATGTATAATATTATCCAACAAGGATTATTCTCCCATTGATGAAACAATCAAATTTTCTTTTTTTATGTAAAGTGTCTGTATGATTAATCAAAACATGTGCAAAAACTCTCTTTTGTGGGATATTGCCTGCTCATAGCTCACCAAACATTGGCATTTCTTCAATATTATTATCTAGTTTTTTAAATTTATGAAATGAGTAAAAACATTATAAAAAATGTTTGGAAATCAAAATATTAAACCCGAATCATGGGATGTGAATACTCATAGGAAGGGGTTCAGACAAAACCATCGAACCCAAATATTTTTGTTATCAGATTTTGGTGTAGGATTGAACAAACTTGTCCTAATTTGCCCCGCTGCTATTCCTAGTTCACACGGACCTGTCTGTAGCAAAATATACAAATGCATGTGACATACCCAGCCATGGTGGGGCACGTGCACAACACGATGATTTTTTTTGAATCCTGGAAAATTAGGAATATCTGATATTTGAATATACGGAATGCGAATATAGATATTAGTATAGTCGATTTGAAAAATATTTAAATCAAACATATGTTATAAAATTATACATTTTTATTACATGTTGTTCGTATTTGTTATTTTGTATAATTGATTACAATTATGATAACTATTAAATTTTCAATGTATAATATATAAAAGAAAGAATAAGCTTTAAAATCTTCATTTTTTTTTTGAAAAAAAACTAACATTTTATAATTTGACGAAACAGATTGAGAAAACCCAAAAGAGGAAATTTCTCTAGAGATACAAGGATAATTTTGAAATAAAACAAAAGAAATGAAGCAAAGGCGAGCCCGCAAAAAGATATTTTTCTAATATATCACTTATTAATATTTAAACATATTAATTATCCAAAAAAAATTCATATTTGATCCTTATAAAAAAAATTAATATTTGTATCCGAATGATTAGGATTAGGAGCAGAGGATCACCTGTTTTTGATCCCCGTATAAAGGTCCAGTTTTTTATTTCAAAATTTTTTATTTTCTTAAATAAAATAAGTTTTTACGCCTCTCTCAAGTTGTAAAATGATTTTTCAGACAAATCTATTTATTATTTTTTATTATTTAAATAGAGCTATTAAAATATTAATACTTTTTTATAAAATATAAAGTAAAAATTTTATTATAAAAATTTATTTGAGCCTGCCTTAAAATAAAGTTCTGGATTCACAGTTGATTAGGATAAAATACAAATATTAACAATGTATCTGATAAAATACATATATATTTGATCAATTAATGTCCTCTTAAAACCAAGCACGCGCGCGGGTCTTCGCAACTCACTTGCAGTTGCTTCGGCGTCCATCTGCAGCAAAGAATATTAAACTGTGAAATTCTCTACAAATGAGTCTATAAATCTCGGATTAATTATTGTATCATATGGTTGTACGTATGATAGTATCAATTAATGTTACCAATCAAGGTCACATGTAATTTGTAGCCAACCAGGCATTAATCGAGGTAGGTAATCAAGGAAACAATCCTCATCTCGCCTTCCAATGCTGCCATCAAGACTGTTGCTAAGCTTGTCAATTATTAAAAAAAAACTTTTAAAAAAAATGATATTTTGAAAATTTGTATTCATATCTAAAATTTCGTATATAAATTTGTATTATAACATTATATATTACATTTTTAGGATTTTAATGTGTTTTTTTTTTGTTATTTTGTATGTTAACCATGTTATGTTTTATGTGTATATATACTTATAAATTTATGTTTTATAGTAGATAATCATTGAACTATTTACATATTTTGGATATCTTTTCAATTACTCTAAAATCAAATATTTAAAAACTTTCTATATCAATTTTAATATTTTAGATATTTTGAATAATTATTCGAATCTATACCTGAATTTTGGATATGCTAATTTTAAATATCCATAGAAAATCATATACAATTTTTTTTACACTTAATTCTTTTTATAGTACACCCTCTCTAATCACTATAACTTGTATATTTTATTAAAAATAATTTATATTTTTTTATAAATGATATCATCTTATTAATTAAAATAAATATTTTAATTTTTATAAAAATATATACTTTATTATACAATATATATGATTTAAAAAAAACATGTAAATGTGTGCCATTTTCCATATTCGATGTGTGTTTTAAGAGTCCGCAACCACTCATGATTGACTTCGATCAGTTCAATTAGTATCGAATTTGGGTACAAGAGTCACTCTCCTATTGGATCTAGTCAAGTTTAGGTGTGATCAGTATTATCAGCATCTAATAGGATAGTGATATTTGCATTCAATAATTAATTGTTCAGTTTGATTTATATGCTCTATGATTCAGGTTTCGTTTAGTTGCGCGGTTTGGACAGATTTAACTTTTTAAAAAGCTGAATTCCTTTTAATTTTTTTTCTCAAAATCTGTGTTTTGAAAAGCTAAAAAACATTACTTTTTGGTCGGAATCGATTTTTTGAATTGAAAATAACTTTATTTGTCAAATATCAACTTCTTTTAAATATTATTTTTTAATTAAAAAAGTATCTTAATAAAAGTCAATATCAAAATCATCTTAAAAAGTAACTTTATTTCAAAAGCTACATTTTAATATGTGTTTTCAAAAAGAGTCTCAATTAAGATGATATGCAATTCAAGATTGTTGGACTAACTCAAACAATATATGACTGTATTCAGTATTTTAACAAGTTACCGAAATCACACGGTCACACCCACTCGCGCGCGCACATGCTAGTAATTAATCTCACGTGACTGTCATTGGAAAAACTGAAAAAGCGAAAACCGCACAGACCGTACGGGACCTCGTCGAGACCGCCCTATATAAAACGCGCGAGTGATCCGAGACGGACTCGCCAGCCAAATCTGGTCTCTCGAAAATCGAAGCCCCATCAAGCGATCATTCGATCCAACGCGATTCAATTCGATTCGACGCCATTGTTGGAAAGCTATGATGGGCTTCGTCGGCCTCGGCCCAGGAGGAGGCGCCGCCGTGGCGGGAGGCGGCGGAGGGGGGTTCTTCACGTCCTCGCTCCTCCTCAAGTTCACCTTCCTCGCATTGACTTCCATCGCCTTCTTCCACCTCGGCCGCCACTGGTCCGATGGCGGATTCGATCAGATCGTCTTCTACAGCCGCCCCTTCTCGCCTCCCGCCTCCTCCGTATCGATCTCCCCCAACGCCGGCAAATCCTTCGATGACACCATCTCCGCCGCCACTACCCCGCCCCCGCCGCCTCCTCCACCTCTGCCACCTCCGCCGCCTCCGCCACCTCCACCTCCGCCGCCTCCGCCACCTCCTCCGCCTCCTCCGCCTCCGCCTTCGCCTCCGCCACCTCCATCTCCGCCGCCTCCGCCACCTCCGCCGCCTCCGCCGCCTCCTCCCTCTCCGCCTTCGCCTCCGCCACCTCCACCTCCGCCGGAGAAGCCGGAGAGGTTCGGTGTGGTGGACGAGAACGGGGCGATGAGGGACGACTTCAGTGTAGGAGGGGACGTCGATGGCGGGGATATTCCGGATGGATCTGATCAGGACGTCGGAGGAGGAAGAGGAAGAAATGGCGGGGGGGAGGGTAGGGTTAGGGTTAGTCAGTTCAAGAAATTTGAGAGCTGCCCGGAGAGCATGAGAGAGTATATTCCGTGCTTGGACAATGTGGATGCGATTAGGGCGCTCCCGTCAACAGAGAAGGGAGAGAAGTACGAGAGGCACTGTCCGAGTGATGGCAATGGTTTGAAGTGTTTAGTTCCTCCGCCAAAGGATTACAAGAAGCCAATCCCCTGGCCTAAGAGCAAAGATGAGGTAATAGCTAGAAATTTTTTTATCTTTTTTGACCAATTTGTTCAAAGTTATGTTTTGGCATGATATGGTGTTGATGCAGGTGTGGTTTAGCAATGTGCCTCATAATCGCTTGGTTGAAGACAAGGGAGGGCAGAACTGGATAACGAGAGATGGGGATAAGTTCAAATTCCCAGGAGGTGGGACTCAGTTCATTCATGGCGCAGATCAGTACTTGGATCAGATTTCGGAAGTAAGTTGCTCTTTGAACGTCCACCTTCTTGAAATAGATGTTGGATTTTTTTTGTTTTTTTGTCTGCGAGTTTGCTTAGCTATGGAAGGCACCATAATTAACAAAAAAAAAAAAAAAGCAAAAAAAGGAAAAAAGAAATGAAAAGAAAAACTCCATAGAAAATTCTTTATTTGGGTCTATTAAGTCATGTAGGCCAGGATGAAGAACAATAAGAACAAGGAAAGAATGAAATCCTAACTCTTAATACTTGATCTTGATCTTAGCTCATGGTTGGTGAACCCACAATTTGAATATACAGATGGTCCCGGATATCACTTTTGGTAAACATATAGGAGTTGTCTTGGATGTTGGCTGCGGTGTGGCAAGCTTCGGCGCTGCCCTGCTTTCACGCAATGTGACCACTATGTCCATAGCACCAAAGGATGTACATGAGAACCAGATTCAATTTGCTCTTGAGCGTGGTGTGCCTGCCATGGTGGCTGCTTTTGCTACACACCGTTTGCTGTACCCAAGCCAGGCTTTTGATATGATACACTGTTCAAGATGTCGGATTAATTGGACTCGTGATGGTAAATCATTCTCCTTTTGTACTATAATTGTGCGATTCCATGATATATCATGTAAAGCTCATTAGGCACTCCCATCATCTATAAATGATGGCCGTGGTTCCCTTTTTGCAAATTTATCTGGAACATTCATTTACTAGACCAGTTCAATCATGGTCTAGTAAATGAATGCTGTAACTTTGGTTGCAGAAGAGTATCATGTTTTACATGATTTACAAGGTTAAAAAGGCACTGAGATTTTAAAATGTTATCTATCTGATTCTGTGTTTCCTTAATGAGCACTTGGGCAGTTGGCTCTGTCTCAGATTTCCTTGTTGATTATTTCATCTTTTTGCTACATTTATACCACTGAACTATGACATTTTGCAATGGAAGTATGTGATCTGGGAACATCTGGTTACTGTCAACAATTTTCTGCAGTAATATGTTATTAATCAATGATCATATTGATTTTTGCCATCTAGCATTGGGTTAATGGGAATTGTTACGTGCTGCTCTCATCTGAATTTGTAGAAGATCGTAGGTAGATCAGGGACGTGGTGTTCCTCTTGTGGGCTCTTAAGTATTAAAATTTCTATTCTTTTCCAGACTACTGTAGCTTTTGTTTTCTTTGGTTGAAGATGGAATTCTGCTTCTTGAGGTCAACAGAATGCTTAGAGCTGGAGGGTACTTTGCCTGGGCAGCACAGCCTGTTTATAAACATGAAGAGAGCCAACAGGAAGCATGGAAAGGTATGCTTGATCATCACTATCACCGAGTGATATCATTTTAAACTTGAGTTTGTTCACAAAATATCTCAAACTCTCATGCGGAAGGTTGTGCTTAAGATACCAAATGCAAATCTGTCTTTTTTACTTTTTGTCACCATGAAACATTCTTTGAGTTTTGTTCTTTCCTATTACTTGTTCGAAACACTACTATTAAGAATCAAAATAGTTGACGAGTAGAGTTTCTAAATTTTTTTTGAGAAAGACCGTGTCGAAGTAATAAAATATAAGCATCATTAAAGAAGGTTGCTTGGTTTTTGTAAAAGCAGTGTTTATAAAGAGCAATGCTGTCATATTCGGCTGCATCTGCATCCCCAAAGTCTAAAACTGCATATGTTATTCTTCTTGTATTATGCTGATCCCATGAATGTGTGAGTGTCATGTTTTTCTTATCTTGTGATCCTCTTCCTCTTACTTTTTCATCAAGTATATCTCTTCTTGTATAGATTGGTTCTTTGATTTTAGCAACTATAATTGGTGCCATGAAAATTCCAAATTTTATGGTGATTTTCTCAATTACAATTTATGGTGATCTGTTCTCTTTAAGTTAAATATGCTTGTTCATGGAATATATTACATTAAATGGATCTCTATTTGGAAGTTGTTTTTAAATAAAAGACAATAAACTTGGTCCTCAATGTAAATATTCAAAAGTTGAGCTAATATACACGATCAATGATCAAATAATTGATGACAAATATCGCAAGCAATTACCGAGACCTTTATTTCAAACAGAATTTCAAATGAAAGATAATAAACATAGTTGAAAGAAACAAATTTGGGAGATGAATATATGCAATTAATGATCATGACAAATATTGCCAACGATTACCAACTGAATCATTGGGATGCATATAGCTTCGAGTCTCATAATTATAGGTTCAACATTTTTCAAAAGGACTGAAGGAGCTGTAAACAAAGAATTTACAACATTTAAATCAGGATAATAGAGTGAAAAACCACGCATGAAAAGTTTGTGGCCTCGTAAATTGGATGATGAGTCAAGATGGACTAATGACAATGTCCTAGGCAATTTTTTTTTTACATTTTTTTTATTAAGGGGATTCTCATAATTTTCTCGATGCCCTCCCGTCTTGCATGAAAGTTTGATGGCTACGCTGACCTTTGCCTGACATATATAGAGATGGAAGACCTCACCACTCGTATTTGTTGGGAGCTTGTGAAGAAGGAGGGTTACATTGCCATATGGAGGAAGCCTATGAATAACAGCTGCTACATTGGCCGTGGGGCTGGTGTTCAACCACCGCTTTGTGATGCAAATGATGACCCAGACAAACTTTGGTATTCCCACGACAAACTTCACTTTCAATCTTTTTTGATAGAAGTAGAGCTTCTAAGTAGAAACTCTCTAATCTTTGAAATGTACTTATATTTAGGTGAGGATGTTTATACATGTCAAGCAGAAAGGGTTTGCCTCATTATTTTGTTCTTGTCATGCTGTTTTAGGTATGTGGATCTGAAAGCATGCATCACTCGTCTCCCTGAGAATGGGTATGGAGCTAATGTTACAGCATGGCCTGCTCGCCTAGAGGATCCTCCAGATAGACTTCAGGGCGTTGAGATGGATGCCTACATTTCTAGAAAAGATCTCTTTAAGGCGGAAACCAAATATTGGGTTGACACTATAGGAAGTTATATCCGTACCTTTGGCTGGAGAACACTGGGAATTCGCAATGTTATGGACATGAGGGCAGGGTTTGGAGGGTATGCATTATATTTCCAATGCATCTTAAGATTTTTCTATTTAAAAAAAAAAAGTTTTACATGATGACTTGATTTTTCAGTACCATTGGATTTAAGATTGCATAGATAATTTGATAAATACAATACAATATAATTTAACTTGACTTTCTTTAGTTTAAACTTGAGGGTCCATGTATTGAATGAGTAGTAGATTTCAACAAGCCTTTTCAAAATTCAAAATGTTGATGGTTGTGAAATACTGAATTTTGAATTCTATGATGAATCATAAAATAATATATATCCTAGAGTTTGATGAATGCATGGTGGATGATGCGCACTTCTAATTATTAAGTGAATGGATGTATTTGTCAGCTATGCAATATGACTGAATCTCTACGTGTCATATAATGTGAAGTATGCGACTGAAACTAGTGTTACTTTCTTCTATTTATGAATTTATTTTTCATTTTTTATTTCGAAATTTTACAAGAAATGTTTTGTTTTACTTGAATGTTTTAATCTGTCTTCCTTTGTATGCCCCAAAAGCATCACAAAACGACATGATTTGTGTCAATAATGTCTCAGTAAAGGGACATGAACTTTACTGATATATTGAGGTTTACCTCCCTTTATCACATAGGTTATTCTTTCACGACTATATGGCCTCTTTCAAATCTCCCACAGTTGGTCCATGGATTCATCTTCATCTGCCAAGGATTAATTATATCTTCCTTTGTTTATGGGTGGACAAACAGGGGCGTGTAGTTGCATACATGAATTTTTGTATTGTTGTTTACTAATTTTGTTTTACAATCACAATAGGTTTGCAGCAGCGATGATTGATCAGCAGATGGACAACTGGGTGATGAATGTTGTTCCTATCAGCGAACCCAACACATTGCCTGTAATTTATGACCGCGGACTTATAGGGGTCACCCATGATTGGTAAGGCCTAATCTATTTCCTTAACTGGTCCATGCTCTTCCATATTTAATTAATATTAATATATTATTATATAATCTACAATATGTTTTTATTAGCGAAGCAATGCTCTATTCCAGAAACTTTAGTTGTATGTTGAAAAAATGGTTTTCTAACCAAAGCATTTTCTCATGGTCATTATAGAAGAAACAAAAATAAAAAAGGAAAAATAACATTAGATTGCTGACATGTCTTATTTGCAATTCTACACCATGCTGGTTGCTTACATTGCATGCCTCAAATATGCTCCAGGTGTGAACCATTTGATACATATCCAAGGACTTATGATTTCTTGCATGCCAATGGACTCTTCTCTGCTGAGCGGAAAAGGTAAACTTTCTCTCTGTTTCTACACAAGATGTTGATTTCACATAAATTGCTTGTGTGCTGGAAATTTTTTCATGGTTTGGAGGAAGTCAAACAGACGCAACTAATCACCAAATAAATGACACTGAAATATCTTAGCTCAAAGACCTCTCTCATCCACAAGGAGTTGAAATTGGGACACTGATGATGCTTCTCTTCTGTCATCCTCCATGAAACCACTAGGACTTGAGATTGAAATTCACCCTCATATATGGGCATCAAAAGCCTCACAAAAGGCTGACCATCAAGCCTATTTGAAAAATATCCATCTCCGCCAGAATCCACAACTGAAAAATTAAAAATGATTTTATATTCAAATATCTGGAGTACGAATATGAATATCCATGTCTGAAAAATATCCAAATCTGACATATAATGTAAAAGCATGTATGTTTGTATTCAGGGGCGGCGCCAGCTTGAGAGTGATGGGGTCAATTTAAGCATGTCAACGGACCTGACACGGAGCGGATATGGTCATATCCGTATCCGTATCCGAAATTTTTTTTATATATCCGTATCCGTATCCGTATCCGACGGATATTTAAAAAGAATATCCGTATCCGATCCAAAATTTCGGATACGGATTCGGATAATTATCCGAAATATCCGAAATAAATAAATAAATAAATAAATATAACAAATTTTCATTTAAAGTTTAAAAATTGACTTAAAATTAAAAATTCACAAACACAAGTCCTAACTTTACAACTATTAGAAAGAATAAATAAATAATTAAACATAACAAATTTTCATTTAAAGTTCAAAAATTGACTTAAAATTAAAAATTCACAAACACAAGTCCTAACTTTACAACTATTAGAAAGAATGTGAGCCACTTGATCAAAATCCAATGGTAGATATTAAATACTAATATTAACATTTTTTTAATGCCATCGGATACGGATATTTTTCGGATCGGATAGGGGTATATCCGTATCCGATCCGAAAATTTTCAGATACGGATACAGATTTTTCGGATATCGGATATTTTCTGCATTTTCGGATACGGATTCGGATCGGATGCGAATATTTTTTCAGATAATTGACAGGCTTAGGTCAATTGACCCCATCAATTTTTTTTTTATAATAAAAACAACCTGCCAGTATGGTTTGGCCAAGAGTTTGACTCATTATTTTGTTTTAAAATAAACCAGCCCTTGAATTTTTTTGAAACAAACCGGCCCATAGAGCCATTAAAAACCCTACACCCACTTCCAATAAATAAAGAGTACTGTTACACCATTTTTTTTTCAGCCCCAATTTCAGTCTCATATGCGTCAATAGAAAATTATCGAAACATATATTCACATTAACGAGATAATATGCTTCGATAAAATTTTTTCACATTTTTTATAAATGCATCAATTCAATTCATTAAAGCATATGTTTCATTTTTTGTAAAAACAGGTATCTCATTAGATGAGATACTATTTTTAAAATTTTCAAAATACATGTAGATTGGAATTGGGGTTGGAAAATGGATTGTACGTAAATAATAGGACCACTACGCCATTTTTAAAGAATATGGTAATTGGTTGGAATACAACATTGAAAATGATGCAGTATTTTGCTTATGTTATTATTTATTCAGGTCAGATACCAATTTTTAAATGTGAAGTGATGTTTTTGTTATGGGAAGATTCACAACTTGGAATAAAAAATAAAAGTTGAGAGTTCATGTTGGGGGGGTCAAATAGTGCCATAACCAAGCTTGGAAGAAATGTGAAGATCTAATAAATCAAAAGCAACATATTCAAAGTTATTTTTTTAAACAATCAGAACAAATGAATATTCAATATCGAACTCGTTTAAATGGTTCGGTTGATTGCGTAAGATTCATTTTGCTTCATGGGATAGCTTTTCGTGATAAGATTTTTGAAAATTTTATGAAATTTATTTTTTTAATGACCCCATCCATGAAATTCCTGGAGCCACCACTGCTTGTATTATATGTTGTTCAAATTCAATTATCCCCCATGATTAATCTTAACCTTGAAATTTAATTTCTGAAAGAGATGAAGAAGTCTACATTTTAATTCTCTCATCCCTCTAACACGTCACCTAATAATCCAAACGAGTGTCTGTATTTAGACGTCAATTATTCAAAAAAATTTGTATATGCTCCAAATCCAAAAAATATGGATTCAAATATTAATATTCATATCCGAATGATTTAGAGTAAGATACAAAATTTAAAGCATCTGATCCATATCTAATCCGTTGACAGGTTTAACCCAGCCATCTGTGGTTTTATTGTGTTTATTACCTCCCCAAATATACAATCATATCTGATCTTTTACATCCTTTTTCTTTATTTCTTTTTCTAATCTGATCTTTTATGTGTTCAGATGTAACATGACTAGCATCCTGCTTGAGATGGACCGGATACTCAGACCAGACGGGATTGCCTACATCCATGACTCAAACTACATTGTTGAGGAGGTTGCAGAAATCACAAAGGCCATGGGTTGGCATAATGATCTCCGGGACACATTTGAGGGCCCTTACGCGAGCCAGAAGATACTGATGTGTCGGAAACTATTGAAGAAGACTTGAACAGGCATAAAACATCAAATAACAGATGGTGTCTTGGTAGTTCAACTTCCTCGTTGCATGACAGCAGTCGAGGAAATCGATAATACAGCAACTGACATGGATTAAGTCAATACTTTATTTTATTGCGTCATGGAGTTTGATACAGGAGTCCAACCAATATGAACATCAACATTAACTTAGGTTGTTTTTGTAGGTCTGAACTGGGTTCGTAAATCCTTCTATGTCAGCTTCTTGTCAAAGGTCACTTTACATGTAATTTGTATTCAGTTCCCTTTGATTTGGCAAAATAATTCATATGATTTTTACATTATAGTTTTTTTCGACTTGTACGAGCAGTAAACACTACTTTCTTCAGGAATAGAAATTAAAGTCAGATTGTTGTTATGGTTTTTGCATGATCAGCTATTGTGCAATGTTTAATTGACATGTCATTATTAAGTGGTTGATTTTTGTTCTCACCTATGGTATTTGTAAGATTTGTACTAGCTATGTCCAACTGTGTCACCAACATGTTATGTATGAATGTATAATTCAATTTTCTTTCATTTCTTATGGGTTTTTGAGGCAATTGTACGCATTTCTATTTCAATAACCCGTAGAAAAATAGAAAATTAAAATAGAGAATATCCGAAGGGTGATGAGAGGGAATAGAAAAAACATATAAACTGAACAAAAAGACCAAAGAACTCCAGTATACAAGTCTTGTAAAAGGTTTTTCCCCACCCTCACATTAGAAGCCTCCATTAACAGCACACCCCAATTCTCTGTGCAACGTCGCGTCAACTCCCATATGTGGTCAAATAGAAAGTGTTACCCTTGAAAATAATTGTGTTGTGTTCAATCCAGATTGTCCATGCATGTGCTGGAATGATGGAGAGCCTCACCTCTCCCAATTTGTTATTGTTGCCCTTCTTCATTCGTGCCGCCGTCTTCCAAATTCCTCCATTGAGCAAAAATGAAAGCTTTTCATAGTGAGAATACCGGTTGTACTCCATAATGCGCCACCATCAGATAGGCACAAAAGAGACGGAAGATTGTTTCGTCCGCTCCCCCACATAACGTGCACTCCCTAGCCGCCCGTCTATTTCTTATGGTTTACTTATGTCATCGAATGACGATTTGTCACACCTAATAATAAGGATTTATTTATCTAAGACTAAAAAGTTGGGTAAGCAAGGACTTCATATGCAATGGTAGCTTCCCAGAGGAGTATTTGGCCAGATTTTCAACTAAATTATCAAGTCATTGTTTATATACCATTTTATATACAAGTATAAAATTTTCATTATAATTGACACATAGACAATGACCATCACTAAAATCAAATCAGTGCTTTACACACAGTCACATGTTGATATTTAACTGGATGAAACATGCACTCCAATTATCGGATGAAATATTTGTTTCGTGTATGATTTTTTTTTTAACATAAAAATGCATACATAATTTATATAAAACACTGCATTCAATGGTTTTGAAACCTTAATTTTTAATGAAATATATGTGTTGAAAAATCGAAATATGGATGGAGTTATTTTTGACCTTTTTGTTATCCCTAACATTTTGCTCCTTTCAGCCCTAAAAAAAAAAAGAGAGAAGAAAACCGATCTCCACCATTGATTTAATGAGCCCACCAGACCTTCGTCACGGCCCCTAAATTCCACGACATCAACGGCAATCGTTGATGTCCTTGTGATGACCAGGGGCAAAATCGGAAACATGAAAATACAAAGGGGTGTATAAATCTAGAATCAGCGAGAGAGAGTGAGAGGGTCGTTGAACATTTTTCAGTCGCCGTTTGCGAATCGATTTCCCGTTCGAGCGAAATCAGGTATGCTCGATCGGATCTATAATCTGAATCTCAACACCTTGGAATTTTTATTTTTTCCGATCTTCTGGTCGACTGGTTCAATCTGTATATCTAGGGTTTCTCAAGGTAGAAATGATCGATTCGTTCGTTTTTGAAATATACACGATCGATGCGTAGTTTTACATATTAATTTTCATTGCTTTCGATTCATGTCGGTAATCGCGGATCTAAAGTATTTTTTTGGGGTCTTTCGTTTCGGATTGGGTTCTCACCTATGATTTATATACTTGTTTCGATGATTTGAATTGTTCTTCGCCTTGTTTTCTTCTGATTTATGAGTCTGATCGCTTCGGTATTGTCAGTGAATGATCGTAGTTGAGCAAGGGAGCATCTAAACTGGTTGTAATGGTCTTCTTAGTGTTCTTACTTGGATATGTTGATTCTTCCAATGTTGATCTGCCATTTGATGGTTTTTGTTTCCATTACAAGTATATTCGTTCTTTGTTCATTGTTTATATCTATATCGTCCTTATTTAGAATCTTCTGCTGTACCGCTGTATCATATTGTTTACATAAATTACATGTATATTGGCTTCCTGTAAAATCATTCGTCACTTGTGTAACTTGAATTATTGTGTTGCTGACCAATACTCAAATCATCTTATTATGTTACCATCCTCATCCAAGTCAGATCATCCACAATTCCATTTCTTATTGATGAGAGGGTGCCTCAATTAATTCACAAACCTTTTATATTTTTAAAAATATTATTGACTTCAACTTTGAATCTTAAAAGTATGGTGAAAAATGGCTACTTAGGCAGTTTTGTGTATGATTAAGAAGTATTTTCTTTAATCCTTCAAGTATATTTTCCATCAGGATCCTCCAAGTGGCTATCATGCAGTCATTTTGTCGGAGGCTTTTTTCTGGAGAAATGATAGGCATCCCATCTCATATATATATATATATATATATATATATATATATATATATTCGGAGGTATCACAAACCCTTTCAAAACAAGGGCTTATCCTCCGGGTGCCCGCACCGACCCACTCGAAAGTTTCCCTGTATATATAATATAGCTATCGGAGGTATCACAAACCCTTT